>VZDJ01000135.1:0-135000 GCA_008694505.1 Cyanoderma ruficeps
TTTATCAGTAATTGTAAGAGGTTTGCCGTTGTTCACTCTGCTCCCTTTCTGTCATTTTGTCTTTGTTAAGAAAAAAAATCTGTCTTTCTCATTAAAACAATGTTTGTTCCATTTTATGTTGTTGTTTGGATGAAATTGCTCAAGCCATGCTTTTCCATTTGTTTGGTGTTGCAAACACAGCATTTGCCCTGAGAGAAAAATCTTGCCCTAAACCCCAATCATGTTCAAATAAGAGCAGAAATTTTAATATATATTCTAGTTTTCGTATGTTGGAAGTAGCCATTTTATTTGATGTTAAAGCTGTTCTCTTTCAGCTATGAGAGACTTAATATTTCATCTTCTCATATGCGTATCTTCATCTAATAGTTAATGTTAATTTTTTGTCCTATTAAATCCTCATTTCTGTTGCTTCATTCTCTTCCTGCTTTCATAGTACTTCTTCAACTAAATTGCTTTCTATATTAAAAAAAAAATGTTTATTATTATCTTAGTTTGAACAACAGGTGTCTACAAGGGAAAGCTGGAGCCTCCCTTGGAATGGAGAATGTAATGCCCCTTTTTCTGAATTATTATGATTTTGAAATTAAGGGGCTCTTAGGCAAAGGTATGGGGTAGAAATAATACATAGAAATAATAACAGTTCTTTACTATCATGTATAACAAGGCAAACAAAATGACAACTACAGCACTAAGAACAAAACAGAATCAGAAGCCTTGTGACAGCTGTCTCAGCTGAGATGGGAAGGGATGGGGGAGAGGCTTTGCTTCACAAACCCCAGGGCAGTCTGATCCTGGTCCTCCTGCAGGACTCTGAAGAGCACCAAGGTGGAACTGTAGGAATGAGCAGAAATCCTGGGCCAGGGGATGAGATGTATCAGAAGCTCCCTGGTGGTAGCCGGAACTGCAGGAAATGAGCAGAAATCCCGGGCTGGGGGATGAGATGTATCAGAAGCTCCCTGGTGGTAGCTGGAACGGCAGGAAATGAGCAGAAATCCCGGGCCGGGGGATGATGTGGACCAGAAGCTCCCTGGTGGCAGCTGAACCAGGGTGGGGGATGTCCCAACAGGGCAGGGGATGCGGGGCTACAGCGCAGCAAAGACCCAGAGCAGTGCCCAAGAAGCAGCAGGGGTAGGACAGCGGCTTCCTCAGGGTGGGAAACAGAGAGCTCAGGATTCCTGGTCACGTGAGCAGATGGTGGTTGATCCCTAGGAATGGGCTCCAGTGAAATCTCCCCCCAGTGAGCAACAGCTCACAGCCTGACTTGTGCTCCCTCTGATGCCGAGAGTGAGAGAGCGCAGCTGCCCCCAGCCCTGTCCTTTACCTGCCCCCAAAACTCACAGTATCTTCCCCCTCCCAGAGACAAAAAAAGTTTAGCCAGATGTCCGTTACCTGCCCCCAAAATTCACACTATCTTCTCTCTCTGAGGGAAAAGTCCAGAGATAAAAGAAGTGCAGCCAGGTGCTACACTCCTCTCCTCTGGCCACTTCTTTTGCTTTTTGCTTAAGTACCCATAAGTACCCAGTAGTTAGTTTCCTAACAACTTATGGGAAAAAATTCTATAAGTAAAAAAAGAAACAAATCTAACCCCCATCAACTAGTTACTTACTTAGAATAACAAAAATACAAATCAAATGGCTCCACACATGAAGTGATAAATGAAGCAACGAAAGATATAGCATATGGTAATTATAATAAATGGCTTAACTGAAAATTTGTAAAATTAGTACCTCATCACTCATTTTGACTTGTCTGTCTTATTTAGATGGAGATGTCTCACTGCTTTGTGGTAATTTAGCTTTAATAACATCTCTGTTAAATAGATGCCTGTTGAACAGACAAGCATTACTTAAATAATGGCACTTCAGCAGTGAATTAACTTTCTCCTCCACAATTAAGTAGCTGTCCATCACATTCATCAGCTCACTAAATCATCTTTCTGTATCTTCATTATTATGTATTAGCCATGTACAGTGTTAGGCCATGCAGTAACTCCTTTCCAGGACTAGGTTTGAGTCCTTTACATACTGATGGTACTGGGGAGAAAAGAGAAGATAGTAGCAACTACTCAAAAATCTGAGGATGGGTGATTTTTACGGTTATGAAGGACAAAGGCATGTACTTGACTGACAGTAATAAAATGTTGGGTTATTATAATGGTGTCTTGTGTCTACAGCTACCTTACTCACATTGCATACACATCTACAAGCTTCATATTCTGCTCCAGATTTGTCAGATTAAGGTTAATTTTATTCTGTGGTGTTCATTTTGGGATGGAGAACAGAGAGACTAGGACAAAAAGTGTATGGTGCTTTCTTCAAATTCTTCCATGTTACTTACAGTAAATGTTTTCTTAAACCTGAAATTCACAGAATGACAATTGTAAAGGGTCAGGTAAAATCATGAGTTCAATGATTTAGATTTCTCATGTACCATGGATCACAAAGCCAAATATGGTTAATCCAGTTTTAAGCCAAACACACGGAGTTTAAACCAAACAAGTGGAGAAGAAAATAACCACTTAGTTTTCACCTGAATATGCTTTTTAATTTTTTTTGTTCCAGTGATTAACCACTTCAATTTTCATGGAGAAATGGCTTGTTTTGTATTTTATGGCTTTAATTTCAATTCCTTACCACTGCGCTTACCTTGAGTAACTTCATTCTTTGTTACCTTTCATTTTACCCTGATGAGATACAAGTACATCCTAATAAAGTCATCTTTCGTCTTTCTTTTGGTTGCCAGTCAAACTGAACTGCTAAAATTCTAAGTTTCTCTAAGCTTTAATCGTTTCTTCAGAGCTGTTGAAAAGTTTTGTTTCATACCCTTCCTGGTTCACTGAAACACAAAGATTAGTTAAGTGGATGGGGCCACTGGTGGCCATCCAGCCCAACCTCTCTGCTCAGGCACAGTCTGCTTGACCAGTGGTATTCAGGATGCTGACAGCTTTTGAATATCTCTGGAGAAGGAGACTCGACAACATCTCTGGTTAGTCTGTTCCAGTGTGTGGTCACCTCCACAGTTAAGTTCTTCCTCATGTTCAGGTGGAACTTACTGTGCATCAGTGCCTGCCCATTGCCTCTTGTCCAATTGCTTGGCACCACTGAGAAGAGCCTGGTCCATCTTCTTGGGACTTTCCCTTCAGGTACTGATAGATGTTGATGAGGTCCCCTCTCAGTTCTATCTTCTTGAGCTGAACAGTCCCAGCTCCCTCTGCCTTTCCTCATAAGAGAGATGCTCTCCCAGCCTGCTGGCAGTGCTAAGCTATTGTTAATGCTTAAATTAGTTGATTAATTTTTTTTTAAAAATCACATTTTTTGTATTGATAGCAGAACTGAACATTTTAGTCCTGTAGGTACTACTACTTCTTTTAACTACTTTCGTGAAATGCAGCCTAGGACTCCACAGAAATGACAATTCATACCAGTTGTGTAGCAAATTATTTGACTTCTCTGTTTTCTGTTTTCCCTTTATCTTGGGACTAGAATGCTTTCTTCTATATTTGCCTGCCTTTCTTCTTCTTGTTTCCAAGGGTTCTGAAGTGTACCATGACAACATATTCCAACAAGTCTTCAGACAGATGGTCAGTTATAGCAAAGGGAATCTGCAAATATGCCTTAATCTTAAAAATAGTACCTGTTGTCAATTTTCATGTTCTTTTGCTAGTGCTAAGACCTGTTCCATAATCAATTAAACCAAAATTAGAGCTCTCTCAGGAATAGCTTTCTTATTATTTTTTTCTTTTAAATATTTTTGGTTTTTTTATAGCTATCTGTTTTGCTGCAAAATTGTTTCCAAAAGCATTAGCATCACCAGTTAGCATACACTTCTGTGTGCACTAAGAAATTTCTGGATTTTGAATTAAGTAGTACAAAGTTTAGCCAGGCTGAGCAAAGAATATCTGTTTGTTAGTTCGTTGCAATTCAAATACAAATATGAAAATTTTGTTCATATAGTCTAATAAATAAATAAATAAAGTCATGCATTTTTTTCCTGAACTATATAGTGGCTACAGTTTTTCAAGATTTGCAATAGGGAGATACTAAGTTGAGGTGGTAGAAGTAGTGATATTCTCCTGATTGGAGATATATTTTTCCAAAGCTAGCTTTCGTTCATGAAGAGATTAGTTATATGCGTTTATGTGAAGCAAATTACTACAGTATCTCTGATAATTTAAAGATAAAAACAAGAAACAAAGAAACAATTTACTAGGCAACCTGTGAAATAGAAATGTTAACAATTAAGTAAGCAGAGAAAAGTACCTTCTATTTCTCCTTTTAGGCAACAGCTTAAATGGGATCCTGCCACTTATTGAATTGTGCATAGTTAATTACAAAAGCTTCAAACCATAAGACTGAAATTCCATCTTTTTGCAAGTAGATCAAGGTTATGCTTAAGAATAATCTAGAAGTAGTGCATTGCAGAAGGGCAGTCCTGGAAGAGAAGCAATGAGCTTCATCCTCCAAGAAACACATCTGAAAATTTTAGATTAGTGCAAGTCAAATAGTCAGATGGAAGAGACAGATAAATTTAAATATGAGACGCATGGGACCATTTAAGTTCTTGCAGAACAGACTCAGCTCCTTGAATCCCATGCCTCCTGACAGCAAAGAGAGCAATGTTCATTTCGGTCACTTGTTTGGAGGCTGTGTATTAAAATTAATACCCAGAATTTCTAGGTGATTTTTAGTGTCCCAGATAAGGCGGCTAAAATAGTTTAGCTAACTTAATCTACTCCTCTGTAATCATGTTTCTGGGATAATCTAAATTTGTGCTATTAAGTGAAAGAAGAGACGGAGGTTTTTTCACTGCAAGTTCATTAGTTTTAACCTCATTTTAGTTACCATTTTAATATCAAAAAGAGATGTGCAGTAAACAATAAGACATTTTTTAAAACTTAATCTCTGAACTGGATAATTATCACTATTAGCAGTTGGGCTGTTGTGAAAAATCTTAACAAATGACATTTTGCAACAGTTCTCCCTGCACTGAATGGCCTAAATTTTTCTATTGGTAATTTTCCTGTATCCATCACCTTTTCCCAAATGAAAGCTGCAGTTAAGAGGAAACCTCTCCAGTTCTATATAAAAAGTTTCCCCAGCTGGATCTGATAAGCACAAACCAGGAGGTTTTTCAGGACATCAACTAACTTCTGCTATGTTTAGCTTTTTCTCATACATTGTTATACTAAAACATCAAAAGCTGTGAACTGCAGAGTATTAAACTTTACACACCTAATTTTAAGGTAGGAGAGGCTGAATTTGAAATAGTGGTCCCAGTTTATCATCCCATTATTTTCCACTGGTTCTACGAGTTCCATCCACCTTCTTGTCTGGTGCATTTTTGGTACTGAAACAGCCCACCCAATTCAGCTGAAAAGTAAAAACTAACCTGGTTTTGTAATTTCATTGTGCTTCAGTTTCCTGGTCCAACATATTACATTTGATATTTATCACATAACTGTAAGGCTATTTGCTTCACAAACAATAACTACATACCATAGGCACACTCATGTATTCAAAAGCTACTTTAGGTAGCTGTAGTTCAGGTATTGTTCTACATAATATTCTGTTAGAGCACATGACTCTGCCTTCTATTAGGCTGCTCTTGCTTTATGTAGTAGAGAACGAGGATGCCAGCTGAACTCCAAACCTTGTTATTAAAAATGAGTAAGTGGGTCAATCAGGATGTGAAGCCAAAAAAAAAACCACCACTGCAAGACTGTTCTGTGGTGTCTGATCTGTGCTCACAGAAGCAGTCTGTGACCTGAAACACACATTGTTGTAGCACGGCAGATTTGCTCCTTTTGGCTTCTTGCTGTCCGGGAGACAGGATAGAGTGTGGTCTCTCTGCATGAAACAGCCTGTCACAGTCTGCCTGATAAGAAAACTGGTTCATTTAAAGTCATGCTCAGCTCCTGTGAAAGGACAGGTTTTCCTTAGAATGGACTCACCTACCAAATCTGTAACCAGTTTGTGCTGAAGGAGGTTTCTGCAAACACCTCAAGGTAAAAGGACAGCATTTTACTGTGTAAGCCTGTCTCATTCTGGCTTTTGCTGTTTAAATTCCTAAAGTATTAACACTGCATTAACAGAACTTATTTCGATTGTTCATCCTGAGGGTTTCTTAAGAATAAAGTTAATTTGGAAATATGAAACTGCATTAGCTGGACTTTTCTTCAGTTATTGTTCCACAATTGGAACAATGTGGAAAATCCTTCTTCTGTGCAGCTGTTAACCAGTGAATGTACTTGTTGTCCCTATAGAAATTAAGTAAAGGTGATGTGTTGCTTTTTCTCCATGATACATAGGAATTGAAAGTTTTCACAATGTCAAAAATTCCAATATATTAAGGGATTCAAATAACACTCCCCTGTGACTTCTTATTAAAAAAACTCCAAACCATATAATGTAAACTTAATATGTTAAAGATTTAACAGTGTTTAAGGGTACAGATATGCTTGGCTTTTAATCAGGTTGGCTTTTCAATCTCAGCTTTTTAATCTGTTTAGGCTGAAGAGAGCAAGAAATAACTAACAAAACAGTCCCAACCCACACAGAATGTCACTAGATTCAGTACAGGTCAGGTGAATGCCAGCGACATACACTCTCATTCCCCCACAAAATCAGTTTCACTGAAAAGTGCATGTAAGTGCATATAACAATATTTTGTCGAGAGAACAAGATATTGGATATTGACAAGAGAGTGCATTCCCTGTGAAGCCCCAAGATCCCCTGGGCAAAATAAATAACCCATTATAAATAAATGCTTGGCTACTCCCATTCCCCAAATTACATCTTTACAATTAATCTCACTTTTTGTAAATGTATTGCTACATAAAACATAGAAGAGGAAATTAGCAACAGCTGACTACCCCTTATCTGAAGTACAAAAGCTGATTAGTAAAGTATTTGATGGAAGTTTCATGTGAAAACATCTACCTCTTGTGCCCAAAGTTGGAACTGCCACAGACAATTTTCATTAACCAATAAAGAATTTTATTATTTCCCTTCAATGCTGATTCTTGCTAATAGTATAGTTCTTCGCACTGTAAGGATAATGTGGAACTTTGCACAGTCCTTTTCTCTTCATGGACTTAAAAATCAGGGCTCAGTGAGGGACAGGGTCTTCTAAGGAAGAAGGTCAAGCCAGGAAATCACCATGCAAAAGAAGTTTCAAAAGCACCTATTTCTAATGCAACTAAGTGAAATTAGATGCCAAATCTAAGTTTACTTTAAAAATCTTACAGTAACTTCAAGTACAAAAAGTACCTGATGAATATGAATTTTTATTTTGCTGCTAGGAGGCTTAGCATTCTGATACATTTAATGTGGGTCAAAACGAGTAAAAGGTACCAAAATCTTTAGAGAACCAGATCTGGTGTCTTTAACCTGGTGTTGTGGAAATGTTGGCAAAGTTTTCTATTGTGTATTCCTCCAACCGGTCTTCTAAAACTTAATTTTATAGGTAATTTATTTCAGATTTACCATTTTCTGTTCCATTAAGTTTTCATACTTTTTTGCCCTTATTTCTTTAGAAGAGATTTTCTGTACTACCTCCATGTCACAGTCTGAATTAAAAGAATTAATTCTTTTAATTAAAAGAATTAAAGTCTGAACATTAAAATAATTCAGAAAGGCCAGATTGCATCAGAACAAGAGATCATCTCTTGGTGTCCTGCCTTCAAAGAGGAGACATTTGAGATTTCCCCCAACCTTCCTTTATGTTTGGTATCAAATTTCTAACGTATGGGAAGTTGACTGCCATTCAGAGAAACTAAAAAGGAGAAAACAATTTACAGAAAGAAAGAAAGAACAGTATTGATTGAAGTCCAAAGTAGTGGAGAAGGGAGACAACTTAGGTAGACAAACTATTGAGTTCCAGCTTTAAACTTATACCTATTTTTGTTTCAGGAAGTCTGAAAGCTCATCTCCAGTTAGAACTGAATTTTGCTGGTATACTCTGTTCTGGTGCTTGTAACTGCCTACCCCTTAAAATAAGAGTGCTTGAATTCAGACACACTTCAATGTATTTGCAAGGACTAAGGTAAAAGTAGCCTGCTCCTCTAATTACTAAATCTGCTTAAATTAATTTTTGCTGAAAAATATTCAAGTCCTCAATTTGTTTGAAAAGCAAGTATATAAGTATCATAGAATCATTAAGGTTGGAAAAGATCTCCAAAATTATCTAATGCAACCTCTGACCAACCATCACCATGCAAAATAACCGAAGTGCCACATCCAGTCATTTCTTGAACATCTCCAGGGATGGTGAATTCCCACTTCCCTGAGCAGTCCATTCCAATGCTTAGCTACTCTTCCAGTGAAGAAATTCCTCCTGATGTCCAACATGACACGAAGGAACGTCCTCTCATCCCTGTCTCTTGTTTCCTGGGAGGAAATACCAACCCTCACCAGGTTACATCCTCCTTTCAGGCAACTGCAGAGAGAAACAAGGTCTCCCCTGAGCCCTCTTTTCTCCAGAATAAACACCAGCTCCCTCAGCCACTCTTCACTGGACTTGTCCTCCAGACCCTTCACCAGTTCTGTTGCCCTTCTCTGTTCCAATTTCAGGACTTCAATGTCTTTTCTATCATGACGGATCCAGAACTGGACACAGCACTTGAGGTTTGGCCTCACCAGTGCCCAGCACAGGGGGACAATCCCTGCCCTGCTCCTGCTGCCCACACCATTGCTGACCCAGGCCAGGATGCCATTGGCCTTCTTGGCCACCTGGGCACACCCTGCCTCATGTTCAGTCACTGTCACCAGCACGCCCAGGTCCTTTCCAGCCACTCTGCCCCAGCCTGTGGCCCTGCCTGGGGTTGTTGTGACCCAAGGGCAGGACCCAGCACCAGGCCTTGTTGGACCTCACACCATTGGCCTCAGCCCATGATCCAGCCTGTCCAGATCCCTCTGCAGAGCCTTCCTGCCCTCCAGCAGATCAGCACTTCCACCCAGACTGGTGTCACCTGCAAATTCCCTGAGGGTGCACTCGATCCCTTGTCCAGGTCGTCAGTGAAGGCATTAAACAGGGCTGGCACCAGTACTGGTGACTGGCCATCAGCTGGATATAACTCCGTTCACCACCACTCTCTGAGCCTAGCCATCCAGCCATTTTTTTTACTCAGAAAAGAGTAAAGAGCACCCACCCAAGCCATGGACAGTCAGCTTCTCCAGAATGCCGTGGGAGAGAGTATCAGAGCTTTACTGAAGTCCAGGTAGAATACATCCACAGTTTTTCTCTCATCTATTCAGCAGACCACCTGCTCATATGCCCCAAAACTGCCAGAACTCAAGCGGAATTTAGACAATGCTCTCAGCCATTGGGTGGGACTTCCTCTCTGCAGGGATGGGAGATGGCCTCCCAATGCTAAAAAAGTGGCATGGTAACTGCAGAGGAGAAACTGCAATTTGGTCTTTGTCTCCCTGTTTTCAAGGAATTGGACATTGTATACTAATCCGTATTGAAGAAATGCTTTCGTCAACGCAGAAGGAAGGTGTTTGGTATTAAGGGTGAAGTCCCAATGCTTTAACTTTCTTCAGCTCCCTCAGTCCAAAATCCAACTGGGCATGTGTATGGCTGAGGCAGTGTTCTCCAGTGCTCAGCATTATCTTCTGCCCTGGAAGCAAAGCCGGATACACAAAGCTCCTCTGAGGAGAACCAGACGCAGACCACCCTGGTCATTGTGTGATGTATTCCCTGCTGTCCCAGCTGGATTCCTCACCCTGCTCCCATACCCCCACTATTCAGACTAGTGTGCCAGGTCTGTCTATGTTACATGCTCAATTTTGCAGTTTCAAAGTAGTTCAAACTCCTTTTGAATGTCCTGCTAGACATGCTCCATTACTTTGGCTTCGCTTATCCCATCCATTTCTTTTTCTAGTAGAGTAATTATGACAAGCCTTGCTTGTTGTGAAGCAACTCAGACCACTAACAAGCAATGTTTTTTCCTCTGTAAAAACATTTTTCTCTACCCAGTAAAAAAAGGTAATGGAAATGCATCTGTCTTCTTTCACTAGCATTTCATGACTGAGTCACTAATGATAAAAAGAAGGAAGAAATGCAGACATCAAAGACCATGGCAGCAGGACTTTCTGATGAGGATGGTGTCAAAAGATTTGCATGACACATTGGCAAATCTTTAAATGCTTTATTAAAATTTGAAAGGAAGTGTGTCTAAGACCTCTGCTACTTCTAGATGCTAGTTGCTTGTCTGATATTTGAATAATACACCCATCTCCTAAGATACTATTTCAGTTCCAATGAACTTTTGTAGAAAAGCTTTCCTCATTTAACTTACAGAACAAATGGGTATAGAAGGCCAAATAGGATTTTGCCTCATCAGTATCATCTTATCTCATATTTCTTTCGTAAGAAAATGAATGACTGAAGTAGCTTGGAATCGAGAAACAAACCCCTCAATTGTAGTTCACTGCTTCAGAGAAAAAGGAATTTTTGTGTGATATTTGCTGTTTCAGCTCAAGTGATTAGATGGAGCGAATTGCTATGTGGAGCACTGGATCTAATAACCATGCAGCACCAAAGCATTATAAACTAAGGATTAGACAACCAGCAAGCTGGGACTTGGTGTCCTTGAGAGCAGAATAGATGGGTCATCCTTGCTGTATCATCTTAAGTACATAGTAAAGATAGCCACGATAACCATCTTACATTTTTTAATATAAATATCTTATATTTTTTAAAGACATATTGCAATGGTTTGGCAGGAGAAAACACAATTTCTTTTACAGTTTCAAAAGAAATATCAAAAAAGACCTGGAGGGATAAATAAGGCTGAAGACAGAAGATGCTTCTGTTTTTCTCTCAAATAAAACAGGAAGCCTGAATGAAGTGCCAGCTTTTGTGATCAGAAGGGGCTGTGCAGCCTGACTTGCATCATATGTGGCATTCTCCAAATACAGATAAAGTAGGGGACAGATGTGTCCCTTAGTAAAGAAAGCAGAAATAGAAAGGTAGCATGACTTTAGTTCCGATTCTACCAGACCACAAGTCCTTGGTAGAAGTCGAACCATTCCATTAGATAATGTACGTGGTAATTTCTTTTGTGCTCCACACAATTTCTCATTTTTCAGCTTCTGAGCTGTGTTATAAAAGGAATATCTACACATTTATCCAGCTGCAATAGGAATAGTGAACTGAAATACATAAGACAAGAACAGATGCACCACCAAAGGTTTACCTAGCCTCAGATACTTGTATTACCAGAATCAGATACTTATGGAAGAATATCAGAACAAGGAGACTACATAATATTTCTCTGTAGTAAAACTGTGGTTCAGGAATGTCCTGAGCCAGCAATGTTTCAATAACCTTTGTGTTCAATAACCTTTTTTTCATGATTTTGTCTTGTTCTTAGAACTCATGGAAACTTCTGCATCAACAGTACTCCATGGCAACTATCAAAGTACACATTCAGTTGTGCTGCAGGACAAATAGCTCTTTATTTTGGACCTACAGTCTATTGGCTTTATATGATGACTCCTAACAGATGGGATAATGAGTCACATTCTCTCTCTCATGGGCAATTAATGAATGTATAGATATAGATCATAAACCAGAATGATCTCTGTCAAATGTCTATTTTCTAGGCCATGGAGTTCAAGTCTATTCAGGCTTTTTCCTCTCATATCTAAGTCATTCTTTATCTTGATCTCTCTGTATCAAGTTTTGTTAAATACATCCTCAGATACACTGAACAGAACTAACTACAAATTTGTTTATTTAAATGAGGTCTATGCTCTAAAAAGGTCTGTGGATACACATTGAAAATACCTTCAGCAGTAAGAGCTTATAAATGTGCATTATACTTCCTTAATTTTAGTCCTTAAAATAATAAATGAAAGAAATCTACTTTTCTCACATACTTCTAAGCAAGTTCCATTTTAAAAGTATGGAAAAATATGTATTTACATGATTCAGTGAGAGTAAAAATAAGGTATCAGAGACATAGTTGGATATTGTCATTAAAATTTTCACTTAAACAATTTATTTTTTCTTAATTTATTTATTAATAAGCTAAACTTCCTTATAATTACATGAACATTTGTATAAATACCATTCAATTTTAATAGTAAATACAATTTAAAAAGTATAATTATCAACTTAATAATAATGATCAGAAAGTTTATTAAAATAGTACATTTTAAAAGGATTTTTTTCATATAAGTGACTATAAATGCTCTTTAATTTGAATTTCCCACATTTTTTGGAGAAACAGGACATCTTGTCTGAGCAATAACTCTTAATCATAGGAAAAAAACTTAAGATCTAGTAAACTAAATACATGAGTTAGCCTTTGAATCTCAGTTGTAGGGTCCTTAGAGGCCCTTATCTCATTCCAACACAAACCAGAAAACACATTTCCATGGCCTTGGGAGTGCCAGCTTAGGAATGGTTGCTATTCAGATGTGACTGAAAGGGAAGTATCTGGCAAAAAAAAAAGCTGGTTTGTTTGGCTTTTTTCCCCCTTGTCTGAAATTATCTTCTTTGTATCTAGTGTTATTTCCAAGACGTTATTTCAACTTTCTCATTCCTGGTCCGCCAGGAAAATAATTTATTGACCTTTTCACCCCTTTAATACACAAGTGCTCTTCAGTGTAGTAATTGCTTACAGACCTTATTCTCAGACAGTTCATTATGTTCTTTCCAGAAACTGTTTATAAATTATCATACATTTTAAAAAAACCTGTTAGGATAAGTAATGCAAGTGTTTCATCCTTAGGAAAATGTGAAGAATAGCCATTTTTTGGCATTAGCCTTCAATTTCTCCCTTTGTTTCTCCTCCAATAAGAGACTATCCTGTGTTTCTCATACAAATCATATTACATTCTTGTTAAGAATTGTATCTTCTGTGATTTCCACCTGAAAGAGCTACCATAGTTTTCTGAGACTTCATTCCTCCTTTTCGCTCATTCCAGTTTCTAAACCAAACTTTCTGCTTTTCTCTTATTTAACTCCACGTTGCACTTTGTTTTCAAATACACCAATTAATCAGGAACAAAATAAATGTTAGGTATAACGTGAGCCTGCTACTGAACGGAACAGGGACCTAGTGACAGAAGTTGCACAGAATGCAGAATTAATGAACATCTTCTTTGCTTCAGTCTTCACTGCTGTTATAGGTTAACACAGTTTAGTTTTTGGTTAATAGAATATTGCCTTGCTAGGACTTGGGACTTTGTTTTAAAAAGGGGCAGGGACCCATCAGGTGACAGTTCTTGGACTGACATGTATTTTGACCACTGAGAAAATGAAAGGTGACTATTGGTAATTCTTGTTTTCTTCTTCTTAGTGTGTGTTAATAAAATCTGTTTACCTTAAGTTGAGGCCTGTTTTGCCTTTTTCTCCAAAATCCTATCTCCCAAAAATAAAAAAAAGCAAACACTAAACTCGACGAACGTGAAACCATTACATTAATTAGTGTTTCCGTCCGGTTCCAAACCAAAGCCTTTACAGGCTACCCCTCAAGAATTCTAACCCAGATCAGGGAGAAGATATGGAAGAAGAAAGACTTTCCTTTGGTTGAGAAGGATTGGGTAAGAGATCATTTAGTCAAATTTGACATCCACATGCCCCCAGACCCTGATGGGCTGTATCCATGCATGCTGAAAGGGCTAGTGGACACTACTGTGGGACCTGAGACCATCTTTGAAAGGTCATGGAGATCAGGAGAGGTGCTGAGGACTGGAAGAAGACAAATGTCACCCTGGTCTTCAAAAGAGACAAGGAGGACCCAGGAAACTACCAGCCAGTCAGCCTCACCTCAATCCCTGGGAAAGTGACAGAGCACCTCGTTCTGGAGACCATCTCTATCCACATGGATGACAAGATGATGATCAGGAGTCATCAGCGTGGAGAAATCACACTTGCTTAGCCTGATTACCTTGTACAATGAGGCAAGTACCTGGATGGATGAGGGAGAACAGTGGATATTGTCTACCTCAACTTCAGAAAGTCTTTTGACACTATCTCTAATGACAGGCAAGTGCAAGGTCCTGCACCCAGGGAGGAACAACCCCAGGCACCAGCACAGCCTTGGGCAGACCTGTTGGGGAGCAGCTCTGAGGAGAAGGACCTGGGGGTCCTGGTGGACAACAAGCTGTCCATGAGCCAGCAGTGTGTCCTGGCGGCCAAGAAATCCAATGGTATCCTGGGGGAACATTAGGAAGAGCATTGACAGGAGGTCATGGAAGGTGATCCTGCCCCTCTATTCAGCCGTGGTGAGGACACAGCACTCCAAATGTCCTGGGCTCCTCAGGACAACAGAGACATGGAGCTCTTGCAGCAGGTCCACAAGAGGCTACAAAGATGATGGGGGAACTGTAGCATCTCTCTTGTAAGGAAAGGCAGAGGAAGCTGTTTTTGGTTAGCCTGGAGAAGCCTGAGAGGAGATCCATCAGTGTGTAAGTATCTGAAGGGAAGATGTCATGAGGATGGACCAGGGTCTTCTCAGAGGCACTAAGCAGAATGAGAGGCAATGGGCAGAAACTGGAACACAGAAGTTCTACTTGAACATGAGGAAGAACTTCTTTACTGTGAGGATGCCTGAGACCCAGAACAGATTGTCCAGAGAGGGTATGGAGTCTATTTCTCCAGAAAAGAGATTATTCAAAAGCTGTCTGCACACATTTCTATGTACCACTAGTCTAGGGAAACCGGCTTGTGTAAGGAGGTTGGACTGGATGACCTAGAGTGGCCCTTGCCAACCTTAGCCATTTGATGATTCTTTTCAGTTCCATGATTATTTTTGATTCTGTGATCTTAAATAGTTTTTGGGGTTTTTTTTGCTCCATGGGACATGACACATACTGCATGCCGTAGAAATAAGGTGTTATTTTTGAAGGGCATTGTGCTCCAGCTGCAGAGGAAAGGAGCATGCTATATTCATTCAACATCAGTAAAACCTGGTATGTTCTGGTATCACTGTAATCTATACCAGGAATAATGCATAGTTGACTCCATGCCAAAGAAATCCCAGTGTGCATACAGTGTGCCTGCAGTGTGCTAGCCTTCTTTCTGCTTATGGCCAGTTGCTCAAAATTGCCTATTTTCTCCTTTTATCATTGCACGTACTGTAACTGCTGTTTATCCAGCAGTAAACTGAATTACAATCTCAATCTCAAGAATTGAATAGAGGTTCTTTGGGACCCATGTAAGATGACTGGAAGATACAGAAACACTCTGAGAAGATCTTATAAACCTGCTGTTCTTTTTATGAATATTTATCTCTTTATTTCTGCCAAACAACTTACTTACCTTTAGAAATAAAGCATGAACACAAATATGTATTACCTGCACTAGTGTAGTTCAAAGGTAGAACATGTAGGATGTGCAGGTACACAAGCAACATGAAGGTTGAAGTCCTCAGTAAGTTTGGCTTGGTCTGCTTTAAAAACTCAAGGATCCAGTAAGACTCTTGAAGTATTCCAAAGTCAAGGTATGTGTTTCAAGAGCAGCCTAACTCAGTGGAGCTTCTAGATAATGGCAGCACAATACAGAAGAGATGTTACAATAAACACATAAACCATGTACATGTACCCCCTTCTTAAAGCCATTAATCTAAACTGAATTAAAAAGACCTTTAAACAAATGTATGTTGAAAACTGTTAACTATCAAACTAAAACACTAATTCAAGCAGATATGTTACAGTACAGTATAAGTTGTTTTTATAGGCACAAGGTTTAAAAAATATATTTCAGCTTCATTACTTAAACCAGTTAAATATTTTGTTGTAACTGCAGACTTCGTGCTTCTCTAGATTTAGAAAAGGAGAAGATAAATTAGCAAACCCAAGCCTATAGTTGTTTCACTAACAGATCTAGGAGGAAACCTAGAATCTATATAAAAAAGGCCAGTCAAGACTGAATCTGTAACTGGTGCCTTCCTCAGAACGATAGTTATGACTACCTGGAGTACTTGAGAGAATCCACCACACCCTGAATTTCCTCTCCTACTTAAAACAAATCTGAGAAAATGCCAAATGTTCTCATTCTTTGGGAGTAGGGCTTTTTTAATATTATGATATAGTGCCATAAACATATGAACACAGTTTTCAACATTCTAAACCTATCATTTGAGGTCTGTGAGCATTCTTCTCATGGGAGTAATGGGAAATTGTTGCAGTTGATTTGCGTTTACTGCTTTGATATCATATTTGATGGTGCAATATTTAAATATCTGGGGAGATTAAACAATGAAAAAAATAACAAGTAAGATTTTAAATTACAGTGAAGTTTTGAAAGCTGGTCCACCTTCCATTTTACATGGATTTCAATTACCATCAAACACACCAGGTCCGATATCAGTACAGGAGTATCACAGCACTTATTGCATTGGACATACTTGTATTTTTGTAATAGTTTTTTAATATAACCTCAATCTGTTTCATTCCAAGGTATTGTCTATCCAAAAGTAATATCTAGTATTATGTTTTCAGTTCTACTAATACCTGTTTTGCATGTTCATGCTTGAAGAAATTACAAAGAACTCTACAACTGAAGAACTGTTTTATTTTTCAAACATTTCTGGTTTGTGTTCTATGTTTTTGCTTTTTGCCTTCTACTTTTCCTATTCATCATTTAGCTAAAATCATCATAACCATTTGAAGGAATATTAATTTATGAAGATAAAAGACATATATTGTGTAATTTTAGAGTTTCCAGATGACCTGTATAATAAAAATAATAAAAGAGAGTTTGGAGTCTCATGATTTCAAGAGTTGAGATGTGAGCTCCACTTCTGTGGATAACATGGTAGCCAGTCCTGCTAAGAAGGAATAGAGAACTGGAACTTTTGAAAAAACACTAATTTGCTTTCATTACAGTCACAAGTCTTGATTAACTCAGAGAGGCAGATGAAAGTGTTTTTCATGCTCAGGACCACTGGAAGCTGGGTTTATGCCTCACACTGAAACCTATTATTCCAGGTTGGGGAATGAGTTCTTGGTGCTTAATTTTGAAGCAACTTATTATGCATCAGATTTCTAAATCATAACTGAACAAAAAATCACATTAGAAGAAGTTTGGATTGTATCATTACTTATTTTTTATCAATGACATTTACAAGTTAAAACTCTTGCATATTTGTGTAGAATCTGCAATACCAGCACATTTTGCATATATGAGGGTCTATCGGCAACATATACAGCAGGAGCAAAGCCTTCAGTAGCTTGACATTTCTCTTATACAGAGAATTCCACTGAAAAATAATTTTCTTACAAATGCATCTCCTGTCTTTTCCATGACAAATAACACACTAATAATCTGAGCCACAAGAGGGCACAAAATAAGCATTTGGCAGCCCAGCGGCCACAAAATGTATATAACTTTATAAAAAACACTGCAAAGTATCTTGTGTAAATGTTTCAGAAAGCCCAGAAAAGTTAATGTGTGTTGGAACTACAAAATTACAGCTTGTTGAGCAATGTAAATCTTTTCTCCCTCAAATGCGTATGTTTACACCACTATGCATGGGTTTTGATGAAAACGCATATGCATTTATCCATACAAATATGTCTTCCCTTCCACTGAGCCTTGGAAATCATTTCTCAGTGCAATTCACTTCTAAAAGCTGTGCCCATGCTTATACGTGTACATGCTTGTATGTGTCCACACATTGTATAGTTGTTAACATCTGTGAATGGAAAGTAAGAAACCATGTAATTACCAGACACCAGATAAGTAGATTTGTGAAGATGGTATGAATAATGGAGGTGAAATCATTTCAGAAAGGAACCTAAGTGGAAAACTGAGAAGCAAAAGCCTTTTAGGTTCTCTCTTTTGTGCTGTCTGTTAATTTTCTTATGCTGCACAAAACTTTCAAATATAGGCTGTTGTAACCAATGAATGTAAGTCGAGAATTTAGATTTGGAGTAATTTGTGTTTCATGATTCTGTAATTTTGACATATAATTGCATGCAGGTATAAATTCAATGTGCAAATACTTTATCACTGCATGGTGGTTTTGAAGACATAACTTAGACCGGAAAAGGCTCTTCATTGAATAGTTGTGGCATATTTCAGTCTAAAAACTATATCAAGAACTGATAGCAGAAGCTCACAGCTAATGTTTCTGATAGACATTTTCAATTACACTCAATAAACCTTCAGGTATTTCTTTTCTCATTTTCAAGACTCTTTTGAGCTCTTCATCACTGTTACTATTACCTTCTCATATCACAGCCCCATAATAATCCACTTCAATAGCCATTTGTCTTATTTTTGCCATTTGTACTCCTACAACTTACTCTGACACATTCTACAAGTCTATTGTTTTCTTTTTTCATTTACTCTAAGATTACACGCAGTAAGTACTACGTAGTAGATATACATGGTAAAAAAAATAGTTTCTTGTACTTAAGGAGTTTTTTTGTGCTAATACAGCCTTATTTTATAGATTTATACAAAGAAGCAAGCAGTTTTAACCTCTTGCCACAGAGAACAAGCAGACAGTCTTAAAAGAAACCAGAACAGATCTACCTTACAAAATGTTGACTTGGCCTCCTATAGATTACCCCTCCCTACACTTTAAGTGTCTGGTAAACAAATAAAAGACATAGCAGGTGACCTCTTCATGTAAACAAAACCACATTTGGAGTGAAAGTTCAATTTGAAACAAATAGTCATGGTCTGAAAAACAGAGACAACTTCTAAGGACTGCTGACAGGAATTCTCAGATTTTTCTGTAGAGAGAAGTGGGTGTCCATTTTTGTCTGGTCCGGACCCAATTCTCCACAAGCTTTCTCTGGTTTTTGATCCTTTAAAAATCAGGATGTAGAATCCTCTCTAGGTCTGTATGACTGAGAGGTGTCTGCCTCAAATCAAATCTCTGGATGTGTATCAATAGGTTGTGTGACAGCTTAAGGTAGTAATAGTAAGATCTTTCTCTCTATAGGGAAAGGAAACTATGATGACTGTTACTGCAAACAATGCAGAAGGCAGAACAAAAATGGAAGTCTAAAATACCAACAGGTAAAATGGAGATGGTCAAGAATATTCATACTTGGAATTTTACAATCTAAACCATTATTTTCAAAAAACAGTGATACACAGAAAAAAAGCTGAATCATTAAAAAATTCAAACACTGGCACCCATAGAAGGCAGCTATTGAGGACCTTTACAGCAGCCTCATACTCGTAATAAATCCTTTACTGGTAAATCCTTTTGTAAAAAGTTTCTTTGCTTGGTATTGTCTCAATCAGGAAAGTACAAGTTGCTGAAAAGCAACTAAAAAAGCTGCTTCAGAGAAATATGAGAATCCCCCGCCTTCCCCCCTTTTCTTTTCTTCTCTGCAAGATAAAAAGTATTGATTGTGAACAGGTAACCTATTGGAAATGAGTTCAGCTCTAAGGACGAAAAGGTTGCAATCCACTAGCATATGCCAGGAGAGGGAATGAAGAGTGTTTTAATGAACACAGATTATTCCCGAGAGACTAGGGAAAAGGTGCACGTAGGAAAACAGGACTGTAAAAAGGATTTAGGAGAAACTTCCCTCAGAAGACTTCTAACTATCCTTTTATATTTTTGGCGTCTCACACGTAAACAGCTGCTCCTAGTCTAGGTTGCCTTACTTCTACCGCCAGCGTGGAGTACCGGCATTCGTAACACGATCACTACAACCCACAAACGAGCTGACGCTCCAGGCCAGGCTTTGTATTTTAAGGGGCCGGCTGAGTCCGGGCAAGCACACGTCGAGGCGCAGCCCTTCCCTCCCCCGGCCCTGCTCGGCCCTTCCCTCCCCCGGGGCCGCGGCTCCGGCCGCACGTCCGGGCCGGGCCGCCCCGCCCCCCGCCGCGTGACCGCCCGGCTTCCGGGGACAGCGCCGGGCCGGCAGCTCCGGGAGCGCCGCGACGGCAACTTCGGCGGGGCGGGCGGGCAGCGGCGGCACCGAGAGCACCGGGAGCACCGGCGGCACCACCATGTCCGGCAACGGGCTCGCTTACAGCGAGCAGGGCGGAGAGGCGGCGCCCGAGCTGGCGCAGGAGGCGGCGCCCACCGTGACCCCCTCGGCTTCCGCGGCCTTCGGGCTCTTCAGCAGCGACACCAAGAAGTAAGGGAGGGAGCTCGCTGGGCTCCGGGGCGGGCGGTGCTGGGCTGGCCAGGTGTCCCACGGGCAGGGACAGTTCTAGGAGCCCTGGCGGGGAAGCCGCGCCTCTCCCCTCGTGACTGCGCGGAAAAGTTCGCTTGCTTGCGTTTAAACTGTGCACAGATAGCGGGTGATCTGTAAACTCTTTCTTTTGGTGTGTTTTAAAAGCTGCTTTTCGTTTCTCCTCTGCTTTGATAGCTAACCGCGGTGGAATTGTCCTAATTTTGCCTTCAAATGTGTATATATGTACAGAGTGTTTCTAAAGAAAAGTATTTGAGGGAGTTACGGTTGGAAATGTAGTGGATCAGGGCGAGGTGGCCAGCTCGAAGTGGGTGTTAACAGTGTTAACAGTGGCTTGGTCAGAAGTCAAAATGAGGAAATGGAGAAGGTAAAAAAAAAAAACAAAACAGCCAAGTGCACGGAAAGGTACAGAAAGCTTTCAGCTCCTTAAAGTAAAAGTGGATTGGAGAGGAAGAATGACCAAATGAAAGGATCAAAAGGTTTGCTAAGCTGGAATTGTATTCTACAACAAATTGGAAATCTATTCCAGGAGCAACCAATAAAAAGCACCATAAACTAAGGTCTCATGTACATTAGAAAATCAATTGCTGCATCTTCAGTTTGATTGTTCTGCACAAAGAGAACATCTATGCTCTGGAAACCTCGACTGATGTGTTTATTTGTGAGCCACAGCAGAGTAAATCACGAAAACAT
Organism: Cyanoderma ruficeps; assembly: GCA_008694505.1. Classification (NCBI taxonomy): domain Eukaryota; kingdom Metazoa; phylum Chordata; class Aves; order Passeriformes; family Timaliidae; genus Cyanoderma; species Cyanoderma ruficeps. Next base: position 20,820 of record VZDJ01000135.1, read on the forward strand.
GAAGCTGCTGGCACTCTAGTGCTTAGCACTGTGAGACAGTAGCTGATGGGCCTCCTCGGTTTGCCAGATGAGTCTCGTTTCTTTTCCCCCTTTCTATTTTGCTAAATACTTCACTTTTTTTTATTTTGTACCAGTTCAGATTTTCACTGCTGTAGTAGATATGCCCTTCTGTGGATCTGTGTGTTTTAGCTGTGTGTTTGCACTCTTTTCTTGTCCCCTTCCACAGAAAAAACTTGTCACTTTATTTCTAAACCATTCTTTTGCTACTTTCTTTTTTCCGTGGGGTGAAGGGTATGATCATGGCCATAATTTTCTACATAACTCCTAAACTTAGGACTGTTTTGCAGGTGAAGTATGTCTCTCTGTTGTGTTAGATGCAGAAGCTGAATTGAGTGATTCTACCCAAGGCTCCCCAGTGATCACAGAGAATAACAGCTGTGGGGTCCTGAGATGATTTGTACATGTGTATGTATATGGATGTCCTTTAGTGTGGAAGAACCAGAACAGCTGGTTGAGTTGCTGATATGTGAGCATGCCAAATTAATTTATTGGTCCTCTAGACTTGCTCTTACACTTAGAGGACTGTAATTCTCTAAAGAAATTACTTAAGAGGAAAACAGACATTGCTGTGGTCTTTTGTAGCTGACAAGCGAATTCTTGCTGAAATAGGGCTTTATCCAAAATTCACTTAGGGCAGTTCACTTCAGCTCAACACTTGTGTGGTTAAGCTCTGAGTGTGGATTGGGTAGTTGAGGAACAGACACTGCAGGGAAGGTGATTTGTGTAGTATGAAAATGGAAAACCCACTGGACTGCAAGTGAGGGTTATTGTTAGAAAAGCAGACTCTGTGGCACTCTAGTTAGAAAATGCAGTAGTCATTCATCAAGCCATTGCATTTTTAGTAGTTCACTCTAGTAATAGTGTGAAACCTGCTCATCAGAAGGCAATGTAAGAGAATGCAGAGAAATGCAAGATGTGTCCTTGCATCTTGTGCATGAAGGTGTGGGTTTAGTGAAGTATTCCACTGGTGAAATGAAAATTACTGTTAGAGCTTTGTAAAGGTTGTTTGCTGATCTCTCTAGATTGTCTCTCATCATTGCTGATATACTCACGTCTTAGTATATGAGAGTATGATATCAGAGTGTTGTTTCAGTGCTTGGCAAACTTTTTTTTGTTGCTGAGGAAGGGGGATTCTTCTTCAGGTCTGCTGATGATACAAGAAGTACTCCTTCTCAGCGGAGGGATATATATATGTAATTTATGGCCCAGAACATTACTACAGTAACAGCTGGACCAGAACCCAGTGCTTGCCTGTTGCCAGTCAATCAGAACAGTGTCATGTAGTTAATGTGTAAGTATCAAGATACTACTCTAAACACTTCATTGAAAAAGTTCCAGCGTCTTTTCTTTGTGTTGTCTGTCTTCTCCTGTATGTCACGAAGAGGTAAGCTAAATGGTTATGAAAATAGTGAAGATGTTAGGATGAGTTATCTTCAGTCTTGTGGCAGAAGGGCCCACACAGGCACAAATCAGTATTGGTAGACTTAAATCTGAAATCCAAAGTTGGTCTAATATAAATTAGATACACTGTGTGTATCCACTGCAGTGAAAGTAGAAAAGGTAAGAATACAACTTCCGTCTGCTTCTGTGAGGTGACTGTACATGTTCAGGACAAAAGAGAGGAGGAAAAGAGTTTTCTGATCTCTCTGGAGTACTACATACAACATGTACATAAAAGGCTGATTTCTTACAGGTGTTGACTAAATTGAAACTGTTCTTGAATAAGAGATTTCATAACAAATGTATTATACTGCTGCTAGCTTTTTCTGTGAGTATTTAATCCTGACTAAAGAGGCAAAATAGAACTTGTGTTTTTGGTATGTGTGGCTTTTAAAGCCTTTCGGTTAGTTAGATGAATGAAGTGGATCTGGTGTTCAGAGAATGGAGGTTTTGCATTCATTCTGTTAAGCATCTCACTAACTAAATAATTGAAAGATCCTACATACCGGAGGTGAGTCAGTCTGAACCTTCTTGTGTGGAAAGTGCCCTGTTGCATGATTGGAGATGCCTGTTGCTCTCCTTCCACTCTTCCTCTTTCACACTTGTCACATGAACTGGCACGTGTGGTGTTCCTTTATACAACTTGTGTATTTATGTTTTAAGAATGTGTTTGTGTGTCCAGGTTGGTAGCTTGACACTTGTCTTTGAACTGGTTATATTCTAGATATTCACATGTCCCACATGTTTCAAGAAGGAAAAGGGTCAGATTCTGGTCCCCAGGGTAATGGAAACAGTCTCCATAGAAGTCTTTGCCCACAACAGAAGTTTTCAGCAGACAATTTGTAAAAGCCAGTGGGTTATGTGAATCTTATGGACAAGCTGAATCCACCATATAGGCCTCAAACTATTTCTCTTTGTTCTAGATTGATGGACTCCATGCAGTAAGCCCTGCCTTGCTGGAATCTCAAAATCTCCTGTTTAGTGTAGAGAAGTACTATGTGATTCACATCACCTAAGTTAATAGAATATTTTTATAGTTACATAATGCTTTATTACATTATTCTTGCTCTAAGTGGAGGAGTGAAAATTCTAACCACCTTCCAACATGTAAGAGTACCTGGAGAGCTAATTAGAAACACAGAATCCCTGTTAATTGCCTATATTAGATTACAGCTATAACTGCCTGCAGTTAATTGCGGGTGGACAGAGGATTTTCATCTATATTAATTGCATTTTAAACAAAAACTTTGCCTGCATGTAATATTAAAATATAATAATATTTGGTACTTGGAAATGGTACAATTTCAGCAATAAAACTAGTTATTGCTTTATCTCATAAAATGTAAAATCTTAGAGGTGAACCGTAGGAGTAACATCAGAAGATGTCAATTGTTAAGTACAGTATTGAAGCAGATGGCAAAATTTATAACACACATTTTCAACTTTACTGATTTGCATCTTTAAACTGTATTTCTGCCAAGCAAAATACATTTGTAATTTATTAGATTTTTTTTTATTGCAGTTCTGGCTTACATGTTTTGTTGAGCCATCCGTCAGAAAACTCGGCAATGCTGCAAACTCATTTTTCTTTGCAGAGATTTGCAAGCCTGTTTTGCAGAGAAGTGAAGGTGGTGATTTCATTAAGATACTCATTCCCCAATTCTCTGTGCAGAAGACTTTTCCAAACCTATCAGACCTAAAAACTTGCTTTCAACAGCTGCCAGAGGTGTTCTTGGAGTCTTAAATTGATCTAGTTTTGTCTTGGCATGTTCTGTTCAACCAGTCACGGAGAGATTGTACATAGATTGCCATTTATGAAATTCTTGGAGGAGACTCCAGCTCTAATATTCAAACTTGATGCATCCGCTGGTTCATTGGCACAACTTCTTTCTTTCTCCATCTGTTAGAATGGCCCAATGCCCACCAATATGGTGATATGCCAGTTTCAGTAGGATGTACAGCCCAGCAAAGATGAATGGCTTGGATGAACTGATGAGTCTACAAGTAAAGTCTATACCCTCTAGTCAGTACAAGGATGGGAACTAAATGCAGTGTACAAATGTGGGCACGCTATTGCAGAACACTTCTCCAGCTGAAATCTGTCAGATCTGATGGGAAGTGACACACGGTGAATATGTTCTTATTGCCATACACTTGGCACATACGAGGATGCAAGCAATGAACTGTTGATTTCCTGTAATGTAGTCAGTATATTTTTTGACTCTGTAATGTAGTCACTATATTTTTGGGGGCTTTTTTATTTGCTCAGAAAGGCAAGTTTTACACTTCAAGGTCTTCACTGTGGTTTCTGCGTATTTTCTGCATTGTCATGTATTTGCCTTAGAGATTTGCTTTGATCTGCATCCCGAATGGTATTAAATGGGCGTATCTGCAACTGTTACAAGGCTGAAGTTCCACATGTTTCTAGTTCTGCCTTTTTTTGGAAGGCTCTCCTTGTCTGTGCTACCCCTTGATAGTTTTAATGCTTGAAGGAAACCAGAATGGTTTTGGCACTCTCCCAGAAGATGGACAGCGTTGTAATGCTGTTAAACAGTGCTTCCGAAACCTGGACATGTATGTAAATATACCAGCTCTGAGTAGGTTCTGGTAACACCACCTCTGTGGTCTCTGTGGCCTTTTCTCACCATTTTTGGGAAAGCTGGAAACACTAGGAGTTGGATTCAATGATCCTTGTGGGTCGCTTCCAGCTGAGAATATTCTGATACTGCATCTCACTTTCTTATAATCCCTTCACAACTATCAAATGCTGCAAAGTGATCTACAAATGCCTGAAAGTTTTGAGCACTAGGTTCAAGACAGGCTCTAAGTTGGCACAACCATTTAAGTGGCAGCACCATTCCCTATGACACTCTTTCAGCCTTCAGAAAACTACCTTCCAGTGAGAAACATTTCTCTCTGGCAGAGGTTTCCCTGCAGTATTGGTGGTGTGGGTACTATCAGAAAAGGTTCTATGCGGTGCAATTGCAAGACTATCTTTTCATCCTTTCAGACAACATTTCTTGTTGCTGGGTGAAATAGTGTCTGTAACTACTCTACTGACAGCAGATAATCTTAGCTCAAATCACAGCCCGATCCAGAAGGGATTTTAAGCTGCTTTGTCATACTAGCTGCCACCTGTTTAGAGCTTTTGAGATAGCAGTAGGTAGTTTACATGTCTGCATTGATGATGGTGATAGCAGCAACATACTGGTGTTGATGCACTGAGTTACTCAAGTATTGCTCAGGTACTGTCTATTCACAACAGAGATGCTTTAGTTAGTTTTTAACTTTACGCTTTCTTGTTTCCTCGATGAAGAGGTAAGACTGTAACTAACCATCCAGATTGCAAGTGATTTGAGAAATTAGTGTCAAAATAACAATTAAATTAGTTAAATTGTGCTTCTGATCAGACTATAACTAGTTTTGTTCTCTGTGGCTCTCACAGGATACTATAGTTACCCTGGTTACCCTCACGTCTTGTCTATCCTTTAAAACTGTTGAGTTTGCTTTTTGAGTAACGTGCTTCTTTTTTAGAAAGAAAAATTAGGGGTGAGTGAAAAAGAAACAAATTTTTATCTCAATTTCTCTTTAAACCATAGAACAGCTACACTCATAGCCATATGATTCAAAGCTTCCTTGCAGTAGTAGTTGAGTTCTATGTTGTGAATTAGAAGTGAATGTAGTGTTGCAATGGAAGAGGATGGTAATACTGAACAGCACCACAAGATGTCATTCAAACAGTTTGTGGCATAGACCAAAACACAGTGAAACTCAAATTTCTTAATTTCCTGCTAGAAGAAGACACTAAATCAACAAAATTAACTCAAATTACAGCATCTATTTGCTGCCAGTTAAGCTTCCATGTTTTATAGGTCTGAAATCAAATTTCAGTTCCTCTTTAAATGTTAAGTTCAAACTTGTTTAGAGTTTACACAATGGCATGACCTAGAACAAACCATTTTATTTTAAAGGTTTTGCAGTGGCAGTAAAATGTGAAGAAATTTTTTTTTAAAGGAGACATGGGATGTTTCCTAGGACTTTATTGCTACTCAGATGCCAAGAGTAAAGGTTACATTGCTCTGTTAATGTGTATTTTCTGTTTCAAACTTGGTAACATCCACAGTATTTTGAATTTTATGTTGAAGGCAAAAAAAATAAAGTATTTTAGTATGCTGTGGTTAAAAGTATTTCCTGTCAACCAAAGTCTCTTGAATGCAAGAGCAGTGGAATTGATATTGTGTAACTGAAGTTTTGCGGTGGGTGAAAGACTTAAAACAAGAAATGTGTTGTTAAAACTCAGCTGAATGAGACTTTTGTAACTTCTGTTCTATAAGAGTTTTGTTCCATAATACCAAAACTGGTGAAGCTTGCTTCCTCCCTCGTGGTGGATTTGTTTACCATTTCCTGTGTCTTACCTTGCAGTGTTATAGTGCTGTTCTTATATATGATCTTCTGTCTCACCGGGGTTTATTTGTATAGAATTCACTCTCCTTTCCTTGGGAGGATTACAGCTGTTCCCAAGGTTATGGTTGCATTCCTGGTTGGGCTTCAGTTGCAGTTTTGATACTCATGAAAAGGCTTATGATTAGTGCGTGACTTCTTTCAGTAACTGGCACGTCAGAACTGTAGCAAAACTTGAAAATCTATGGATTTAATCTAGGGTATTGCTAAAACCAATAGAAAATAAATGTGTATTTTACCAGAGTGGAGCGAGTGTTTTCTTAATAATAGTTGTTTGCCAAGTGACATGATGCAGATTCTGGATTAATATTTTAGTATAACTAGAAGTTTGTCATAGTTTCTATGGGGAGACAAAGTAACTGAGAGAGAGGCCCAGATTTATTGCTGACATAGCTGTGATGAATAGTTCAGTCTACCATTTTTTTTTTTCTGTAGAAGTGGGTTACGTTGCTCAATGGAATCTGTAATCCTAGTCATAAGATCAGCAAGGTGCCAGTTGTAGTTACCAAGTGTGTGCTGACTGTAGTATGGCATAGTCACAATTTTTCTTTGGATGCTCTTTGTGGTAATCAACATGCAGAGTAAGGTGATCAAAGTGTTTTCTGACATAGGACTCCAGGCTGTTAAAGCATAATCTTGTGACTGGCAAGATCTGAGGTGGTTTTTTGTCTTTTCTTTTGTTCCTTACACTCCACACACTTACCACACCCCTATCCCCACATCCCTTTTTGTCTTGGGACAGTTGTATGGATTGTGGTTTATTCCTCTTTTAATGGCAGGGGAGTAGAGGGCACAAGAAAGAGCACAAGAACTAGAAAAGATTAACTAGTGTTGTTTATTTTCTGATAATAACATCTATAAGATTAATCCAAACTGTGTTTTCATGTAGAGAAAAAAAAAAAGGGCAGTGCATATCTTAAGTGCTGCAACTGTAAAATATAAAAACGTAGAAGAAAGTTAGAAACTGACTACCTCCACTTAACATTCAACCAGTGTTTCCAGGAGAACATATTATTTAAGATGTGTTTTGTGATGTCCGTCATGTTGTGTCACTGCAGATCTGTCGTGTGTGATACTTGCCATAGAAGTTTGGTGATGAGTTTGCATTTCTAATTTACACTCCTTTAGCTTTCAAATTCTAGTACTTAGGAATACAACCTGTGGTGATTACAAAGGCATCTGGGAACTGATTTCGTAATATATTAATAATTGACTTGTTTCCTTTTATGGTAAATGCTATACAAATACTAATGATCATATTTCATAGCACGTACTTAATATTTCATATTAGTATAGTATTTCTATTGGCTTGGCAACTTAAGGGAAATCTTGTTGAGTTCTTAGAATACATAATTGGACAGACAGGTAGGAATCTTCTTGTTTTTCTGGGGGTTTTTTTGTCTTGGAAAGTCATTTTACCTCTTCTCACTGTTAGGGAAAATGGCTGAGACTATATACTCTGGCAAAAGTTTGGTGTTTTTTGCATCTACTGTTGTTGGGATCATTGATTTCCTGCTTTGTATAGCTCTACATCATTTGTCAACTATCAGATTAGGCTTCTTTAAACCTGGTATTGCTCCTGAAGTAATAAAGTTTATATTTCAATCATCTATAGTATGTACCTAACTCTGTCAGAGTAGAATCTCTCTCAACGTTTTAGCAGGGAGAGGCAGAAGTATTGATGCAGCTGAGGGTTGCTTGCATTTTCCTGAGCTCTTGGCAAGTGGAGATAAGTGATAAAGTAAGTATTTGTCTGGGGTTGTGTATTGAGGAACTGTCACCTCAACCTAATTAATGAGTATAGAAACATGAACCCTAGTGTGACTGCAAAGCTTACATTTATGCTTTCTATTTTGAGGGATTTTATTTAAGGATTGAAATTTCCTTAAAACTTCTTAATGATCAAAAGATGAAAATATTTTTACTGTACAATAGACTGTATTACAAAAGACTGAAATGCATTTGCTTTTCCCATTGTTCACTGAGGCTGCTGATAAGAGTTGTTTTTGGAGGGAAATGACCTTTGTAATCTGCATATATGGTATTTGTTTCTGGAAGTTAAAACAGCAAGGGAGTGGGTATCCTGTTACTTTGTAAGATTTTCTTTTTTTTAGAATAGGCCTCACTCTTGGCAGGCAAGCTTGGTTGAGTGTAGTAATTTTTTTTTATTGGTTTTTTACATACTTCACTTAAAAGAATGGAACAAAACTCCACAATGCTGGGCAAAATAATTGAGGTGTCTTGCACTATTAAGTCAGCTTTTAAAGGGAAAAACTTTGATGTTACACTGAAACCATATCTAACTGTAGAAGAAAAAAGCCTTGCTGCTGGTGGTGATCCATGTGGATGTATGGAGCAATATTTTACTCTGTAAGTATCTAATAATTGCTAATCCTGGATTATAATTTGTTAGAATAGATTTTTAAAAACCCAAACAAATCATCAATTCAAGTAACAATTAATTTCCAAATGAATTAGTCAAGAACTTGTTCTTTAATTCCCATTTTTCTTGCTTTATTTTTTTCCCCTGCTGCTTTTCTCTTATGGAAACAAGGCTGGCTGAAAACAGGTCTTCATATATAAATTTCTGTTTATATCTTCCCAGCTAACAGTTTAAAATGGTTTAATTTAAAGTGTATGAGAGAATGTTTTTGATTAGCATTTAGAAGTGCGGCTCATCATTAAACACTTCTTCTGTCTTCACATCTTAAATTCACCTTTTTAATTCTTCTTGTCATTTGTTACATTCTGGGAGAAAATCTTTAGTATGTACTTGGATCTTGTTTTGTGTAACTTCCTTTAGTTTTGCTACTTGGTCCTCAAGTTCACATTATTATTTCTACATTTTCCGCTTCATTGACATATCCTTTTTTGCTTGTTTGTTTGTTAATTAGTATTGTACCTTCTATTGGTTAATGAATCTCTCTCTTCTCATGATAACTGGTCTGCACGCTCAGCCTTTCTCTTATTCTGGGTCGGTGGTTTTTTAAGTCGGTGGGTCGTGGTTACAGTCTCTCCCTGCCAGAAAGTTGGAGCTGATTCCACGTTGTTGTTGAGTTGTCTTTATTAGTTTCCTCCTTGTCTTGGGGGTTCTGCAAGACATCTTTTTTGAATGTTTGGTGGCTCATAAATTTTGCATTCTTTGTCCACCCTTGGGGGTGCATGCTTCTTCCCAGGCTTTGCTAACCTCACGTGGAGTCTGAGATCTCTGAAACATGTCAAGTCCTAAACCTTAACAAGGCAATTCTACAGACAAGTAATTTGTCTTTCTAGCGCACAGATCTCACTTCAAACTTGCTTGTTAGCTGCCTGCTATCCATTGCATAGATCGAATCTCGTTTGTTGTTGATTGTTGTACAAGGATGAAGCATTAAAGAACATCTTTTCTTAAGAAAATGTTTACAAATTTCACGTTTTGCTACAACTGTAGGAAACTGGAAGCAGGAGCATGGGGCTAAAAGCAACTTGCTAAATCAAGTCCTGTCTTTTGCTGTGTAACTTTTACTGTGTCCTACAGATTCTTGCACAGTTAAGAGTTATGACTTCAGCAGAAACAATTAGAGATTTATGAATTTCTGTATCCAGCTAGAGCAAAGTTTTGGGCAAGGTGCTTCAAGCTGATCAGAAAGAACTGATACTGACTTGATATCCTATGAGGAATAGGTGGGTAGGAATGGTCAGCAAAATAAGCTGTTCCTGTGGCCAAGAGTGATGGGAATAAAGAGAGCTGCCAAAAATTAAATCAAAGCCACGCTTGCTAAAAAGTTAATTGCAAATGGAACTATACAGAAGGATTGAAAGGTAAAAAGCACAAATTATTAATGATGTTTTATGTACAGCCTCAAACCAACAAATACTTTATTTCTGATATAAAAAATAGAGGGGGAAAATAGGGAGTGACTATAAGAAGTGTGATGATGTAGAGGTGAATACAAGCATCTTCAAGTAAAATGAGAAAAATGTAGAGTTTAATGTAGAGAATTGTGTGCCTTTATGCTGGAACAGGAATGCAGACAATAGGAAAACATATGAGACATCACAGCATTATTTATTTTTAACAGACCTGTCAGCCTTGTGTGGTGTTACAAGAAGGTGGTACATTGGATGTTACCACTTGCCATGAAGATGGTGTCCAGCTGTAGACTTACTAAGCTGATCTTAGCAGGATGCAAAACTGCAATTTTAAATGACCAAAGTACACAACCCGACAAATGTAGCAATAGGAGGCTGACCTTATAGGTCTTTGAACAAGTCCAGGAGTAACTAAAACATAAAAACCTTTGAGTGTGATGCAGACAAAATAGGGAATTACCAGTGGTATTTGGGAAGTGGGGTTCTAAAGCAGGCAAGGAAATTGAATTCTTCATTTTTTAAAATTTTTTTGGTTTTAAGATAATGATTACATATTAAGCTGTCAAGTGAAGTAAATATTTACGATATAGGGAATTTGTAATGGATTGCTCCAATTATTGGAAGAAACACTTGGTTTTGAAAAAAGAAGAGTTAGACTTAAATTGTAAGTTGCATATGGGTATCGTGAATTTTACGTGCCTCATCTTGGTAGGAAATGCGTTGATGGTTTTGTTGGGGTTTTTTTCCATCTGGTTGCAGTTCTTATGTGGATGTATACTGAAATGTGGGCAATATGGATTTCTTGTGGAGAGGCACAAAGCAGATGCAGTACTGGTACTGAAAGTATTAGGAAATCTCTACTAGAGTGACTCTGTCCCTTGCAAGTAGGAAAAATATTTTTTAAAGGTTTATGACCGAATGCATGACAATATTGTAACTAATGCCAGCTTTGGCTTACACCCTTTTCTCCTTCCCACGTGAAATTCTGAGGGCAGTGATAAATCAGAATATATCCAGGTTCTGTGTTCAGTTTTGAAATCTTGCCTGGGTGTATCTTGTCTGGCTGAGATGGAATTATTTTCCCTCACAGTGGTCTTCATCGTGCTGTGCTTTGTACTGGTAGTGAGAAAGGTTTTGGTAACACACTAGTGTTGTAGCTGTTGCTGAGCAGGGCTCACACAGGAGTCAAGACTGTCTCTGCAATATCCTCCTTCACTGATAACCTGGGGGTGGGCAAGACCTTGAAGGATGTGTAGCCAGGACCAGGCAGACCAAGGGGAAATTCCATACCATGTGATGACTGGTCATCAATAAAAGCGAAGAGGAAGGAGAAGGAATGGGCATTCTTTCTCCCTGGTGTTGTCTTCCAGAGCAACTGCCATGTGTAATAGAGCCCTGCTTCCTGGGGAAGTGGCTGGACATTGCTTGCTGATGTTAAGTAGAGAATAAATATTTTGTTTTCCTTTGATTCTGCCTGCAGCCTTTGCTTTTGCTTTGATAAACTGTCTTTATCTTGACACATGAGGTTTCGTCTATCCTATTTTCTCACCTGCATCTTGCTTCAGGAAGGGAATGGAAGAATGGCTTGGTGGGCATCTGCTGTCTAGTCATGGTCTACCCTACCACGCATTTCACTTGTGTGAAAGTTCACAGGGTTTGTAAACTTGGAAAATCTTCAGAGTTCTTTGGAATATTGCAGGTATCTCAAGTTTCTGTTTGCTTGTATCTTTCAGTAAATCAGGCAATCCAGGTGTTATAAAAAGCTGTTTTTTCAAAGTATCTTTTTTGTAAAGTTTCTTAGTCTGCAAGGGCAGTTAGACTGTGATCTGTTTACATCTAAAAAGCCAAGGAGGATGAGGTTTCTTATTAGTGACAGCTAATGAAAAGCTGTATCTACAAGAGAACATTTCTTACTAACTTGATATTTTCTGTGCAAGAATTATATTTCAGCTGTAAAAAGTGTTTGGACAGTGTATGTGTCTAATCATCAGGCTGTCTTAGTCTTACAGCTTGTAGAACATACTAGAGATCTGAAGCTTTTAATCCTGAGGACAGGGGATAGCAATTTACAGTCCAGAAAGGTAGGTAGGAGCACAACGTTATATTCCTGATTCTTAGTGAAATTCAGAGCACACTGAAGTCTGGGCTTTTCAGTGACTTAGAGAAGCTGATACTGTATTTTAACACAAACATGCCAACTTCTAGTTATTGCACCTGGCCCTCCCTGGGGGACAAGGGAGAAGTGAATGGGTTGTTGGTTTAAACTAAGCTCTTCATGTGCTTTAAGATTTCAGCCTTTGAGACAGGTTCTACTAACAGTAGATTGAAGTTGCATGGCCTTACATTATTGCTAGAATCTGATACATTCTTTTGCTGAACACTTCATTATGCAGAGTGTTAGTAAATACAATATAAAAGTGGGCAAGAGGGAGCATTGCTTCACCATAAGTTGCTGAAATGATGCAAGAATATAAAAACAGTATTCTGGTTTGATTTTGTGGTGTCTCTAATTGGTGCTTTACTGTATTTCTACCATAGAAATGAAGACCTAAAACAAATGTTGGAAAGCAGTAAAGATTCTGCAAAGCTGGATGCTATGAAGAGGATTGTTGGGGTATGTGATTTTTTTGTTACTGTTTTTATTTTTTTAGGGAATATGGGAGTTCATTATTATTTTTATTTCTTGGATGGGAATAATGGTTTCCTTTTACAGATCCTGTACCAGAGTAGCACTTAAGTCTCTAAATGATCTTTAAAAGTTGGGATGATGAAATGGTAAAATTCTTAACTTGGAATTTTAAGAAAAATTGGTATATCTGGATATATGCAGTCATATGCTTCTAAAATATTTATGTAACAGTGGCAGTATGCCTGTAAACAACTATTTTCAGTGAGATCTTGAATAGGAAATGGCTCCTGAAGAGAAGCTTCAAATTCATCAGACTGGAAACAACAGAAATTTGCAGGAATAAAATGACAAGTTGTATTTACTATTTTTACTTTATTAAATTGTGTAAGGTTTTTCTTTCTTGATTGAGCATGATGCCTGAATATAGGATTATGTATTTCAGGTGAATGCGTACCCATAGAGGTGATTAAATAGTGTTTAACACCATTGTATGTTTAAACCCTATTAACAAAATGTCATGAAGTTGACAGTATCCCTTTATTACTTCTTAAAAGTGTGGGAAGAATGTGCTACAGAAGATTGTTTGGTGTCCATTTGACTTCTTTGTTTTAGGGCTTTTGAATTTGTTCTCTATCATTGTCTCTTCAGTCTACTCTGGATATGCTTTTTTGTTTGGTTTGGTTTTTGCTTACTTAATTCTGCCCAAGTATGTACCAAAGTGAGTAGGTACAGGTGGTATCATGTGATTGTGTTCTTTTCCTCTGACTCCAGAGCTGGCTTCTTCTCCCTTCTTGATGGTCCAGTGATGAGTATTTTACTCAGGATGGTTGTCTTTTTGCCTGTAATCCCTTAGTCCTGCCAGAGACACCAGTTATCTGTGATAACTGGGTAACCTGTCAACTGTTATTTCATAATGTCTTTCTTGGGATTGGGAAAGGTTTTTTGATTCATCTTCTCCAACGTGATGGGGGATTACTCAAGGGTTTGACCAATCTGGCATACAGATGTGCTGTTCCAAAAATCATGACCTTTATAAGTGACATGGTAAACTTTCATTCTTCTGCTTCCCTCAGAAAAGATCTTTTTTTCTGGTTATTAGTGTGGACAGCAGAGTTGTGGCAAGTTGCCACTTGCTCCCTTGGTTTTCTTTTTTGAAAAGCTGACCAAATCTTTATCTGTATTTGGAAACTGTTGAAGCTGAGTGTAGGTGTGTACATACGTATATGGGGGGAATTAGAAAATGTTAAATTGAATCAGCTTTAATTTTTAAACCAAGGCTTTACTGGGCTGGTTTTTTAATTTTCATTTTTTCCTACGAAAAATGCAGTCATTACAAATGAGCGTGTAATGAGCAAACTCACTAATTTCAAATACCTGCTGCTGCTGAACATTCAAAAGAGTTCTTAATGGCTTCTTTAATTTTCTGGAAGTGTGTGATACCATGAAGCTGAAGATGTGTAGCTAGCTGTGATCCTTGATGGACTTAGGTTAGTGGACTCAGGCTGAATGCTCATGAGGTCTTCAGCAAGGTAAGGCAGAAATAACTGGACACATTCTTTCTTCTCCTCCCCCATTTTCCAATTCTGACAATTCTCTCCAGTACCGGATTTCTGTCCTTTTTTAAAGTTTACGGTCCTTGGTTTCTGTTCCTGTTCTGAGCACTGTACACTGCAGGAAGAGCACTACTTCTTTAAATGGCAGCAAGCACCTCATGATTTTTGGATATTCTTCACTTGCTCAGCTGCTGCTGCTTAAAGTAGAAACAGCCTTTTAGCTTGTAAGGCTGACCATTACTTAACCACAAGTGAGTTGTTTGATTTGCTGGATCCTCTGTTTTCAGTTTCTTTCATATCTTCAAGGTATTTGCTGTTTCCTGTGCTATGTTTGAAGTGTGTTTCACACCAGATACCTGGCACCAACCTCTGGTTGACAAAAAAAACCTCAAACAATGAGCTTTACAGGTTAGGACTGGGACATTGCACAATATGAGCTTGGGGCCTTATAACAGTGGTGATAATGTTCTTGTGGAGCACAAAAGTGCTTCTGTGCTTACATAGAGAGGAGCTTACATCTCTCAGGGATGAGATGTGTTTTTCAGAGATGAAAGGCTTCCTCTAGCCTTGTTATTAGAGGAAAAAGGAACTCTTTTGTCAGAGTGTTGTTTAACATGTCTCACTGGAATGCTTATTTTCAGAGTTTTAGATAGCTGAAAAAACTATGCATACAGAATCCACAACTTCTCTGGCCAACCTGCTCTACTGCCTCACCACCCTCACAATGATTTTTTCCTAACATCTAGTGTAAACCCACACACTGTCAGCTTAAAGCTGTTATCCCTTGTCCTGTCATTACATACCCTTATAGAAGCCCCTCTCCAGCTCTCTTTTAGCCTCTTTTACATCCTGGAAGGTGCTATCAGGTCTCTCCAGAGCCTTCTCTTCTCTAGGCTGAGCAATCCCAGTTCTCTCAGCCTGTCCTCAGGGGGGGAGACGCTCAGTAAGTGTCCCTAACCACAGAAGAGGGGTTAGTCTTTAAGGTCCCTGCCAACCTAAACTGTTGTGTATGACTATAATTCTATGATACCAACAGCTATCTTAGTATTTTAGTAGATTTTACGAGGCTGAACCTTCATATGTTCGTATAGGCGTGATAGAGCAGTAGCAGGAGAATGCTGGTTATGGTACTTCTTGTGGCTGCTTCTTCCTTTAAGGTGGTTTGCAAACTTTCTCCTAGGGAGAAGAAGATTCATTACAAATAAAACTATATCTGTCTTCCAGTAAGTGACTTAAAACAATATAATTTCAAGCATAGGAGTAGTCTAGTTTTGATCTTTTCACTTCTCCCTTATGCACAAAGGTACCTAAGTCTATTTTCAGCTACAATATGACATTCTTGATCAATGACTTTTTTTTAATCAATATGTTATTTTGTATGTTTCTTCCTTATATGCATGTAATAAAATAATTGCAATCTTTGAAAGAATATAAACAACACTGCTAACTTAGAAATAAATTTTTGTTTATACGTATTCTACTATAGGCATGAAAACGTAAACCTGGTATTTCTTTTAAAACATTCACTGATGTTACAACAACCACTACCAGATCTTGAAACCTGTTTGAATTTCTGTGGAAAAATGAGTGGAATTTCACTCTTGAAGATTTCAGAGCATAAGTTTAGGAAACAGTCACATGCCTTATTTCCCTTAGGGAATATCATCCATGTCTGTGTCTCTCTCTTGTGGGAAAAAAAGGTTTTTATATCTTGACATTACACAGCACTTATGCTAGAAAGAAAGCGTTTGTGCAGAAACTCCAGGTGTACAGGACAACACAAATAGAGAATGTCTAGGCACAGCAACAAAAATGACCTGATAGACCTTAGTCTTGTAAAGAACCACTACATTCTTCCAGGTTAATGATCCATGAGCTAAGGAGGATCTACACGAATCGTTATGCAAAAATGAATCAAAATGCACTCTTTTTAAAAGACCCTAAATACATATTTACATGGTACACTGGAGCTGTTACAGTAGATCAGTTAAAAAATCCCAGTAATGCGTAGAGTCATACCATTACAGTCTGTCAGGGAGGTCTGAGGATCATCCTTGTTTTTGAGTATCCTAACTTCTGATGCAGCAAGATAGGATGATAATTTTTCGTTCTGTCTTAATTCTCTGCAAGGCATCTTGCTGCTAAGTTCTACCTTGTCATTCTGAATTTGGCATTTATTGTGGAGACCCTCATGTCCTGAAAGCAGTAAATTGATTTTAGATTCTTAGTTAAAAACCCCTTGGAACTCATTTGATGTGCTTGCTTTTTCACAGTGCTTGTGTCACTTCCTGTGTTTTATTACAGGTAAAATAAACAGTTTAAGATATTTAATGGGTTAGATCAGAATGTCATGCTGGGAAGCTGCTCTTACACCCTTTTGAAAGACTGAATAATAGCTTGAACTACAGGTGCTTGCTTTCTTCTTTCCAATATCCTTCTAAGTTTCTCAGAATATGCCATTTACCAGGTGTTGCCTGGCTTTGTGTGTTCTTGCTTTTGTTGCATGAGATCCTAATTCTTCATGTTTTTAATGTGTTTTATCAATGAAATAAACAGGTCTGTGAGTTGACAATATGAAATTTAATCAGCTGTATAATGTTAAGTAATGTTAAGTTGGAATGCAATGGTTATAGACAGGAGTAACTATAGCTGCAGAACTCTTGTTTCTTTGTTGGATCCCTGAATATTTCTAGTTGCTTATGTGTGTTGGACCCCAGTGGATATTGGTGACAAGAGGTGTCCCTCAGGGGTCTGTGCTGGGCCCTGTACTGTTTGATATCTTCATTGATGACATAGGTAGTGGGATTGAGTGCACGTTCACCACATCTGCAGGCAACACAAAACTGAATGGTGTGGTTGACATGTGTGAGGGATGGGATGCCATCCAGAGGGATCTGGACAAGGTTGTGATGTGGACCCCTGGCAATGTCATGGGGTTCAAACAGGTCAAGTGAAAGATTCAGCCCTTAGGTCAGTGCAGCACCCAGTAATCAGCACAGGCTGATGGATGAAGAGATTGAGAACAGCTCTGACAAGAAGAACTTGGGCACACTGGTGGATGAAATGGTGGTTTTGAGTCAGCAGTGTTTGCGAATAGCCCAGAAAATGTGGCCAGCAGGTTGAGGAAAATGATTATGTACCTCTACTCCACTCTTGTACCAGAGTCCCAACCTAAAAAACTACATACAGTTCTGCAGTCCTCAGGACAGGAAGAAAAGACACGTTAGAGTGGGTCCAGAGCAGGCCACGAAAAGGATCTGAGGGCTGGAGCACCTCTCCTGTGAGGACAGGCTGAGACAGTTGGGGTTATTCAGCCTGGAGAGGAGGAGGTTCTGGGAGACCTTATAGCACCTTCCAGTACGTAAAGGAATCTACATGAAAGCTAGAGAGGGACTGGATGAGGGGGGATGGTTTTGAACTGAAAGACAGTTGATTTAGATTGGATACAAGGAGAATTTTACAATGCTGGTGGTGAAACACTGGGACCAGTTGCCCAGAGGTATGGTGAATAGCTCATCCTTGGAAACATTTAGTGACGGGGCTTTGAGCCCCGTGATCTGTGAACATTTTGAAGATGTTCCTGCTTGCTGCAGGACTGCGTGACTTTTAAAGGTCTATTTAAAGGTAAAATTCTATGATTTCTTAGTGAGATTTTGTGTTTTCTGATTAACTTGATGTTTGGCTGTCTGAATCTTGACTTTGAGCAAGACACACAGATTCTTAGAGCTGGGAATGCTTTGGGGCTGTATTCAGCAGCGCTGAACTTGATGTAACTTGATGTAACATGATGCTGAAATTCCAGGGTTTGCAGTTTAGCCATAAAGTACTGCCAGAGATTCTTTATTTAAGCAGAACATTGTGCAGATACAATGTATATGAAAGTATTTTATTCCTTATGTACCTGGTTTCCTACAAATAACTTCCTTCTTAAGCTGTTTGTACAAGAACTGAAGCTAAGCCAGAGTTTTGATGTTTATGGTCTTTATTGTGACAATTTTATTGTTTGTGACATGCCTTGTTCCTGATCAAACATAAGAACTTCCTTTAAAAAAAGAATAAGTTGGTGGTTTGATTGATCTTGCTTTTACTGTGTGGCTTTTGTGTGTTCTTTTCTGTTCTGTGTAAACAATTAATGGCCTTCTGTGTTTAACTTGCAATGGAAAATAACTTTGTTTATAAAGTATGATGTTTATTTTTATTTTTCGCCTTGGTTCTATTGCAAACCACAGTTGTTCCAGGGAAAAGGAGCGAGACATAAACTTGTATAACTTCTTGGATTTTATTAGGTTGTTGGGTGCCTTTTTTTTCCCACTCCAGCTCCCAAAAGGTAATTCTGCAGGGCTTTTTGGATTAGCAACATCTTTGTTGTTAGTAATTTTGAAAGCATTAAAAATTATTTGCTCTAAAGTCCAGTTCATGAATTCCACTCAGCAAACTCATTACCAGCCAGCACCCAAGAGTTTTTATTGTATGGATTGTGTCCTGTAAGGTCTAATAATTAAGAAAATCCTCATCTTAATCCTCAATTTCATAGAATTTAGATTTGAAATACAGATTTGTAATAAAGCAACAACACCCAAACTACATTTTAATAAATTATATTGTTACATTACTAAGATTTGTCTCTTCTTTTTTTCAGATGATTGCAAAGGGAAAAAATGCTTCTGAGCTGTTTCCTGCTGTTGTGAAGAATGTTGCCAGTAAAAATATTGAGGTATTCCTCTCACTTGTTAAACATTTCCATGTTATGGAACATCTCTTTATGAAAATCTTATGTAATGGTATTAGATTTCAATGTAAATCATAAAATCTCTAGTATCATTAATGGAACTTTTTAGAATTTTATTTCAATAATGGCATTATGATAATAATTTTATGCATAAACAAAGAAAACCTGCCAGGTGATTTGGAGGAAGGAATAGTGGCTCTTTACATTAAAAAAAATTACTTAATTTTAGAAAGTTTGTGAAAAGTGGTGGTAATTGAGAAAAGTTGTTGTAGTTTATTTGAAGTGTGGTGCTTTTTGCAAAGCTTGGGTTGTGCTACATTGTATTTTTAAATGTCTGTTGCAGATCAAAGCTGAAAGGTAATGGCTGGGTAGAAAGTGCATACACTGACAGCTTCCCTGCAGAAGTGTCAGAGTTATAGTTGACTTGACAAATGAGATTTCGATAAAAATAGCATCTGTAAGTTTATGGTTTGAGACCTCATGGTGCTTTAACAAGCATCAGTTTGATGAAAGTAGAATGAACATGCAGTGACTTTTAGTAACTTCCTACTGCTCAGGATTGTAATTTTTGAAAAATGTGGGCAACAGTTGTTTGAAGTATTGGATTTTAAGGAGAGAAGTCATTTGAATGCATGCTTCAGTTCTTCTGTCCTCTTCTGAAAATGCCTGTATTATTTATATATGTCTTCTTCAGCCTTTATTATTAGTGGGAACAATTTTTTTTTTCCCCTGGCTTATGGCACTGAAGATTTTATTTCCTATAATAATGGCTTCAGCAAACTCCTTTTTCACTCTAACATGCCATGATATAATGGATAAAACATCAGTTTTCTTCCATATTTACATGGATGGATAGTAATAGTCAAGTTTGAGTTTAATTTTAGCTTTAAAGAAATTATTCTTTTTTGGTTACTACTTTGAAGACTTTGGGTTTCTTTGTTCTTTGACAGACTGAATGTATTTGACCAAGGCCAAATATTGAGTGAGCTGTAAGTGTGCAAAGATGCTAATTCAGAGTCATTCAGCAACTTACTGTATTAAAATAATTTTAGAAGTTGTAATTGTACTTTTAGTAATAGGCAGTAAGAAAATATGGTGTGAGAAAAGACTAGTTAAATATTCTCTTCCACTGTAATTTGTGTTTGTAAGTTATGAGTAGTCTTAAGTCCAGTTTTAAACATGGAGACCTTACACAAGGAGGAGTAGCTTATATTATTCATCTGGAGTGCTTTTAACTGTTAGGGCTGGAACCTCTAGTCTGATAGAGGCAAGACTGTCCCAGTTCCAGGCTTTAAGCCCAACCAGTAGTGAAACTGAGACTTTATTCGTGGTAGGTGTGCACATACACATGAATACTGTGTCTGTTTATATACAGAGCAAATATATATGTACAGAGGCAGCCACATAGATTGTCCCAGGGAGTTCAGGTGAAAACAAACAGCACCAGCAGCTTGGCCATTCAAGATGGTCTGCTAGTGGGAATGTGTGCATACAGTGTTCATCTCAGTCACCCCTGCTGATGGCACCTGCACATATGAGCCTCTGAGGCTGTACCCCTTTTTTGTTTGGTGGTACATCTTTGCACATATGAATGCCTCTAAACCAGGACTTTCCTGCTGCCTCATGGACTCACCCTTGGACACACAGGTGTGTGCACACCTACAACTGGATCTGGGCAGAACTTACTTGCTCCTCTTCTGTCTAAACCCCCATGGTTATACCCTTGAAGAGATGCACAAAAAACCATGGTTATTGCCCCTAGAGACCCACAGGCCATGGGCTTTCCTTGCAGCTGGATGGGACTTCACTGCTCTGTGCCATAGCCAGCTCCTCCTGTGGTCTTGCCTTTAGATGCTCACACCCACAGCTAATTCCTTCCCAGGCCACTTCACCTGTTTGTCAGCTGGTGCAGCTTGATGCACTCGTACGCCTGCCCACATTCCAGCCACTGGCACCACAGACATACTGCCTTGTGCTTGGTTTCACATATTCTGGTCTCTTCAGTTACACACATGCTCATGGACTGTCTAGCCTGGTGTCCCAGCCTAGGTCTGGCAGCCAGACTCTTACTTGTTCCAGATGCTGGCCACTTTGGACTTAGAGATCCCTATGGCTTGATGTCACACTGCAGTTGCTGGAGTCATACTTAAGTCCCCTCGCTCTGGTCTCTCCAGTTGCTGTTGCCCATGGACTCAGCAACCCTCCAACCTGTGGCCTCAGTGTAGTTGCAGGCATGTAAATGCATCTTCATACTGAATAAAGAGTACCTCACCAAGGAAAAGAGTTCAAAATTAAATTTAATGAGTCAATGCAACAGGTTGTGCTATTCACATGCGGGGAACAGAAGGATAGATGTACCAACTATCAAGCTGTTCAGCCATCTTATCCCTCTGTTTTTCCTTGACTTAATCCTTTCCAGATCCTGTAGATTTCACTTGCTTCTCCTTCACATTAGTTCTTCCCCAGAACATCCCATGTCTTGTCTAAAATACTTTTCATCTGTGTCCTATTTCTGTACACATAAAACACCTTCAGTCTGAAAGGTGCTCTGGTCTTTGTTGGCTCTTCATGGTTTTTAACATCTAGGCATAAGAGTTGAAGCTCTCCTGAGATTGTTCTGGTGGGTGGATGTGACAAGGTGTCTTTTTCCAAGTCCTAAATTTGATTTCCCTCCTCTTACTGTGTTTCTCTGTGTATCTCTGAACTGATGGTTCCTCTCATGGGCTTGGGAGAAGGTAGAGCAGAGTGTTGTGTGCACACATTCCTCCATCCCCCTTGTGGGGGGATACTTTGTGGGTGTGAAGATGAGGTCCTATATAATGGAACGTTATTAGCAGAAGCCTTTCACTGTTCATATTTTATGGACCTTTTCTCCTATTTTAAAATAAATAAACATTTTTAAAATAAATAAACATTGTATCCTTTGTAGTATGTTTATATTGCATCTTTTGTACGTGAATTCACATGTCATCTTCTATGCTGTAGTTAAACTTCCCTACGTAGTCATTTTTCCACCACTTAATGCTAAGATACTTGTGCAGGAAGAGACTGTTAAACTGAAAAGATATTAGGACATTCAGCCATCTGATGAATTTGTTTATGAATTTGAGTTACATGACAAGTTTAGGTCATAGTGTAGGTGTACTTATAGCCATTTAGTTAGACCTTTCCTGTCTCAGGAACATTTATCATGGTCCATGTTTTAGGATGCTTCTGAAATTATGACCAATTCCTTGATTAAGTCAGATTCTTAGTACATTGATCCTGTTTCCTGAAAATGTTTTGCCAAATTTTTCCCTATTCCTAAGAATTCTTAGCCAAATCTATCTGTACAATTTGCTGCAATGTGGTAGCATAAAATACATTCATTTATCTGAGTAAGCCTGAGAGTAGCTCAGTTGTTTAGAGTGTGGTGCTAATAGCACCACAATTGTGAGTTCCATCCCTGTATGGGCCATTAATTGAAGAGTTTGTCTCAATGATCCTTGAGGTCCCATCCAACTCAGAACATTCTGCAATTCTGTGACTTTGTATCCATGTGAATTTCCTGCCCAGAAATGGCTCCTACATGTTTTTTTAAAATCAGGGCTCAGAGCTCTGAAGCAGGAAAATGGAGATGAAAAAGTGGTATGACATGTTAATTTATTTGAAGAGAAGCAAAGGGCATTTTATTGTTTACAGAAGTGCCTTACAGTGTTTTGGTGGTAAGTGCATGCTGACCTCAGCTTGGTTATGTGCATCAAGTCATGGGTGGTAAGGATACAAAAAGTGACCTAATAAACCATTGATGGTATAGAACAAAAATAAGTCTTCATCAATAATTCATGGATTTTTATATGCTTATATTGATAAATTAATTAAACAAACCTGCCTTTGTTCCTCAAGCCTAATGTGCCCTTGTTATGATTAGCTTTGTAGAACAGAGTATTTTAACATTGAATGAAGGTAAATGGTAAAAGAATAATGTAGTCATGAAGCTCTGAGTGCTTCCATTTCTAGTCACAGAGTGGTTTTCAAGGAAAGAAGGCTTTCTTTGTACACCTGCAGTCATTCAGTGCACAGGCCTCTTGTGGTCAATGTTGATTGCTACCTCTCTATAGCTGAACGAAAAATAATTTAGTATGGTGTAACCTTCTGTGAGTTAATATTATGTTTTCTTTGCCAGAATTGGCACAAAGATAGATCTTCTGATAGTGACAGTAATTATTAGCACAGCTGTAGTTGAGGGTCTTTCAGAATTCTCCATTATAAACCCCAATAGTCAGTTTACTACTCAAATGTAAAAAAATGTTTTCACTGCTTCCTGGGTATGAGGAGTAAAGGGAACTAAATTGAATACTGTCCTGTCCAAAATCATACTGAGGTTTTCTTAATCTTTGGACGTTGTATCCTTTGTAGTATGTTTATATTGCATCTTTTGTATGCTTGTAGTCATGCAAAGGTGCATCTAACATCCTTTGTTTTCACCCAAGTTAAGTGCTGTTTTAATCAGAATTGAGATGGGTAAGTTACCACACTTCGCTGTAAGTTATATTCAGTTTCAGATGTGTTAAAGTAATTTATTTTGAGTTTCAGGGTAAAATAAAATGGACTTGTTGAAATTCCTGGTTATTACACTTTAACCTGTTTTCTATCAGAAAAGAAAGTGTGCTCAAATGATCAGTTTCATCATGTCAACATCTTAGATTGTTATGCTCTTAATTTACTAGTTAATAATATAAAGCAGAACTTTGTGTTACTAGCCTTCATCTAACTATTTCATTAATTAGGTAACATTGCAGCACCTCAGGTGTTACATAAAGACGTTGGAGAAGCACTTGAGTGCTCCAGGGATCTATTAGCTTTTTCTTCAAAGAAGAAAATGTTGACAAAAATGTGAAACCTAGAAGCTAGTTTTATAGAATTCTGAACCTTTCTCATAGTGGTATTCAGTGTGTTTTTTTTTTTTTCTTTCCAGATAAAAAAACTTGTGTATGTTTATCTGATGCGCTATGCAGAGGAGCAGCAAGATCTGGCATTACTGTCCATCAGTACTTTCCAGCGTGCTTTGAAAGTGAGTGACACTAAATAACAATTTATAGGGAATTCTGAGCTGGTAGCACAAAAATAAAAATATTTGTGTAAGTGTAGTAGGATAAACTAAAGAATGTAAACATCTGGTGAAGTAGTTCTAAGTCACATGATTGACCAAGTTTTTTTCTGCTACCTCAAACCTTGTCAGGCAGCTAAGTAAGCCTGAAAAAAGTAAAATTACTTCACTTAAGAAAAACAGCAGAATGGTGTTTTCAAATCACATGCCAAACCTTTAATTTCTGGAATGACTTTTCTCATTCCAATGTAACTTGTGTATATGGAAAACAACCCTGTTATTGCCATGAACCACCTATGTTCCTTTTAGGTTATGTAAAAGAAAGAGCTTTGTGTGCAACAGAGAATTGAAATGTAAGGAAGACAGTAGTACCTAAATTAAAATATTCAGTGTCTTGCACATGGTACTTTTTCATTAATAGCACTGAAAAAATAGCTTTTTGTACTGTTTTGTTTCACATGAGATAACAATGAGAAATGAGAATAGGCAGCAAAGTTTAGGATTGCCTTTTAAGTGTGACTGTGGAGAGAAGAAAGATTTATTAAGTCTCTGTTTTGAAATTTGACCAGTTTTTATAATGAGAGAAGATTGGGCTCTTTGTGTACCCTTCTTGTACTCTAGGCTCATTTTTGTTATGTCACTTAACCCACACCTTGCATCTTGTTGGAAACTGTTGGAATCAGAGCACCAGTTGTGCAGCTGTAGGAGGGTCCCACGTTGACCAGGGTGTTTTCAGCCCCCTTCCCTTGAACCTTCATCCCAATGGCATGTGTACTGCCTTCACTATCTCTGACTGCCATGAAAATCTAGAATTCCAATGACTTTGTATCCAGTGATTTTTATGGTATATGTGTAGAGTGAACACTCCTCATGGCATGACTCTTTTAAAAGCTGTGGGTAATGAGAGCAGAGGGAGGGGTGATAAGGTTGTGGCTGAGTAGCAAAGAAAGAAGTGGTGGTGTGGCAGTTGGGTAGACACGAAACTAGATGAGATTGTCAGCAACTGAAGAAATTACTAAGCCTGCTATGAAAGATAGGTCTCTTCATTTTTATAATGTTTTGTTTCTCATTTTGTAATGATTATAATTTGGCTTTATGTGTGGAGATTTTTTTTTATGTCCCTCTATCGAAGGAGTTTTTTATTTTAAACTTGAGTGGCTTCAGACAAACTTTGCAAACTCTGATAGGAACAAGATATTTTCCAAAAACAGTCAAATAAAGGGCTTTCACCATCCAGATACTTACTACTTAGAAGCTTCTAAGGTGTAGGAATTTGGAGATCTTAGATGAAGTGGTGATTATGTAATACCAGTCTGAAAATAAATGTTTGCCAGCTCTCAGTCCTTCGGAGAAATGTTCTTTGGGAGGTTACCTTCTAGCAAGACACTGTACAGTATAATGAATTAATGATGCTGCAATTTCACTTTGCTGAATTTCAAGGGTTTTAATACTTGGTGAAGCAACATTTTTCCCTTGTGTTCCAAGCCCATGATTAATAGATAAAATTTACTTTACAGTTCATCCAAATACAGATGTGTTGGATCTCCAAGCTAACCTTAGTATTGTAAAATTGACCAAGAACTGGGGCAGAGGAAGCGAGGATAAGAAATAGAAAAAAGTCTTAAAAACATTAAGCCTAATCTTTTGACATGTTCTTTAAGATTATTTTTGTTACTGGCTTCAGTTTATATCTTGAAGTAAAGTATAAAATGGATATTTTGTCAAGAACTTGAATAGGAATGTCACAACTGAGAACATTTTTATTTGGCATTTCATAAGTATAAGTAATAAAATTTAGCTAGTGTGTCAGAATATCTGAATTCCATCTGGATTGCAGCAAATGTATCAGATTATTAAATAAAATATTAGTCTTTTTCATCCATTTTTAAAACTGCATTATGTTAATACTTTCCTTTTAAAATTTTTATATTTTCATAATGTTAAATGCTCTCTTTCTTAATATGTTTTACTTTTTTTTGGTTTTGGAAATTTCTTTGTGTGAAGTGTTGCACATTTTCTTATTAGCATGGCATTCATTTGCAAGTCTGACTTAGATAGATTTACATGTTTTAATGTGTTGTCACTAATTAGTGTAAACACAGCAGTGAATTTAATGATTTGTTTCTGCACTGTCTTATTTTATTTCTCCCCTTCACTCCTGTTTTTTAGGATCCTAATCAGTTAATCCGTGCAAGTGCTTTAAGAGTATTATCCAGTATACGTGTCCCAATTATTGTTCCTATTATGATGCTTGCTATTAAGGAAGCCTCTTCTGACTTATCTCCTTATGTGAGAAAGAATGCAGCCCACGCAATCCAAAAACTGTACAGGTGAGTGATTCTAGCAATTACTGAAAAATAATGTTACAATAGTTGTGGGCAATGTTAATAAAGACTACTGTGAATTTGGCATGTCTCAAATCCATTTCTTTAAAAGTATGGGGTGGGTGTAGACATTCTGTCACTCAGCTGGTTTGGTAGTAATTCAAGCAATTATCTTTCTTGCTAGACTTAACAGGTTAACTATAAAAAGATACAGTATCTTTCATCTTTTAATCTACTAGTTATTTTCATCTATGTAGCAACTGTTCTGATGAATTTTCTCAGAATCTATGAATTTACTGTTTCAAGTCTGTATCTTTCATCCTGCATCAGGCATTTGCCTGAAGGTAGTTTGCTGCACATGTGACAAAAGAATGCTAACTTCTAGGAATTTTATCTGTGCAAGTCCAAATCTTTCAGATCTTCTTCTTACTACTTCAGAAATTCTTGCTGTGTAGGGGTTCTTAAAAAGACGTGGGTACTGGTTTGCAGAGGTGGAGTCAACAGAACCTGTACCTTTGCAAAACATCTCAGGCATTTGTTCTACTAATTCACTTTTGTTTCATCTATGCCAAAAAAAGTGGAGGGAGAGAGATGTTAGAGGTTCTGAATCAGGTAGCCTGGGGCTGCTGCAGTTCCATGTCCCTTCAAACCACCCAGTCACAGCTCTGAACATGGATTTGTGTTGGGTACATACACACATGCATAGATATACACACACAGATGCATACACAACACACATATACCATCTGTACAGATCACCAGAGTCAGACATGAGCAGTCATGCAGACAATGCCAGCACCAGCAGCCTTAACCTGTTGCACTTTGGCTGATCAATACATGGGTGCATTAATGTGCCTGGATGGGTGCAATATGTATCCCCAATAATAATCCTAGATGTTCAGTGTTTCCAGTAACAGGCTTTTGATCCCAGTCTCCCAGTCAATGGCACACACAAATGCACAGTGCTTGCAGACTCTGCACTTCCTACTACAGATTCCCTCAGTCAGATGCACACATGCCCAACTCTTTTGCTTGAACACTGATAAATCCCACAGTTATCTGGATTTAGACACTAAGACAATGCTGTAAGGGGCCCATGTACTTTCTTATCTCCACTAGTTTTGAGTTAGGTGGAGAAGAAGTGGGGAGAGAAGCAGAGATTTAAGACATGCACATTAAACTTTACAGTTTCTCCAGTAGTTTGCCTGAATACCCTGGGCCATCTGGTAGACAAAATCTCCAGTTACTGCACTCAGAAACACAGATGGATGTCTCCAGCCTAGATCTGTGGCCCCACTTCCATACTTGACTCCCCAAGCCATCTACTCTAGTTTGATATTCTCAAGCAGTGACATACATGCTCTGGTTGCTGGTGCTGCAGTTGTACAGGCCTGTATGTCCCATGGTTGAACTCCATCACACGTGCACACACAGTAGAGACTGCCTCTGTAGTCATCAGGTTTGCAGCATGGATAGGTAAGTGTACTGAGCAGCAAAGCATTTACATACAACTGGCTCCTGTTATGCACCTCTCCCTCTATTTTCCTATTTCCTATATTTTTCTATATTTCTTCCTGTTCTTGTTCCTTCCAAGATCATTTACATCCCTCCATTTCACTGCCTTCCATTTCTCCCATAAGCATCCCATACTAGGTTTTGTCTTACTGGCATTCATAGTAACTCTTAGCTCTGTAACTAGTAATATCCCTAAGTCTTAAAGGTACTCTGGAGATGCTGCCTTATGGTGTGTTCATTTCAGGACCATGAGGCTGATGGCTTTTCCATGGCAGCTCTCTGACCAGCCTGGGTAGGGAGTCCTTCCTTCTGGTAATCTTTATGGTTTTTTTAGTGAGCTGAGTGCTGTCATGTGATGCCCCGTTATCATAACCTAACAAAAGAGAATGGATTTAAAGTCTCTTCCTGCTATTTGAGCAGCTTATTTTTTCTTAGCAACTGGTTCCAGTACACAAAACCTTTTGGCCTGAACTATTCTCTATATATGGAATATCCTTTTTTGCCTTTTTTTTCCCTGATAGGATTAAAACTCTTTGGAGGAGTTCAGCAGGAGAAAATAAAGTTTGTTAGTGACAGCAAGGTACAGTAGTATCTGGACAGCAGGCTACTTCATGGAATTTTAACTGAAATTGATGCCACCATTTCTTCTCTTTCATGACAATGAAGTTTATTTTACTCGCAGATTAAAGAGTTTATTGGTAATTGGTGCAAAACTGGAGAATGCTGAAATCAAATGATTAAAAATGAACTTTCATCTGTCATCTGATCTCCAGATAGGATTGCATCTCCAAATAGAATGTGCATATTTTCTTATCTCTGGTTCATATGTTATTCTATGCTTATTTGATGTCAGTGGCAACGTGTGGAAGTTATCCCTGCAAATACAATAGAAAGATACTTTTTATGGTAAACGGTAGAGCACACAGTAAAAAACATGGTAGCAGAATCTGGAGAAACTGGCCTTACCTCCTTCTACTTTCCATTAATTCCTAGTGATAGTAAAATGGATATGGAGCTTACATAACAAAAGAAAACAAGTGAAACTGGTGTTCTGTAAAGGTTTCCTTTCAGAATACTTATTTTTAAGTTGGTCAGAATCAGAACCCTGAAGGGGATGGATTCTTGAGGTAAAAACCACTCAACAGTTAATACACTCTCCTTCATCTAGCTACTCCATCTTCTTCAACCATTTGAGTAAGAAGTGTTAACAGTTTATTCTAATACATCTGTTTGCTCCATTTGCTTTTTGGTTTTCGTAGATTCTCTGCCTGTTGGATGGTTCTGTATTTCAGTTAGTGCTCTAGTCAGGGTTCTGGGTGCAAGTTTGATACTCCAGTCTTCCCTGTATTTAGTGTCATGGTGTTTGGATGGATGTTGCCCTAGAAGAGCTTGTTTATTAGCAGTTCAATCAATCCTAACAGCTGGAAGCTTACATATCAAACAGGAAAGATTTCAGACATAGTCTGAACAGCAACATTTGTGTCCAATGCAATCAACATTGCCAGATATGTTGAAGTAATTTAATCACTGAAGATGTCAGATGTTTTGCTTATTTCACTTAAGAGAGCATTTTAAAGATGTTAGTAGCTTCTGTCTAGCAGTTGAAAACTGTACTGTGTTTCAGTGGGATTTGGAGAAGTACTAGTTCCCATCACTACTATTAGTAGGTTCCATACTAGTACTAGATGCCATAATGGGAGCAAATCACGCATCTCTTTAGCCTCTTCTTTTATTTGCTCTCTGAAATGGTCCCTTCCTTGTCTTAAATATCAGGAGAGTGGAGGGGTGGAATGTAAATTCGGTTATTGGACCCCTTACTGAAGACTTTCTTGATCACATAAAAAAACCAGTTTTGCTCAAGATTTTTAGCTCTAAGTATTCCTTTCTCTCTAAATTTTCTGCCAATTGTAAAAATTTGAAATAAGACCTTTTTGAAAGACTTCTGGTTTTTCCTGTGAAGGTTTTGGTCCTTGGCAGAAAATCCACTAAAGCTCCTTTTACAAAAATAGAAGCTGGAATGAAAGGTGACCATAAAAGTGCTTATGGAACAATGTCGTGTTGTGTTGCTTATGGTAATGGTGGCTTCTAACAAAGTTTTGTTACTCATTTTACATGTTCTAATATTGCTAGGTTCTTGGAGCCTTAGTGAAGTAATACTCAGCCAGATAATGACTTTGTAAATCTGTGCCTGGAAGGGGGTACTGTGCATTAGGGCAGTCCATCACTCAGCATTAAAACTGAAGTATGTTACAATGACCAAATACACTCTCAGTTATCCATAATTGTATCCATGTTGAAATGGCATAGAAGGCATAGAACTACACATCTCTGTGGCTGTTTGTACTCTCTTTCCGTTTCTATTTTCTTTTGACTTGGCTTTAAATTCTTTTGTGCTGTAGAGATCCATGAAGAGGAAGCAGCTGGAGTGAAAAGTTTGTCATTACTTGCTTAAGAAGCAAGTTTGACAACAGTGGATATCTCTGGCAAATTTTTCTTTGCTCTTATAACAGGAAAAGATGCTACAAAGGCTGTTGCTTGCAACTTTTTTTTTCCTCTGCTTTTGCTATTTATGTAGGACTTCAAGTGGTCTATTTTTCATTAGCTTGCACACCAGCTTTGTAGAGGTGCACTTGAATACAATGTTCACATTTTTGAGTTCCAATACCTCTGACT
The DNA here is from genome assembly GCA_008694505.1 of Cyanoderma ruficeps. Lineage (NCBI taxonomy): Eukaryota > Metazoa > Chordata > Aves > Passeriformes > Timaliidae > Cyanoderma > Cyanoderma ruficeps. Next base: position 51,145 of record VZDJ01000135.1, read on the forward strand.
AAAATTAGTGGTTAATTTGAAAGTGGTTGAAATGTCTTACTCGAAGCTTTATGTTGATAATTAGATAATAAAAGTACGAATCTTCTTTGTCCTGATGTTCATTCACCGCTGAATTATGTTTATGCTGAAATTCATTTCTGCAAAAGCAGTGAGAACCCTGTCACTTAACATCTGAAGTTCACTCAAGTTCTCTGTGATCTTGGTTGGCCTGTCTTAATGTTTCTTAGATGCTAGGTTTTTTTAGGAGTTTGCTAGTTTTTTTGGTTTATCTTTCCTATAGAACACACATAAAGAATATAAGATAAAATAATATTTGCAATTTAATTTTATACTCCTAACTTACTTTCAGTCAAGTTCTTTTGCAATGAGTTCTTTGGAATACTTGATTTTTCTGGAAGGGATTTCTTCAAAGTTCTTTGTTCCTAGCTTGTGTCTAAAGGTCAAAAAACGAAACCTCCTTTAATTTTGGATACATCTGACCTAATTAGTTAAAGTAATTTTATTTTTTCCTTCTAGTCTTGACCCAGAGCAAAAGGAAATGTTGATTGAAGTGATAGAAAAGCTTTTGAAGGATAGAAGTACGGTAAGAAAAAGTTTTTGTGACACAGGCATATATTTTTAAAGAGTTTATTCCCGAGATTGTGATTCAACAGTAAGTAATACACTTTCCTAACCCTTGCCAATGTGATTTTGTATGTTTTTAGACAGAAGTATCATTTTGTATTTGTGCATTTATAGTATGATTGTAATAGTGAGTATCCTTTAATAAGATATAATTTTACTTGCATCGTGAGTCTGTTATTTAATGTTTTTGTTAGCATGTGTTTTATGTATGCTTCTTTAAACTTTATATTGAAAGTTAAAGTTATACAATAATATGAATCAGTGTGCAAGGGTTTATCTATAAATTTTCATACGCACTTTTTCATTGAGAAATTAGTTTGATAATTTCAATTATTTTGTAGTACTGTAAAAATAAATTGCTTGTGTATGATGCGCAGCATGCCTATTGACATCCACTATCTTTCAGTGTGTATAGTTGTTAAAAAATTATATTTGCTGTGCAGTTGTTTGTTCTTGCCCGTATCTCCACTTCCAGTCTGGTAAATAAGAGACGTTCTGGCATAATTTCTGTAACTTTAATACTGCTGTTATATTTTACCTGCCCTGTATAGCTACAGGTTTTCCATATGAAGTCCTGGTGTCTCACAATGGTCTCAGACTTTATTTCATTTTATTTTGCAAATAAGTTTCCCACTTGTAAACTAGAAAGGTGATTAACCAAAGAATCGAAGTTAGATTTAACTAAAAGAGAAACCAGATTTTTAAATTAAAACGTTGTCATGTTCTTCTTGTTTAGATCACTAATTTAATGAATGTAATCCTTTTTGAATAAGTGAAAGTATTACTAGGTACCAGATAGTGTGTCATCTGCTATTTGCCAAGTGTTTTTGTAACACTTAGGACTGTATCCTCCATTGTTCTAATACAGTCCAGGTGTTCAGAGCATAAAAGGTGTTGTTCTCTAAAAGACATCCTGCAACTGCCACTGAAGAGTTACTCAAAGAGCTGTGTTAGAGCTTAGTGGCTCAGCAGACAATAAATCTGTTAGGTCTCCTGACTGCATCTGTGCTGGACTTGACAGAGGCCTTTGAGCTGGTGTGAAGTTTCACCAGCAGTGGTTCTTCATGTGTTTTATTTCATGGTTCATACTCATGGTATACATGTAGTCTGTGAATGTGGGATTAGGTTGGTTGTACCAGTGGAGGAATAAAGGGCTAAAAACTACCAAAAAAAAAANAAAAAAAAAAAAAAGGAAAATCCCTGAGTTTATCCTCTGTTTCCGAGGCCTTATATCATATGGTGAATGGTTATCCCATGCCTAGTCCTTTACACATTTAATTTAACAAGAAAGTATAGAGAAGGTTTGGATCTTTTATCTCCTTGGAATTTGGAATTACTTATAATGGGATAATGGGCTCATTGCCTAGTCTGTACTAGAATTTTGGTGCCCCTGTGATGCTGAGTATTGGACACCGTATTTATAAAGATACCAGCTGAAGCAATAGCTAGAAGTGATAGACTAGACTTGGGACTTCTGTGTTTGTTTGGAGACATACATGGGTAACTGCTACAACTTTTTGCTCCCTCTGATCCCACTTTGTCTGTTCCCTAGCAAGACCTGATTGCAGTCTGGACTGACATCTCAGCTTTAGAAGTCTTACTATTTTGGGAAGCAATATGAAGAATAATTATTTCAGAAAGAAAACATAAAAGTCTTTCTTTAAGACTCTTTGCATCTAACCAGTTGTGCTCCTTCACTCCAGACTCCACAGCTTGTGGTAGTCTGAAATGCATCAGTCTCTAATCTTTCATAGCTTTGGAAGGACTACTCTAGCTTGGCAAAGCTTTATCTTAAGCAGTTATCTTTTGTCACATACCACTGGATATTCCCAGAAAGCCTCCACATTTACTAACACAACGTGCATAATGCACAAGTGTTTCGTTGGCAGGTGACTCCAATCTGAATAAGCTTATTCTTTGCCCCTAATTGGAAAACAGCAATTTGCTCACAGTGGGGAAATCAAGAGTGCCATTTTTAGCTAGTTTGAGCCTTTAAAATTGGAGGAGATGCAGCTGCTTATAGGTGCTGGTCCTTATGTTTGAGCCTTTAAAATTGGAGGAGATGCAGCTGCTTATAGGTGCTGGTCCTTATATGTGGGCTTAAGCTGGTGACTTAATAGGTTTAATAAGGCTGCGTCCTAGGGAAATTTGTGTAAATTTGAGTCATCTTTTTGAATTCTTTAAGAGCAGCTGCATGTCATACACTTAGCCTGAAAAAGAAAGCTCCTTCAATATTTATAAAACAGATGAACCCTTTTAGAAAGTATTTTGCAGTGTTGCTGAAGATAATTAATTCAATTTGCTGCCATAGGAATTCTTCAAATGGGACCAAACTGTAAAACAACAGCTTTTGGTCATAGACTTATGAAGTATTTGATAAGTGGTATGTCTCAGCTTTTGGCAGCTCCTGTTGCCTCCTTGACATTCAAGGTCAAGGCCTGAAATTTGTAGACTGATAATGTGGAACTAGAACCACAAATGTTTACTTGACACTGATTTTGGATTTGTTCTACTTAAATGCAGAGCTGTTCCCTCACATTAGTTGTCATCTCCTGTTAGCTCTAATCTAATGTCAGCAAATCAGTTTGTTCATCAAATAGTTTTTTACCAGAATGAGAGAATCCTAGTGACCTAGTTGAATATCAGTGGTTTTCCACCTTTTTTCACTTGATTGAAATGTCACGTTACTTTTGGCACTTCTGTGTACTTAAGGACTGATAACTCTCAGAAAATCCATAGTATGTTGTATGTTAACCACTGTTAACCTGCTGTTGGTTGATTATTGATTATTTTGATGATAATTTTTTAATTTTTGATTTTTTCTTTTTAAGACATTTCATTATTTTTAATCCATTTTGTTTGGACATGTTTGGAGGGAGAATGTAATTAGTGACATTAACATTTAACAGTCTAATATTATTAGACTGCAGTGAGACTGCACTTTAATGCGAAGTAAACGTTTACTCAAACAGGATTTTTGAAACTTACTGGTGTAATCTCTGTGTTAGAGATAGAATAGCTGTGAAGCATAGATGCTTCTAAATTTCTGTAAACCAGGAAGTTTTTTCAGAGAGAATATGCTGTTGTGTGTCATTAATGCAGTTTTTGTTGCACAGAAAAGACCTAATGTATTTCAATTACCCAGAGCCATTTTACATTTGAAGTAGCAAGACATTATCTGGAGGGGAATTCTACTATAGTAAAACTAAGCACTTTTTTAGACAGTATAGGATGTGTTTATTTTTTAGGTCTCCATCAGTAGTAAATTATAATATAAGCTGAGGTAAGCAAAACTTAAAATGAGATGAGATCTAACCTTAACCCAACACTTCATTAAAATTTCAGGTGAGATAAATGAAAAATTACTCTACTCCTCTTTAGTGTCTTAACACAAAGATTCAATTAAAACAGAAAGCTCTCAATTAATGTAAAATGCAGAATTATCAAGTGCAAACCATTGTTAGCATACCCTAGTCTGGGTAGCTGACTAGGAATTAGTCTATCAACAAATCGGTGATTTTGTGCAAGTGTATTTAAATTTTAAACAGATAACATGTTTACAAGTATTTTTATGTTTGAGACTTATAAACTCCTAGTTAAGTTTTTGCCCTTGCTTTACAAGTACCTCACATTTTGATAAGCATATATACCTAGTCCTTTTGTTTTTCTAGTAATTCTAGGTAGTTGAGTAGCTGATGCAATTTTATGTAGAAGGGAAGATAAGAGCATGCTTGTATTCTATGCTAAAATGATTTTCTCTGAAAGTAATATGGCTAGTCATGTATGAAAGCATAATTGGGTGATTTAGAGCAGACTAGTTCCCTTTTCTTTTTAGTCAATTCTGTATTGCTTCACTCTATTTTTTATATTCAATGATAACCTAGCTCTGATGCATATGGTTTAAGGCAAAATTTGTTGCCTAAGTTTCTTTTGGAAGAAAAAGATACTGTGGAGGAGTGTAGTTACCAGCCTATATATTTTACCATACTGTGTAAACAACAATGAAAATCAAATTCATTAATGATATCTGAGTTATAGCAGGTAAAAGAAAAATAAAATCCATCTTGGCATTGAATAGGAATCCTGCCTATTATCCAAATCTGTAAGGCAAAAAGAACTGGTGACTTACATTCCACAGTCTAAATTAAAGTATCCCAAGTATATTAAAAACATCAGTAGAGGAAAGGCAGAATGTAGTTGGGATGTGGTTGTATGGATGATGGGTATATTAAAAATGCCCAAATTTATAGCTGATTTACATCTGTAGCTTTGATCAGATTTTATTTTGTTTGGGTACATACCTCTGTTGTAATGAATTTATTATTCTGTTCTGATGTGATAATTTACTAGAAATAATGATACGTAACTTTGTATTAGCTCCATTTTGGTGATGAAAAGACCTTATGAAAACATCTGAGTATAGATGTAAATATGTGAGTATAGAGATTTCTTTTGCAGACTGCATGGCTACTAGATAAAGTGCAGATTTTTTCTCAGTGACATTCCTTTGATTAAAAAATCATCCTAGGAATTGGTGATGGCTTTGTGATGAAGATTTTACACTTACACTAAAGCAGTGTATTTGGGCATAATGGGAAAAGAAAGCTGGGCACTCTTGTTTTTAACAGTAGTCTTCAGTTAATAATGTAATATTTTAGTTTAGTATCCAAATGTGTGGGTAAGACAATGTTTTCTTAACTTATTGATTTCATGATGGTAAATGCTTCAATTTTGTGGAAAAAAATTACTGGTTTGTGCAGATGTTTTATTGTGATAGATCTATTATCCAGCTATTAGAAGATAAATGACTGATCTTTTCCACTTTCCTTGCCTCCAGAAAATTGAAATAAGAAGGGGAATATCATTTGGGCTGTATGATTAGGGCAGGTGGGGTGGCCATTAATTTAAGAGAGAAGAATCTTGGCAGCATGGGCCAACTTGCACTGTATTATCAATCAAACCTCGATGCACTTCTTGTGATGACCCAGCACTCTCAGGTTTTCGCAGCATTAATTAGAATTCATGACAAAATAGATGCAAGGAAACGTTTTGTACCCTTCATAATTTTATAGAAAATTTATTGTTATTAGAGGAACCATTTGCTTAGTGTGATTTTTTTCATTACCAGCTTGTCAACTAGCATAGATAATCTGGAGAAAATATGAACTCCATAGATTGGGTGTCACTTTTGTTGATGGTTCATATAGTTTACCTTGGAGCACAGCTAATGGCTGAAGTTCATAGCAACAGCACAGAAAAATGTGGCACCTAGTGGAAGACAAATGAACCATGTTTATTGCTTTAATATAAAAAACACATAAATGGAAAGCAGCATTTGAATTTGATGAGCTCATTGCTAGTTTTGTTGGAGTGATTTATATTTTCTCCTTATACTAAAAGCTACTATTGACACAGTGAGATGGAAATTAACTGACTGCTTTTTAGAAACTGATATTTTTTGGTTTTATATTCTGATTGAATCATTTTGTTTTAATTTTAAATACTTTTATGGAATGTTGAGCATTTAATAAACAAAGATTATTAGCTGTTCCACTGATGTTTAGATATATAGTGGGATCATACTGTAGGGGAAACAGTGTAGACTAGAAAATAATCTCTTATTAAGAAAGCATTAGGAAATTTTCTCAGAGAAATCTGCTTGTTACCAATGCATTTTCAGTCTGTCACATTCCTACTTCTTTTCCACTTTCAGATGAAAAGCCTAATTTTAGAAAATACAATAATGGGGAGAGAGACATGATCTTAATAATGTCATGATGGATGGCTATTCCTAGATGAACTTGTAAATCTAGGGACTTGTCACAGGAAGAAAATGTTTACCCAGTGTACTTTTTGCATTTCATAGGATATGTTCAGTTTTTCTACTACTGTCTTTTAAGTGTTCACAAGTGACAGCATGGTCATTGTAAACTCGAGTAGGAGACAGATGTAATTGGAAATAAGTAATTATTTAGAATTCCTGTATTCCACTTTGACTCTTTCTTTGTATTAAATTGTTGTGTTTTATTCATAGTAACTGAGCTTTTAAAAAGCCAGCAGTGTTTATAGGGTATATTCTCAGTTTTAAATGATCTGAGTTAGTGTTACATGTGTTTTGTGTCAGCTTTCAAACTAAATCATATCCAAATGAAAGAGAAATACAGCAAAATGTGTGTACTGAACTACTGGTAGTAAAAGACAAGGGTACTTTAGAATTACTGTTGGAATTCTGTGTTGACCTTCACCTATGAACCTAAATGGGTATTTTTAACCATTAGACTGTGGCCATTCTGATAGTCATAAACTGAGGTGTGTCAATCTCTGTTGTCTCTGATATGAAACAGTGACCTACAAAAAGTCTCTCTGTGTGATCTTAAAGTATCTCTTTCTTCTAAAACTTCAACTCTATCATATTGTTCTCTGCAAGCTGACCTTAAGTGTAGTTCAGAGTTCTGCATCCTGATAAAGGGACTTCACACTTTTCCAGTGGGAAAGCTTCCCAGCTTCTGTGGCCTAAATGAATATGTGCTCCAGACAGATAGTGATTTTTCTGGGATTAACCACTGCCTTTTGCTGAGCTTTGAGCACCCACCTTAGCATCAACTTTCCACAGTTTGTAATTACAGATAGGTTACTGCTGTAGCACATTATTTAGAAGAAAGTTTAGTACAACAAAAGATTAAAAAAAGCTTTTGTTTTTATGATACAGCAAATTATTTTAGATGTAAAGTGTATTTAGCTCTATCAAATAATCGGATTTTGCTCCCTGGAATGAATTGCATTCTTGTTGGGACCAGCAGGTACCAGTACATGGATGAGGCTGGAGACAATAAATGCAACTTCACGTTTATTCTTATTGGTAATTCATAAAATCCCCACAGAGCCTGAGACTTGTTTAGCATAATAGCAAGACTATCTTCTGAGCTGTTTTCTTTCAATTGTAATGTTGAGCGCATACTAATAAACCACATGTCAGCCAAATACAGGGAGAAAACTGTAACATATGAATATCATTGTATTTAATATTTCTCAAAAAGTACCATTTCAATAAACTGCACTTCTATTTAATTGCTTACTTTAAGTCATTGGGGAAATTATAGAGGTTGAAATGCAGATCCCTAGTGCTCAGATAGAATATGACATTAATTTGCTGCCAGAAGGCTATACTGCATGCATGCTAACTGCATACATATCAGCTGCTTCATATAAAGTATCATCATTTTACTTATTTGACTTAACATGTACTCTGACACAAAACAAATCTTAATTAAAGCAATTAGAAGAGAAAGAACACTAATCCCAGGCACACAATTATATGTCCTTATAAGGCATGGTCAGCTTTTGATCTTTTCTCGCAGTTAAAGTAACCTGCTGACAGAATTTTGACTGAAACCCCAATATATATTTCCTCCCATTATTTTAAAAGAAAATACCTGGACAGAAGGTTTCGTTAATCTTGAGGTGTTAGAATGTCGATAATCTATTTAATTTTCTCATAAAAACAAAGCTGTTTTGCAGTTGTAGCATGATGATCTTCGTATGTGAATAAGGAGATATTTCTTACCAAGGCAAAAAAATGTGCGAGAACATGGCAGAATATAAATGATACATTTCTGCAATTATGTAACTGTTAAGGAAGTGCTGAAGAACATGAAGATATTATTTTTCATTCTTTGAAGAAAAGTTCTATTCTACTGCTGATTTTTATGCCTTTTTTGGTGGGAGGGGAGTGGGGAGGAGTGTATTCATGAAATTCTAAGTATAAAATTTTCTGTGACAGTTAATTTTGCGATATTGAGAGAGAAATTTGAATTCCAGTAATGCCTAAGGAGCTTGGCCCAGCTCTTCTTTACTTTGATCAGGCCAGTGTTGATAGAATCTCAAAAGATCTTACTGGGCATATGTTTTACTTCTTGTTGTTTCCTGTTACTTCTGAGTTAATTGCAAGTTTTCTGTTAATTTATTTGGAAGCTAAATCTGTAAGAAAAAAGAATTATGCTTACATTGCACTGTGTCTTCAGGGCTGGGAGCTAAGATTTATGTGTGCAATAGAAACGGCAAGTGTTTTCTCTATTCTAATAACCTTACCCCAATTCTATTTTAAAGAAGATACCATTTCTGTGGGCTTATTTTTTGTTGTTACTGTTTTGTTTGTTTTTGCTGAATAGAAATAATTTGAAAATGCTGAGAATTGCTAGTATTAGTTCTCATTCTCAGTTGTGGTCTAACTGTAGACCTAATACTGACCTTTTGGTTAATATTTTGTTTTCTAGCTGGTGGCTGGGAGTGTGGTGATGGCATTTGAGGAAGTGTGTCCAGACAGAATAGATCTGATTCACAAGAACTACCGAAAGCTCTGTAACTTGCTGGTTGATGTGGAGGAGTGGGGTCAAGTTGTTATAATCCACATGTTAACTCGGTATGCACGTACTCAGTTCGTAAGTCCATGGAAGGTAAGTTTGCAACTTCTTAAATTACTGTTGTGAGCCTGCATTCTGAATTATTTCCATTGCTGGATTTACTTAGTCTTTTAAGATGCATTTATATGGACACTTCAGTAAAAATGGAGATCAAATGCATAAGTCTTAGCTGTCTAAAATGTCACTAACACAAGCCATCTACCTTTCTTTAGAGCCTGAGAATTCCCCTTCCGTTTCGTATTTACCCACGGCACATCCTGAGGGCAGCAGTGAGGCTCCTTTTTCTGTGGTTCTTTTAGCCATGTTGCTTTTTGCTTTAGACAATTTTACATGAATCGAAACTAGAAATGTTTGCCATTCTGTCCTGAAACTGGGCAGACTCTACTTATGTTGTCAATACTCAGTATCACTGCATGACACACACTACTTGTTTAGGCTTTGCTGTTGTGCTGGGACACATTGAAGACTTGAACATACGTATCTGAAATGTGAAATGTAAAAAACGACGTGGTTATTTTCATTTATATTGTGTAAATGAGTATAGTTTTAAAACAAAAAAAGAGGTTTTATTGAAAAAAATTATAAAAAGACACAAATTTTGTCATTTCTTACAGTAAAAAAAGGGCACAGCTCAAGAAATTTATGCTGTCAACATTGTTTCAATAGAGATCTAACTGAATAACAATTTAAATTAAAAGACAGAATACTTCTGGAAGGAACCAGAAGTATTTAAAATTGCTTCACAGCTCCAGTTGTTTGTGCTTATTAAAGGCTTGGGGATGTTACTAGTGTTAACTTTTACCATTTAATTTGAAACCCATTCGTGTTTAAAAATGTACATTTTAGTGCAGATTAGTGTAATTTGCAAGTACTACATTAACATTTTTTTAAAGATTTCTTTTTCAGCATTGGAATAGGGAATGACACCAACTATCACTTTATCCCTGAGTTCTTTTTAACTGTCTTTTAATATCCTTTGCCTGGGAAAAAAAAAGTGGAAATGCAATGTCATTCTATATTAATTTATGTGTAATTTATTGTGTGAAAATAATTACAAGGAGATATATTTGGACAAACAGTTCAGTCTGATTTAGTTTACGATTATATTCACTTCTTCTTAAAAGAGCAGGGATTATAATGAATATAGCAAGAGTGTCTGAAGTAGAATCATATTTCTGTGCTACTAGTTAGTTTCTGAAACACCCTTTTTTCATTTCTGATGAAAACTAAATTGTTTGTAAGAACATATCTTCCCAGAAAATTGCTTAAAATAAAGAAGGTATTTTTAGATAATGAGATATTTAAGTTATATGTTTTCCTAATGTCCTTGAGGCAGTGTTTATTACATGTTGATTATTGGAAGAAAGCAACTTGCATTCTTCTTTCTGACATTTAGAGAGAATCAAAATTGATAATCTGCTTTACCTAAAGCTACAATCCCACAATATGTTTCAGCCAGTTTTAGTCTGTAATTGGACAAAAGGAAAGTTGAAGAGAAGGATGACCTCCTGACTTGGTGTGAGAGGTTGGAGGTCTTGATGGGATTTGGTTTCTTTAAGACTAATTCTTTTTTCACTGAAACTGCAAGGATGACAATTGCTGCTGTGGCTTCTGCTCAGGAATGTAAAAGATGGTGTGACAATACTACCTGTGTCAACCTAAAATTAGTCATCAGTACTGTAGTATTAATAACATTTTGTTTTCACTTTCAAGATCTTCAGTGTAAAATTTAGTTTGTCTACCTACTCAGCAATTTAATTAGCAGATTTTTTTTTTGTGGTGCTAGTTGAAATGCATGCCTTTGTCAATACATTCTTAAATGAACTCATCATACAACAGGCCATCTTGTGCAGTAGAAGAGATTTTTAATTTAGTTTATTTGCATCATTATGGATCAGTATTTAGGCTGTTTATATGTAAATGTATGATTTGAGGAACAATTAAGTGTTGACAAAGTAGATTGCAGTCATATCAATTGCAGTGCATTTTCCATAATTTTTCTAACTGACATCTTTGATGATAAATAGTGGATGCCAAGTCAAAGCCGATTATACAGTGCACTAGGAATTCATGGCGCTGTCAGAGAGAAGACCGATTGACTTTAAATTTACGTATTAATGAGAAGATTTGTTAAGAGGGTGCTTGACTATAGAAAATAACAGCATATTTATAGGGCACGACACTTTATAAATAAAGCTGATGCAGGAAAATGGAAATTAAGCCTATCAGATTAATAAATTCAAGGCTGCTAAAATGCGTATTTGCATTTTTATTCAGTAAAAATTTTCCTTACTTTTTGAGGAACATATGTTGCTTTTGTTTTAGTTGAGCTAATTCCTAGCAAGTAATGGTGTAATGTTTGGAACTGATTTCTTAAGCATTTATAAATCTAAAAAAAATTTTGAATACTTACCAGTTATGGAGAAAGATCTTTTTTTAAGCAATATGCTTAAAATTTTTGCAGTTACCCATTAACCAAGACTGTTTAGTTTTTTATTTCTATTTCTATTTTCTTTGAAGGGTATAATTTTCAATTCTAATTGTGAATGAAGTAAGGAAGAATGTCCTTGGTTTATCCTATTTGTTTTAAAATACTTGGAAGTGCTTTTTCAGTAGTTACCTGCAAATAGCAGTTTCAGAATAACTTTTTTTTCTGTATGATCTGTATGTATTCAGCTTTAACATGTGTTAGCTGAAATGAGACAAGACACTGATATTCTGGAGTAAAAATACCCGTTTGGGACTAAAACCAGCTAAGAACAATTCCAGGTTTTCTGGGAAGTAAAATACTTGATAGCAGATAAAACTGTGATGCATTTCGGCTTAAATGTTTTGTCCTGCCCTTGTTGCAGAAGTTGCTGGGATTGCCAAGCTGTTTGTAAATACCTCCTGAACCATAACAGCTTGCAGCCTAGTACATAAAGATGGGTAAAATAAAGCTGTTGGTAGTTTTCATGAACACATTGAGTTGCAGTCTAGCAGTTCAGGAATTGATTTTCAAGCTGTTCAGCCATCCCTGATTCTGCAAGGAGATGAAGAGGAGGTAGGAACTACTTCTGCTGTCCTGGTACACAGATTTACCACCAAACTTGGGTGACATTCGGGAGAGCATCTTCTGAAAACAGGTGAATTGATCTGAAGTTTCAGCAGTCTTTGTATAGAGCAAGATGGAGCTAAGAGATTTAGGCTAGCAAAAAAGCAGTGACTCTCAGGGCCATTCAGCTTCATCCCAGACAGTTGAAGGTTACATGAAAAAACTCTCTTGGTGTTTAGTAAGGATTGGAAAAGAATGGTGAATTCAGATTGATCATGGGCTTCAGTCATTACAAAGCTCCTGATAAGTACTTATTAGAAGCACATCTCAGGCTTACATTTTCGGATTAATTATTGAAGTATTGCTCAGTTTAAAGTGCTCAGAATTTGGCATAACTGTTGGGCTGGGAGAGATGGAAGGAGAAATTAAGCATGAAGAAAACAATCTGAAAGAATAAGGACGTTTACAAGAAAAACATTAAGTATTTGAATGTCTGTGTGTCTAAAAACATGAATCACGGAAAGTAGCCCAGCTCTCAGTAATTACAGGAAGAAACAGATTGAAAATATTTGTTTTGCGTGATTTTTCTGACAAAATATTGAGGTCCTTTCTGACCTCAGCTGTTCTGTGATCTGTTTGTCTTTTGTTAAATGCTCTATGTTTCCTGCTCTTACCATACTTTCTCAGAGATACTGCTCTTACACTATCTTTTAGTTGTGAGTTCTTAGTGCATGCCATAAAGGTCATAGTTATATCTGATGGAATTCAGTGTCTAATGGCTTCTTAAGACAACTCAGCAGTATCTAAAACTGCTTTAGTTATTTTAATTTTTTTTGTTGTTGTCTGTGCGGGGGTATGCATTGAAGGTAACTGTGAATTGTACATTGAACAGTAAATGTGAATGATGAAGCTTCAAGCACAGCATATAGAAAATAGTGTCCCATCCTTTACTTTAGTAGAATTTGTTAACAGTAATGAGCATCCTGAATCAGTTCTTTTGGTTTACTGCAGACCTTAATAAAACTTCTGAATCCTTTGCTTAGGAGCTGAGAACAGAAGGGACGGGTGTATTCAGGGTAATAGCCTTCAGTTAACTAGGTTACCTAGATAAAGCAGTAAAAATGAAACACATTAAAATATGTCAAGAATATTTCATACGTATATCATAATTTAATAATTAATCAGCCTGGATACACCTTTCCCTTCTTTTGTTTTCCAACTCAGTAGGGGATGTACAGGTTTTTTTATGCTCTTCTGCAATAAGGAGGTATAGATGAGTATTTAACAAATATTCAGAATACCATTCAATCTTTAAGGATAAAATTAGCCATGATATGGTATGTATTACTTATTTAACGTATCATCTCAGTGAAGTTTCATTGTAGATATACACCAGGTGATATTCTTAATGATTTTTAAATTTTATTTTTTCCCCTGCCCTAAAATATTGGGACACCAGAGAATTCTCTTGACCCCAAATTGGCTGCTAAGAGCAAAAAATTAAATTAGGAAAACTAGTTCACAATTTGCTAGTTTACAGTCTTTTGGTGCTTATTTCTTCCTTTTTTAGTATATCCACCAGAATCTTCGGTGTGAATTGGGGCAGTCTGGATTCAGTTACAGTTTCTCTTTTTATCAGAGCATAGTGCTCTCTGGCCCAATTTTTTTAGATATGCATGAGGTGGGGTTAATGTGTAATAAAGATTCACTTATTTGAAGATAGGCAGTGAAGTGTTTGGCACATAAAACAGACTGGCTAGCTGTTTTACTGTTACATCTGGGTTTTTTTTCCTTTCATGTGTACTACTTAGCACGATGGGAATAACTTAGTGCATAGATTTATAACAAAAGCTACCTGAAGCTGATTGTGGAAAGTTTGGATAAAAAACGCTAATCCAGCAGAAGAAAAACTAAAAAGAGGTTTAAATTTTGGGCACATGAATTTCCTGATTTGTTTTTCTTTGTGGCTGCTCAGCACTTACTGTTGGAATAACAGAAATACAGTCTGCAGACAAAAATGCCATTCGTTTTTGTATCTGGATGTATTGCTGTGGTTTCTGTTAGTCCCATTACAGAGTTGCAGTGGAACAGCAGCAGTGAGTAGAATCTCTCTAGGTTCTTTAGAATTTGTGTATGAACTCAAACTAAGAAAGGAACCTTTCTTTTCCTACAAATTTGACTAGCAAAGTTTTCATGTTTCCATGCTGTACTGTAGTCTCATCTTCTTGGCTGAGGCTGAGTTTTTTTATTATCTGTATATAGGACAAGAGGCTTTCTAGCCATCTGTTGCAAATAAGTTGTTAAAATTGTTTTTTTCTCTGTCTAGATCATTTTCTCTGACTCACGGAGACAAAAATTAATTGGAAGGAAACAAATATTTTTATAGAAAGCTAATTATGAACTGTATAACTGCTAATCAGTTTTCATTTAAATATTAGATGTGGCAGATCCCCATCATGTCATGAGCCACTAAAGTTTCTAGCTTTAATTTTTATCATTTGAATGCTATTTGGTCATAGAAAATTTTGGAAACTGTATTAAATGAATGCTATGTTAGATTACTTTGAGGCTTTCCTGGGTGCCACAGTACTCATGAACTTTATTCTGGGCATCTGTCTGTAGTATATTACTTGGTCTAGTAACTTTTGTGGCCTTTTTGTTATTGTACCAGGATTTTCTCTGGATAATTCAAAGAATTGCAAAATAAACTTGTTTAGCTACTTTGTGAAAATAAACTTTTATTTTTTCTGCTGTGTGAGGTCAGAACTCTGCACTGAGAAAGCTTTAGGCTCCTGAGTCTGAGCCTGTACACTTCCTCTGTTTGTAATAGCAGGTAGGATTCTTGATTAGTTGTGGCAGCTTTCTAAAGGACCATGGGGAATAGTAAATGTGAAAAAACTTCAAATTATTTGGGTCATTCATCTCTTTGATAGTGTATGCACAATTTTGTTGCAGTTTATGGTTGAAAAAGTACTAGTACCAAGTACCAAGAAGAGTGGGGGTGTGGCTTGAATTATAACAACATATCCATTTATCAATAGAATAAATACACCACCAGCTGTTAGTGTGAGAATACCACTAACATGAATCAGCAGATGTTTTTAGATGCTTTCAACTTCTTTGACTACTTAGGCATTACAATGGAGGAGAAAAAAAAATCTGTAATGGAGGATTTAGTGGCTATTAATGATGTTTAGATGAGTATGTCAGACTCTCTGGTAAGGACAGCAAACTGCCACCTTTCAGACTGCCAATCTAAGTACAGGTAGGTATCATTCTTGAAGGATTTAAAATAATTTTGTGTTTTAAAAATTTGAGTCTCCTGATCAACATATTGAGCTATGGCTGTAGTCCAAATACTGTTTAAATATTGGATAAACATTTTAGTAGCTCTAAATAGTCCTAAAGCTACATGAAAATTAAAATAAATATATGAGTGTGTTTCCAGGTATAGGAAATGTCCTCACTGAATTTATTTTTTAAAATCATGTATTTTTTCCTGAGAGGAAAGGAAGTTCAGTTGCTTTAAGATGTATGCATGGTTTGATATAACTGGAGGGTGCACTGGGAACACTAGAAAAGGAGGAGCACTGGTAGCTATTGTAGTTCTGTACAGGAACTGCACCATGAGTGGTGTGCAGTTCTGAAGATCTGGGACATCCCTGTCCCTGCATGCCCTGTCTATAAGTCATGAGAGGTGGTGACTACTAATTCTAAAGCATGTTGTACCCTTCTCTTGGTTGCAGGCCCAAATTACCTAACAATTAACTGGGGTTTTTTTGTGGTTCACTTGCGTGCAACCCTGTGGAAGAATATTTTTGCTTGGCAGTTGATTCATATTTGCTTACTATATTGATGTCTTATACTGCGTCTTCAGATACTTAAAATGATATTAAATTCTAACCTGAAAAACAGGTCAAACATTTAACCAAACATCTGAATACAAATTCCAAATTCCACTTTTATTTTTGTATTTGAGAATAAAAAGAGGTGAACTTTTAACTAGAAGCAAATGGTATCTTTTTTTCTTCTCTTCACCTTTGCTCCTTCTAAATTTTATTTTACAGTGTTTAATTTATCCCTTCTTGTTCTTTCTTGAACTTTCTTCTTCTTTTCTTATGCTTTAAATGTTTTTTTTCTGTTCTTTGCTTTGCATCTCATAGTATTTGCATTGTCATTGTGCCTTTTCCCCACTCTATTGAAAGGAAGGGTTTTTTCTTGGTAAGACTAAGCTATTTTATGTCTCACATCTGTTTTGAGGAGTATGAAACTGTTTTGAGTAAATTAAACGGATCTAAAAATCATAATGGATTGTTTTAGTTCTATCTGCCAATGTCACAGGACTTTATTACAACAGTGATTGCACATTTGAGGTTGCTGAAGAAAGATGTTAATTACTGCAGCATATTTAAGTCTTAGTGCCTATTTTTAGATACCAGTCCTAGACTTAATTTCTGCTTCTTAGAGAAATGAGAATGAGCACTCCTTCAATTTTCACATTAGTTTGCTATGAAGTTACTTAGCAGTGATGTTTCTGTAGTTGTCATATACTGGCAAAAGATTAATATTCAGTGGTCCTCAGATCCCTCCTTCCACACATGTGATGCTCTTGTCTCAGAGGTGTACTATAAAACTTTCCTGATTATGGGTTTTCTTAAGAAGGTTTAGGGTTGGGGTTTTTTTTAGCTTTCGTTAAGCTTTTATTTCATTACCTTTTCAAGTTTATATTTAGAAATTATGTTATTGGCTGAGTGAGGCTTTAAAAGCCTCTGTAAGGCTGAATTGGAGGATTTGAGGAGTTTTTCAGGCAATAATTGAGTTTACATACTCACATTGTTTCGTAAAATTGAGGGGCTTTTTTAGGATGAAATAAACATATTCATCCGAATTGGGATTATACAGGTATTGTATAGGTGATAATATTGTTAGTAAACTACAAATAAAACTTGATTTATGTATTGTTGATCATGTAACTTTTATATATGCTGAAGGAAACTTAGAGTAATGTAAATGAAAGTGCCTTAATGTTAAATTTCACCTGCCTTAGTCGGATTTTCAAGACTGAGTAGGTGTCTTAGTTTCTTTGTGTAGTTTAAGTATCAAAGTTCACTATTTTTAAAAATTGGAAGTTTTTTATAGAGAAAGCTTTTTTTTGAATTGCAAATGAATTCTTCTCCGACTAGTAGAATTTTATTGTGTGTTGCTTAGCTGCATTAAAATTTAGCTTTTCTTAAGAAATGTAAAAATGTTTTGCTGGATATGAAACATGCAGCTCCAGAGATTAATATCACAAGGTAAGCTGACTTGAAGTACAAGTTGTTTTACCGAAAAATGCCTTGACGTTGCCCTGGGAATTTCCATTAGTACTACAATTTTTATTAACTGAAAATATGTTTATCTCTTTGTATTGCTAAACTCTTAAAATCCACAAATGTAATTGTGTGAAAAATTCTTATCAAAAACTCGAAACTAAAGTAACAGTTTTCATTGTAATTTACTGGACTTATATTGTATCTTCTGTGTTAATATATTACATTTTCAGTACAATTCCATTACAGTCATTTGAATAGAGTTGTAATCTGAAAAGTGGTCCTTGAAAGAGGGTACTGTTTGAGTTCAAGTCTGTTTCAGTGGCTTCAGTTGGGCCTAATTCTGCAAGTCAAACTGAACCCTTAGGTTTTCTTTCTGACATCTTTATCCAAATGGTTATGAATAGACTATGGTTGTAATTGAAGTAAAAATCATAATATATAAGGAAACCAGAGTAAGATAACTGTGACCTTGCAATCTATATTGATTCTTCATTCCATTGTTGTTCACTTAACTGAAAACGTGTATGTACTTTTAGACTGGCATAGGAGCAGCAGGTCTAGTCTTTGGAAGACTGACAGAATGCAATATTAGGTAATGTGATAATTTTGCATAATTATTTTATATAGATAATATAGACTATGTATTATTATTTATATTGTGCACTGCTTAATCGTTGCATTCTGGAAGTCCTATGACTGCCTGTTTGTTCAGGAAGCATTCTTAGCAATTCTTGCTTGATAAAATACATGTCATATCCCAGACCACTACCTCATTAACGGCATGTTTTTATATTCTGTGAGGTAGAAGGGATAAATTAAGTCTCTAAAATTCTCATAGGTAACTTTGTTGCTGAAAGCTGTAAATGCATTGTATCCAAGACCACACAGAACACACTGTTCTGGTTTAATAAAAGCAAAGACACCAGCTTTCTGTCCATTCAGGAATGGCTACAGTTTGTAGTCATTGCTGTAACATATATGCTAGTTTTGTGACCCAGTGTATTTCTCATTGGTCTTGTCATCCCCCGCCTGTTCCTTTCCATGGAAAGGATTCTTAACACGTGAGCACGGGAGTTTGTTAGGTGTTTAAAATTGTTTTCTTTCAATGCAACAAAAAAAATTTCAAGAAAATTTTTAAACAGGAAAATATTTCGATTATTTGCTGGATAATTTTGTCCTGTGGAAGAGTAAGTATCTGAAACTTTTAACCTTTAAAAAGACTAGAATATGATGATTCTGTGATCTGTCTGGCTGTCCAGTGTTGTTCAAAATGGTACAAGATGTGCTTCCTAGTTGTCAGTTTTTATGGATCTCCTGTAGGCTCCATAACTTCAGAGTCTGCCAGATCCATGCAGATTTTTTCATGCTCAAGGGAGCATAAAATGGCACTAGAGGTTTACACTTAGGTGTTTGAAATACTCCCCTATTTCTAGAGGGCCATCAGAGTCATTACTGGGTTCTATCAGTCCATTCACTGCGGCACAAGTTTTTTATCACACAACTAAATATAAATTGCAGCTTACCTTAGAAGGAGTCAATATACTTTGCTGGTTGTTTAGTACTTGAGAGGAAAATATTACTTACTTACAGAGTTGCAGATCTGGTCCCTTTATTCTTTATCTCTTCTACTCCTTTTTGGCTTAATAAGGCAAACTTCAGTTCTGCCTTCTAAAGCCTCTCTCCATCCAGGCTGCAAATTATGTTGGTTACACTTTACTATCTCAAGTGTTTTTATCATGTGAGATTGTGCCTTTTTTCAAGACCACCAATAATACTCCTTGTCAAGCTTTACCTATACTGACAAACCTGAATCGTATTCAAGGATTTTCTGTTGTGGAGAAGATGAATGCTTCTACTAGCGTGTCAGTGTTAACAGGTGTGGTTGGTTGAGGTCTGCTCTTCTGTTAGAAATTCTCACAGCTAATCTACTGAGTAATGGTAGGTTGGTTCAGGTGTTCTGAAACTCGTCTATAGAGCATGTAGAAGGATTTATGTAGGTGTGTTCACATACAGCACCAAAATTTCATACATAACTCATTAATACTTTAAGTAGCAAACCATTCTATAGATTATCCACCATTTTCCCTTTTCAAGGAAACTTGTTCTTCATACAGCAAGTGAATACTGATCTTGGTGGACTAAAGTAGTTCTTGGTATTGCAGTAAGGTTCACCAAGTAATGAGTAGTACCAAAATTATTCTTGCCTTCAAAATCTAGCTTATCCAAAGCTCACTTGGGAACGGTTCTTGGAAATATTAGAAAGGTCTCTGGAAGATAGTGAAAATCTTGTTTCCTAAAGATTTTGCTACAAGCATTAAGAGAATGCAGTGAGTGTATTTCCATGTGAAACTGAGGAGAGAAACTGAAATTTGTAATTTCAAATCATTTATACCTAACCAAAGAATACAAATATTTGGATCCTTTTGTTCATACAAGATGGAATTAGGGCCGGCAAAGTGGGAAAATACTGTGTATTCATGCTTTGGATATCATTGAAGCTTTGTTTTAACTCCATACATGAGTATGTGAAGCTCTGTTTGGAGGTAATTGTACTATTCACATAATGTATTTTACCCTAAATGGAAGTCACATTCTCAACTTTTATGCCATATTAAATGTAACTTCTGGCAAAATCTCAGTTAAGTGTTAGCTCATTTACTTAGTGACTTTAAAAACAGGCTAATGTAATTTGCTATCTATCAGTTTCTTCATTAAAGCTGTTAATACTTTATGAAGATGTCCCTGAGTTGTATGTCTGGAATAACGTAAAAGAGAATTATGCATGTTCTTCCACACTAAAATACTCACTTCTCTGTTGTAAATAAATCGTAGTAGATGGGGAATGTGCGGAGGCTATTTGCACATTGTAGTCTGGAATGCTATGGTCTTAGTTTTTAATCATTTTATTCTCTCAGGGTTCTGAACTTTTTAGTCATTTTGCAATTTAGGAAAGCTATTAGCTGTGCAATTAAATCATGCGCTACTACAAACTGTTGAGTGCGTTTAATGTGGTTTAACTAACAACTGCCAGTCTTCTGTTCTGTTCTCCCTTTCCTACCTACTGCTTTTGAAAATCCAGTAGTTGTAGTGATCCTGTGACCACAGATTGAGACAGATAATTTTGCTAATCTTAGTGAAAATAAAACATCCTTTTAAAAAAGCAAACAAAACAATGAACTTCTATTCATCTGATTAGTCTTAAATCAACTGTGAAACTGCATCTAAAGGGATTGAAATCACAACAGAAAGCATTGGAACATTTGAATCTTCTCCCAGAACTCTCATCTATCTTTCCTTGTCAAAAAGGATCACAGGATTGGTTTTATTTCTGATAAAGTTGTTAATACATACTGGTTATCATTAGTTTGAGTTCTAATTAGACATCCGTGAAAGTAAAATTTGAGTGTCATCTATATTTAGCATTTCTGCATGGATGTGTGAAGAAGCATATTCAACAGTCTAGTGTAGAGCACTATAGACAGTGAAGATTGGAGAATAAGTGCATAGGAAATCATCTGTCAGTTGTTGATTCAGTAGTTAATTAATTAGTTAAATAGTTAAAACAGAAAGACTTTCATCTCTCAGTCTTACTTTCAGTCCACTGCTGATAGGAAAAATATTAATGTTATTAGTACTTATATCTCCATTGTACCCTACTCATGCCTTCTTTCTCTGTCTGAAGTTCAAGATGTATGCCCAGTATCAGTGTGATGCTACTCTGGTTGCTTTTTTCTCCAGAACACCAACAATAGCACTATTGTTGTGCATGGAGGTGCTTTCTAAGGTCTCTGCACAAGGCTTTCTCTTTCTGTTAGAACCAAGAAGCTTTGCTTGTGCTTGCCCCCCTGAAGCTAGTTCTGTGCCACTTCAGAAGAGAATTACTGCTTGTTCCAGTCTCTTTCTTTAGTACAGGCTTCAATACTTGTACTGCAAGGTTTGTCTGGGGGCAGAACAACAATTGAGCTAGGTGTCTTAAGATGAGGTTTTGCCTTGGTGGTCTGAATTTTTGGCAGTAATTTATTGTGTCTCAGGTCTGTTTCAGGTTTTCTCCCTAGGCTTGAAATGAGTGAAGAGAATCCTTGAACTGTGTTCTATATAGAAATAAGCCAGGCAGTGATAGCAGACATTATAAGAATAACCTGGTGAATGCCAAAACAGACTTGCTTACTCAGGTAAATGCAGATTTCTGAGCTAGTTGGAAGAGGAAGATGGAATGTTGAAGAGGGAGGTGAAATATTCTACGGGCAGGTGAGAGATGTCTCACAGAGTTGATAGTCTTCATTCTCAATTTACCAGATGCCTGCTGGAAATACGATAGAGTGGAGAGGAACCAGTCCAGGAGATTCCTGGAAGATAAGGCCTGACACAGCTGGTCAGGATGTCAACAAGGGAGGGCACCCTGCTGGACCTATTGTTTGTGAACAAAGAAGGACTGGTGGGTGATGTGATATGATGGTTGGAGGCTCTCTGGGCCACTGTGATCACAGAATCACGGTGTTTCATCATGGGAGAAGTAAGAAGGTGTGCCAGCAAAACTGCAGGGGGAAATAAAGTATTAAGGATGAGGAAAAGACTGAGGTGCCTTTTCTGAAACAAAGAAGGCAATAATTGTAAAACCAGTTGTTCTTGAGGTACCCAGCCCCTGATCTGTAAGACAGAGAGAAGGAGAATGAAGCCCCCATGATCCAGGGGAAAATAGTGTGCTACACACTTACACACACACAAGTCTGTGGGGACTGAAAGAGCCAGAGCCTGAGCCACTTTCCATCATTTACCAACAGTCCTTGTTAACCATGAAGATCCCTGTTCATTGGAGGTTGGCAAATATGACACCCATCTACACAGAGGGTTCAAGGGAGGATCTGGGGAACTGTCAGGCTTGTCAGCTTGACCTCAGTGCTGAGCAAGGATACAGAGCAGGTCAACCTGGGTGCTGTTACATGGCACATGCAGGACAACCTGAGGATCAGCCTAGCCAGTGTGTGTTTGTGAAAGGCAGGTCCTGCTCAACAAACTTAACTTCCTGATATGATAGAGAAGCCCACTTTGTAGATGAGGGAAGGGCTGTGAATATTGTCTAACTGGACTTTAGTAAAGCTTTTGAAAATGTTTTCCACTGCATTGTCCTGGAGAAATTGGCAGCCCGTGGCTTGGATGCATATATTATTTGCTGGTTAAAAGACCTGGTGGATGGCCAGGTCCAGAGAGGTGGGGTGGTATATGGAGTTACATCCAGCTGGTGGCTGGTCACCAGTGCTGTTCCCCAGGGCTCACTGCTGTGGCCAGTCCTCTTTAATGCCTTCACTGATGACCTGGACAAGGGGATTGAGCACAGCCTCAGTCACTTTGCAGGTGACACCAGTCTGGGTGGGAGTGCTGATCTGCTGGAGGGCAGGAAGGCTCTGCAGAGGGATCTGGACAGGCTGGATCATGGGCTGAGGCCAATGGTGTGAGGTTCACCAAGACCCAGTGCTGGGTCCTGCCCTTGGGTCACAACAACCCCAGGCAGGGCCACAGGCTGGGGCAGAGTGGCTGGAAAGGACCTGGGGGTGCTGGTGACAGTGACTGAACATGAGGCAGGGTGTGCCCAGGTGGCCAAGAAGGCCAATGGCATCCTGGCCTGGATCAGCAATGGTGTGGGCAGCAGGAGCAGGGCAGGGATTGTCCCCTTGTGCTGGGCACTGGTGAGACCACACCTAAATGCTATGTCCAGCTCTGGGCCCCTCATGATGGAAAAGACATTGAAGTCCTGAGATGAGTCCAGAGAAGGGCAATGGAGTTGGTGAAGAGTCTGGAGCATGAGTCCTTTGAGGAGTGGGTGGGAGAAAAGGAGGCTTATCACTCTTTGCAATAAAGTGAAAGGAAGTTGTAGCCAGGTCAGGGTCAAGCAACATGATGAGAATATGGCCTCAAGATGCACTGGGGGGGATTTAGATTGGATATTAGAATTTCTGCAGTGAGGGCTGTCAAGTACTGGGATGGGCTGCCTGGTGAAGGGGTAGAGTCAGCATCCCTAGAGATATTTAAAGGACTTGTAGACATGGCACTTCACGACCTGGTTTAGTGGTGAACTTGGTAGTGCTGGATTAACGATTGGACTATATGAACTGGAGAGTCTTTTCCAACCTAAATAATACTATGATTCTAAACTTACACTTGTATCTCTTTGGTATTGAATATAGTCAGTAGGTCAGCTTGAGGCTTAAGGCGTTTTGAGTGATTGAGTGTTTTCACATTGTCTGGTAACTGTTCTCCATATGTGGAATAATTAATAGAATTTGAAATAACCAAGGAGCTGCAGGTTTTTTAACCTAGTCTTTTGACTCTTACATAATACTTGGCTTTTCTTTCCATCATGATGTGCAAGTCTTGCAGTATTGCAAATACTCTTACAGTACTGCAAGTACCTTTACAGTTACTCTTACAATACTGTAATCCTTGTGACTACAAATTCTAAAAAAATAGGAGTTCATCAACTTGATTTTGATGAACTTCTGTTCATTAAAATAATTTCCCTGGGTATTGTCATCGTCTCTTGTCTGGAACATAATTATTTCCTACCAAATCTTAGCAGATCTGAGACAAGAGGAATATTCTAAATTGTAATAAAATACATGATTATGAGAAGATCATATTAATACTTCTGCTCTTGGAGTACGAAGAAGGACCTAAATCAGGTTTAAAATAAGTGTTTTCCTAAGAGGAATATGCTGCTTCTTGTTGGAACTCTACTGCTCCAAGTATGTTCCAAACAAACCATTCTTTAAAAAATGGGAGTCAGAAATGTGAGAGCTCAGGCTGTTTATTTGTAACAGTTATTAATGAGTTAAATACTGTTTCAAACTCAATATTCCTGCTGAATTCAATAGTACTGATCTGCATGTCTTGTCGCAGTCAAGGCAAGGATATTGAAGACTGAATCAATGAAGATTGAATTATCCTCCTCCTGTTAGAGGAAGCTTGTTCAGTGCAGGTTGCGATGCAGTGGGATCGGGAAATTTCCTTTCACGTTGCCGTGTCCTGTAGGCAAGGGAGAAATTAATTTACCAGTGGACTTGGTAAAGCATACTGAGTTTTTAGTTTAGAATGTGACTGCCACAAAGAATTGTGGGAGGAGAAGTAAGGAAATTAAAGTGCTTCAGTTGCTATTGCATAAAATATCTATTCATTTGTTAGGCATCCTGTAAAACACTGAGAGCAAAATCGACATCAAGTAATGAAACTTCTCTTCATATTTCTTCCTTTATAAAAATTTTCAGTGTCCTTCTAAATTGTAATAAAAACCAGAACAAAACTGTTTTAATTCATTGTCACTTCTTTCCTCCCTCCCCCCATCCTCCTACCTCTACTGAAGACATTTGTATGGATTCTTTCACTACACCTCGGTTTTCACCAAGGCACTCAGCCTAGCCAAGTTTTCCCAAGACCTATGTCTTATTTTCGTTTCTAGTTATCTTCCAGTAATGTCAATTTTGGATCATAGACTTTAAGTCTAAAAAAGACCCATATACATACGTACCTAAGATAGTTTGTTGAGTAATAGTAAAGATATTTAACTTGTCAGTACAAATTATTTCTAAGGAAATTTTGTATATATTGTTAATCTGTTTTTCATGTCAGTTCATCTACTGTTTTGAGCAAATGGGTAGAAAAGCCAAAAGCTATTTTTAAAAACATATATGAATCTTGCATGCAACTGTGGTGTTGTATGTTACTTCCTTAATGAATAAAACCTGTTGATTCAAATATTCTATATATGTCCTTGTCATTTTGTCTTTTGGTAGGTTGATGAAGTGGTGGATGAATATAGTGAAAATAATTTCTATGACTCTGATGAAGAACAGAAAGAGAAGGATCAGAAACTGAAAACCACCTATACCATGGACCCAGATCACAGGATGCTCTTACGAAATACAAAGCCCCTGCTTCAAAGCCGAAATGCTGCTGTAAGACAAATTCCTTTTTGATTAAAAGGTTAAACTACAAGTATCTGTTCTTAGAAAATTTAAAAGATTGAAGAGTAAAATCTACACCTCTTTAAAACTGCTGAAAATACCCTTTAGTAACTCTAGGAGAAGAGATGGATCTATTTTGAATTTAACCCAGCTTGTAAGTGAAACACCTAAACTGATTGTGATATGTGCTCCAAATAATACAGACCAACAAAATACTAGAAGAAAGCATGAGAGCGTTTGAATCTGACTTACATAGCATGTGATGACTCTACCATAGGTAGCTCTTAATGCTAAAACTCTCAGCAGTTAGGATGGCACAAACTGGTACAGTTTATTTGCACAGCTTAATGGAACAGATCTACAAAGAAAATCATAGTTGTTATTGATTCATTAATTTGTTCTGTCTTTTGAGTCTCATGTTTTAAAAGTAGACAATTATATGCCATGTTTCTAGAGCTGTTGCCTTGACAGCATAGATAGATATGGCATTATAAGTATGGTATGAGAGATTATTTCCATGAGATTTTAAAATACAGGTAACTTTTTAGAACTGGGAAAAGCCATCCTCATGGTGAATCATTGTGATGTTTGTCAGATCACAGAATGTTACTTGTAACCTCAGCTTGTCCTGTTAGTCAGGACTAGAGGTCCTATAAGAAAAGTCTTCCAGTGATAATGAATATTCATATCACTGCAAAAAGTTACTGCACCATGATTAAGTCACCTTGCCACGTATTTTCAATAGGCTAAACAGATCAGGCTATAGTTTTCCATTGAAAGATACTTTTAGATTCTAACTCATGCCTGACTCTTCTTAAAATCATTTATGATCTGCCAGCCCAGCAGACTTTAAGAACAGATAGATGAAATTTTTACAACGTTTTGTTAAAAATCACTGTTCGGTGTCTGTGATATTTCTTAATTTCATGCAAAGAACAAATATGTTTGATACATTTGCCATTCACTTGATGAAGAAGTTCAGTTAGTTATTGCTCTCATTCCATAAATAATTTTATTAAATATGGTGTTAATTCTCACATTTATGATCTCTAACATTCTGTTGTTAAGGTTAACTGGGATGTTAAAGTGCACTTTGAAAAGTGTTATCAAACTTAGGCTACTTTGAATTGCTGTTAAGGGGATATTCACACTATTCACAGAATTTACCTGCAATTAATTTAATTAATGGCTTTCCGTATGACCTCATGTGTTTTGACAGCAGTAAAAATACTTGTGGTGTATTGCTAAAAATCTTAGAGTTATTTCCTGGCTTTAGATGTTTTTAATTGCTTTTTATTGTTGGATAATAATTTTTATTTCATTGGTTTTAAGATACCAAGTGAAGTGTTACCATGAGGGCTTTACTTGGGGTCTCTATGATTTGTTTTGTTTGAAACTGGGAGTTGATCATGACACTATTTTAGTAAAGGTTGTGACATGACACTTGCTAGCATAAAGATGATATTTTGTCTTCTCTTTATGAGAAAACCGGAGAAGAAAAAGCATGGGTTTTAAGTTGCTTATGTCTCAGTCTTCTGAATTTTGTTAGCCAGGATATTGGTATACAACCCTGTAGCTTTTACTTTCTGTTGGATTTGATACTTTGAAATTTTCCAGTAAAGGCTGCTATTGTTTCATAAATTGAATAATACAATAATGGAATGAAAGATTTTGAGTGGAAACTAGATAAAAGGTGATATTGAACCTGTAGTAATAAAGGACAAGCATATTAGAAAAACTTGTAAAGAATATTTCTTCATTACTTTGTACAGCTGATGTTAGCAATACTGATTTATCAAGGATGGTATCACTATGTTTGTAATTTAAATTACCTACTGCTTTTTCTCTTTGTCCCTGTTATTAAGACGCTCTATTTATTATAGCATACAGTAAATGCTGGAAAGAAGTAAAGGTACTTAATTAGTAAAAATATATTTATTCCAGTGTTCTTCCTCACCCTGCTTTGCTGATTTGCACTTTGATATTCATTTTGCTTTCTGAAGAAGATTGAGCTGATAATCCTGCAGGTCTGAAGCAAATGTGGTAGATATGGATGATGATATGAAGTTAACATGCTGCTCTGAACGTTCTTCCTTTAGGTGGTAATGGCAGTTGCACAGCTTTACTGGCACTTGGCACCAAAATCTGAAGCTGGTATTGTTTCTAAGTCATTGGTGCGTTTACTCCGTAGTAACAGGTAGGTCAAGTCCGTACTTTACATCTTTGTGCGTGTTTGTTTAGACATAGTTATAAGAATGGAACTGCTACACAATAAATTTGGTTTTGAAATTGTCCTGTAATACTCACTTTCACTCCACAAATGACGATCACTAAAAGTAATTCTGTCATTTTTGGTATCCCATCCAGAGATCGTTCCTTGTTGTGTTTCATTCCTATGATTTTTGTTCTGGCAAGAATCATGGCTGTTTAGTTAGTATTTAAATAGAGTCAGTACTAACTGGTTTGCTTAATATCTTGATTTTTTAAAATCATTAGAAATTTAGTTCTGTTGAGTTCCCTACTGTCTTGCGAAGCACTGAAGAAGTCTTCTGATGTGTATTTTATTTTCCTGCACTGTAACACAAGTCCCAAAATGTGTGAATTTAGAAGGGATCACTGGGTATTGTCTAGTCCAACTTCCCTACTCAGGGAAGGTCTCCTGGAGCACAGTACTCAGGACTGTGTCCAGTCAACTTTTGAGTATCTCAGTGGAAGGAGACAACATATGTATTAAAATTGATGATACCACTTGATACTGCTGCATCTTCTGTGTTTCCTTAGTCTTTAGATGGTTTTTAAAGGACAAATTTATATTTAATTCAGAACGTTCTGTTTTGACTTCGTCATCTTCAATAGTATTTTGTCTGCTTTTCTGTGAAAGGTCTCGTCAGCTACATTTCCTAAGATTGTTAGTGCTATTTTTTCATTTCTATTTCATAGTTTTTGCATAGTGTGCCAATATTTGCTGCCCAGAAGTGTTTTTCCTCCCTATTAAGTTTTTAGATTTTGAACTTCTGTGTATTTGTATGAAGAGCCTTGAAGAGTTTACATGAGACAATATTAATTGTTTTTAGAATAACTTTTTAGACTAAAAATGGTATTTTTGGTTAGAACTTCACTGTGAAGATAATTTACTTTTTAAATCAGTTATGTCAAACAGACACAAAGGGGTTTTTTTAAAAAACTCACTTTTGTCGTGTCTGGCAAGATTACTCATGCTAGATACACCTTAAATTTTTTAAGCCCTGCCATCAAAGAGCTATTTCTCTGTAAAAGCTCTGCAGCTCAATATCTCTATTGTGTAGAAGTTTGTCAAGAAGTAAAATGGGACTAGGTAGAGTATTCATTCTTTTATTTCAGATAAGAATGAATCGCCATTTTTTTGTGTTTGGCTTTATAATAAAGTACAGTATACTTCCACTTCTCTTTATGCAAAGATGAGTAGTGACTGAAGCAATTGGCAGATAATGTATAGAGTTAAACTCATATACTTACAGGTTGAAAGGATTATTTGCATGTGGTTTATTGCTTGTTTATACTCAGGTTTCATTAAAAGAAAAGTCTCTTCTTTCCTGTATCTCAACTAGTACCCTAAATGGCACTAGTCTTCTGACTTTTCTGTCTTGAATGGCTTTTCTGTTCTCTGTTACCATTCTGGGTGAAACACTTTTGCTTTTAAAGCCACTTTGAAATAAGCTTTTGCAGCTTGCCCTTGAAGTTATTTGCTTGTGGCCTTTAAATTAATGTCAACTAAGCTATAATCTAGTTAGGGTGAGAGTGCCCGAAAGAGCATCTTATAGCAATTTCCAGTCTTGCTTCATCATGTGTAGCTGACTATTGCCATGCACCTCTGTAAGAATTGCATAAAATAGGTTTAAAAGATCTTAAGTACTTCTCTATGATCACTTTTCTTTGTAAGCAACAGCTGTAATTACCTAGGGCTATTAGACAGTTTTGAGTAAGAGGAGATAATGGGTATGATGATTTCTCTATTAGGATGAGATTTGCAGCATGTAAGGATGTGAGCACTCATGCTTCAGAAAAATTGTTTGTAAATTATTACTTGGTTTTTAAGCAATTGGCACACTTCAAAAGCTTCAGACTAGTACTCAGATTTCTTTTTCCTCAGTCATGTGGAGGCTTTTAAACTCATACATTAATCATGAGAATGCCCTCTCCAAACATGTTTAATGTTTTTTGTAGAATATTATGTAAATCTATTGTATATCTCTTGCAAAGTCTATTATGTAAAAGTGTTAGGTTTTTATAGATGTATCTATCTGCCAGTGTATACTCTTGAGTCACGGGAGATCCTGGTCCTTTTTGAGAATTTTCAGAAAAATTCTTAAGATAAAAAAAAGTCATAGCAATTTTTGCTGATTGTGCAAGGATTAACTGTTCTTGTAATCAATGCAGTTATTTCAGCACTGCAGTTAAAGCCTGCGTGTTTTCGTTCTCAGCTATGTCATCCTGAAATATTTATTTAAAGAAGGTGGATAAAAACATAAGGCTATTTTTTTAAGCTATTTCCATTGTATTAAAATGCTTAATGTAATTCTGGTTTGAATACATACCCAAAACCTAAAAAGGGCACCATTGCACTGGTGTCAGTGAGTATTTTTGCATATTGGAGTTTTAAAAAATGGGAGCCTGATTTCATCATGCATCTCTCTTCCTGTGAATCAAATGGTGAAGTTGGCAGTTGACAATAAGCTTTGCCTTCCATGTTTGTGCCAAAACAAATGGATAACTAACTTGATGTTCAAATAGAAAGAGACTTTCTTTGCCATGTTGAATTATTCTATGTATCAGTAATTTTGTGAAATGACTCCTATTTTTCTTTTCATGTTCTAGGGAGGTGCAGTATATTGTCCTGCAAAATATTGCCACTATGTCAATTCAGAGAAAGGTATACCTATTTAGAATTTTTAAAATCACACTGTATATGAGACACAGGAGAGTTACTTACATATATTCTGATTTTCAGGGCATGTTTGAACCTTACCTGAAGAGTTTCTATGTTAGATCAACTGATCCAACTATGATTAAAACACTCAAGGTGAGTTTATTAAAGGC
Source organism: Cyanoderma ruficeps (assembly GCA_008694505.1). Taxonomy (NCBI): domain Eukaryota; kingdom Metazoa; phylum Chordata; class Aves; order Passeriformes; family Timaliidae; genus Cyanoderma; species Cyanoderma ruficeps. The sequence continues at coordinate 81,566 of VZDJ01000135.1, forward strand.
AATTTTTTCTATGTATAGCTGGACTAATCAGTTTGCAACAGAAAGATAAAATGTTTTTCACTGATATGACGCAGGCCATTCTGTGCTGTTTCTTTATCTCACTAAGAACTGAGGCCTTCAGTCAAGTCCACAAAGGGCGTTCAGGCTTGTCAGGCTATCTGAAAGTTCCCATCACTGTGTTGCATGTGGAAGAGTGGCTATACTTTCCACTACAGCATTTAGGACCTTTCAGTGACAGAGAGCATTATAATTTTTTTTCACCCAGGCATTCTAACATGGAGAGTCTGACTATTTCATGGGAGGTAAAGAGTCTTTAATACTGTTATCTTAAAAAGAGTTTAAATCTGTTCCCCTGAACAAAATGGGGCAGTGTTTGAGTCCCAAATTTTCTTCGAAGTTAGCATTTGACAGGAGAAGTACTTTAGGCTTTTCTCAAGGCCACATCTCCGTGCAGGTTTTCAGCTGTTGTCTTGTTGTTTTCTCTGTACTTATTCTTTAACGAATGTGAAATCCTTGACAAAACAATGGATAAAAAAGTGTCTACTATTATGTGCCTTTTCTCTTGTTTTGCTTTAGACTGACACAGGCACTTGTATTCAGGAGTGGAAGATAGTTTTCTGAAAGAAACATTATTTTTTCCTTACCTTCATTTTACATGCATATTGCATTTACATTATAAGTGCAAGAGTGGTGTAGTCCAAGATGGCTATGCCACAACTATCGTGTTTATATACAAACAAAATATATTTTTGTATTTTATACCCATAGTAAGACTTAAGTAAATTTGAGACAGTTGGAAGTAAAAAGATATTCTCTACGTTTTAGGAATATTGTGAGGAATGCCTTACTGTTATCCAAGAATAGTCAGTCCAAAAATAATAGAAAGTTGATATATTTAAATTCCCATGTTAATTGATAATGTATTGGAGAAGAGGTGGAGAAGTAGAAATTGTGGCTTTTCCTTTCATTGTCTCATTTGTTTCATGATGGCTGAAAAATTTAGACCCTAAACTTCTACATACGTAAAAAAATCTTGTGGTTTTCTGCTTCTTCTACCTCTGTCGTACAAACCTACCTGTTTGAATATAGAATTATGAGACCTATGGCAGTAATTAATTTGAATTTATCTCCTGTGCTGTTTGGATTTCTGTTTTTTTATTTTCCAACATCATGTTTGCTTTTTTGATCACTGGTTAGCATTGACCTTGTATTTTCACAGTAACCTATTTTAATCACAAATTGTCAGTTATAATTAGTTGTCATCATCTCAGAGTCTATCATTTTCTGAACAGTTAAGGTTTATTTCCAATTACGAGCAATACATTGCAGACGTGTTAAATTTTTTTTCTGTTTTAATAATCAGTCTTCTACTGTTTGGAGCTCTTACACAGCTTTTCTTAGTTGGCCTTTGCCTTCATTTCCCTGAAAACTTTGGCATCAGTTGCAAACTTTGTTTTATGATTTTTATGAAACTTCTTTCTCTAATAATGTATCTTCTCCTTACTTTCAGCGTTCATATGTGAAAAAGGCCAGTGAAGATATTTGTGATATTCCATTGATAGCCTGCCTGTACTATAAAATCATCTCCATTTCTCTTGCCTGTTTTTCTTTTTCATTTATCCTCTTGCTTTCTATGCTATTCTAGATACATACCTTTTAGAGCTTTTAGTGATATGTCTTATGATTGTTTTGAAGTGCAGGTGGACTGTATTTGAGTATCCTTTTCTGGATGCCTCCAAGTCAAAAAATACCAACATAGTTCTGAGGCATGATTTCCCTTTGGAGAGACAGGATTGTGTTTTCAGTTTACTTCATTCAAAGTTAAAACAGTCTGGAAGCATAGCATCTTAAAAATATATGTCAGGTGTTGTGTATCACGTTTTTGTTCATCAGGAGCAAAGAGGAGGGCTTCCAGGGTCTGATGTTGGTGATGTTGAATAAGTTCTGAGGAATCTCACAGATGCAAATGGTTTCTTCCCCATGTTTAAAGGTCTTTTATTACAGTTCATCTGAAAATAATGAGCAATTTATTTCTCCCATGATACAGTTGTGGCTTCCGTTATTTCTTCTTACACTGTTGTGTGGTTCTTATACGCTAAGGCCTGTTGTATAACATTGGAAAGCAGGCAGAAGTATTTCAAGCCTATTTGATATGCAGTGAAACAGCTCAGCCTCATAAAAATACATCACTGAACCTTGGAGTCCTGCTTTGTAAACTTTGCAAGTACTTGCAAGGAAAATACGCCTGCTAAGTGAAATGGTGATACCAGTTTTTACTGATCTCGGGTATACTCTGTTGAATTATGAGTGGCATTTTTAAAATATCTTTTATATAGAGTAAAAGCATAGTGTACATGTGGTGCTGTTTATAATATTTTATTTTAACTTTTGACATGTTTCTTTCTTATAGCTTGAAATCTTGACAAATTTAGCAAATGAAGCCAACATATCAACTCTGCTTCGAGAATTTCAGGTTTGTGCAAAAGTATATTCTTTCTATATTTATGATCTCTTTTTCCATCCTTGGATGTTTCTCCTAGGCTTAAATTTTTCAAGTTTAAGCATTTTCGAGGGTGAAATGTTCCAAAAATGTAAATTAAACCATCTCATACCATAATGAATAAGGGAGCTATTTGTATGTGGAAAGGAGTTCAAATATTTTGTTTCTTACTCTCCTTCCAGCTGCCAAAAAAAAGAAAAAAAATAAGGAGAAAAACTCAATAATTCCATATTGTTAAACACAAATTCCAGCAACCTGACTGACAGTGTAAGTCACTATATGATAGGGTCTTAATTTTAGCTGTATTTGGCCATTAATATCTGTTGCCGAACCTCATTTCCATAAGTCATTTTATGAAATAATATTTACTGTCTCCAATATCTTCATGTATCAGCAAGGTTTTCTGCCTATATTGTGAAACAGTGTCTGTCCTTCTTTCTTTCATCTTTGCTTGTGACATCTATTTGCATTGCTTCAGCTCTCTGGCTGGATTTCTGTGAAAAGTACTGGTTCTCAGGCAGGTAGGTTGTTCATACTTTCACAGATGCTCCTAGTTAAATGAACTGAAACCTCTCTGAAGGGAAAGCTCATCAGCTTCTCCTTGTACACAAACTAATGGCTATTTTTGGGTAATTTCCCCCTGCCCCAATCTTTCTTGAAATCAGAGGTTTGCATGGCCATGGGTGACCAAAGCCTGCAAGAAAATGTCTTATAAAAGTGACCATGAGGTGAAAAATTACAGCTTCTACTGTGCAATGTATCTTTCTAAGTTTAATTTATTATACAATATGTCTGCCTCATGAGAATAATATGGTAAGTCTTTGGTTGACAAGAGTTACATATTGACTAACAAAAATCCTGCTTCTTTAGACTTATGTGAAAAGCCAGGATAAGCAGTTTGCTGCAGCTACCATTCAGGCTATTGGCAGGTGTGCAACCAACATCACTGAAGTGACTGACACCTGCCTTAACGGCCTCGTCTGTTTGCTGTCCAACAGGGATGGTAAGCCAAAGTTCACTTTGTTTTATGGGTAGCTGATGGCATGAAACATTTTCTTAGAGAAAGCGAAGCTTCAGATCACATCAAGGAGCAAGAGCTGATTTCTCTAGGAATTCGGCTGACACAACTGGATTAAAGTCCTGCACTTCTGAAGGCTCTGATGTTCACTGAGTAGTTACTTTCTGTTATTTTAGAGAAATTAATTCGTTGTGGCCCCCAATTACAAGTTTATCTACTTTTTCTTAAAATGCTGTGATTATTAAAGTGTTCTGTTTTGATTATCTTAGGTAGCGATAGTTACTTAAAAGTTAAGTTGCATCAAAGCAGTTAGCCTGTAGAGGGTGCTGAAAGCTTGGAATTTTTTTTTTTTGGTAGTGCATCAATGCCTAACTGAAAACACATATGGAATAGTTTTAGGATATATGGCCCCAAATTTGGCTTGATTTTTTACTCCAGCCTTCTGGGTTTTTTGGGTAGCAAAACAAAGTTTCAAATCACTAAGGAACACAACAAGGAGCAGATAAAGTCAAATAGGGTATAGCAGCATGGTAAGTCAATACCTAAGAATATTGCATATTCTTACTAGTTACCAATGAACCAATGAATATAGCAGGTTCTTATTTCATAAGAAGTCAGTAATATGTGTTAATAAATAATGTCAGGAAGGAGCAAAAGCATAATTTTGGAGCATTCTGGAGTAGTTCAAATACTTAAAAGAACTTAGAGGACATTATTCACAGCTTTGAAAAGCAGCATTAGTGCCTCTCTGTATCTCCCCGACATATTTTTCATGGTAATCCTGAGAAGGCCTTTATTAGGGATGTCATTTTTGCTGCACATATTTGGCCAGTGACACACTAATACATGTGGAGCTGTGAACTGAGTTGTCGTTCTCAACCACTTCATCTTGTATTAGAATTTCTAGAGTGGCCTCTGTATATAGCTTTGTATTTTTAATATATGTGACTTTCATTTTTTAGTACTGTAGATCTTATTTCTGTTTAATACTTTTTGATTATTAACTGTGTTTAAAATATCTTCCCGTATCATGTTACAAAGCCATGTCTGGACAGTGCATCATCCTGTATTATACTCAGCAACAACCACAGTAAAAAAAAAGCTTCAGAGGTTGTTCTCAAGTTTGCCTGATTGTTCTAGCAATATTCCTCTGAGTAGGTTTTCTTCAGCATGTACAAATTCCCATATTTCTTCTGTTTTAAATCAAATAATAAAACTGTCACTTCAGAATACAAATTTTGTTACTTAACGGTCCTGCCTGTTTTCTTCCTTTTTGTTTTGCTAAGAAGGAACCAAGATAAGAGGAAAAAGGTTTTTTCCTTTTATCATAGATTGTCGATTTAATATTTTCTTTAGAGTGATTCAATATGTATATATATGTGTATGTTTATATATACACATATATGCATGTGCATGTATACAAAGGTCTGTCTCAACAAGATTGGTTTTCATGTCTGTTTCTAAGTAGTTGTCTAGCAAATAAAATTATCTTCTTGTGCTTACTGTTCTGAAAGACTGCAAAGGATATATTGAGGATCTTTTAAACCTGGCAGCTGGCAAATTGCTTTACCGTAGCTGCAGTGTCTTTATTCCTTCTTTCAAGGAATGAATAGAGTGGCATAATTTACATGGTACCTTTCCCCAGGTGGCAGGAAATTACCAATAGTCACAGCTTACTGAACATAAGAGTTTTGGCATGGTAAGGGAATAAAAAAAGAGATTTAGGGTAGTGTAGGAGAATAGCTTTAAGAGTCTTGGTTAATCTTGCTTTCCCCCAACTTTTACTGTTAAAGTGTGCAAGCAGTCTGTTTGCTCTGCTACTTCTTTTGTGGTCTTTTGGAGCCTGGAAGTAGTCCTGTTGCTTTGTGTAGTCTGAAGCACAAGCTGGTAGGTCCAGCAGGTTCTGAGCTCTGTGACAGCAGGGTCAGCTGTGCTTTCTCTCTACTGTTTTCTTATTATGAAGAATTCGCTTGAGTGCAGAAGAGAGGTGCTCATACTAATTCTACCAAACCAAAACAGAATCCTGAAGAACCAGCCTGTGGGAAAAGTGCCTTCTCATTCCATGTGCTTGTTCTGTAACTCTAGAAACAGCCCAGCTTAAGATATCTTGGCTATAACTGGCACAAGGGCTTTACAGTTAATCATTCTGCAACTTGGGTGATGAGAGGCAGGGCATTGTTCCAGAAACAAGGTTCTGAGACTGTCAAGAACTGCTCTTGAAATTTTCTTTGCATGCTTAAAAGTGACTTAACGTCAGATTTTCCCTACTAAGGAAAGCTTTGCTATGTGGGAAAAAAACTGCATTCAACATTTGAACTACAGAAGCACAACAGAAACTAGAAATTTCAGTGATGAAACACCTTAGCAGATGATTATCACAAGCTAAACTAAAGAGACTGTTTTTGTGAAGCCATGTTGAGGGCTGAGAATTATTTCCCGACCTCTGCTAAAGGAAGGAGAAAAAGAAAAGTTATTTTCTTCCTCTAGTTTGACATTTGGCATTTGACTGATGCATTTCCTTTTAGCAGTTGTATTGATAGTTTGAAGTGACTGCTGGCCCCACTGTGACTTAGAAGTAGTTTTAGATGTTATAGACAGATGGGATTATAGGAAGTCTTTTGTCTGACTATACTTCATATACTAGAAATCCTGCAGGTTTTTCTTAGATGGATGACTTCCATTTTCTGTTGAAAGTTGCAGGTTGGATGTAAGCACGATTTTAGAATATATAGCTAAAACATTTTTTGCCTTGCAAATCTATGCAAAACCACAAGTCATAAAATTACTGGAACTGTTAATGCATTCAGTAACTAGTACATATCTCTTCTAATTACTGTTAGAATTACATAAAAGAAATACAACTTGTAGCATCCATTTTCTATGTATTAATAGGGTTTCTGAGATTTGTTATTTGTGTTATAAGGATGGAAAAGTTAACAAGGTGAGGACTTAAACTTCAGCTAGTTCTGAAAAGCAGACAGTTAGATCTGTCTGGGTAATTAGCTCTAGTGATTGCCTTTTAGGATTGTTTTTGACCCTTTAAATTTCATGTAGTCCCACCTCCCTGGCATGGGCAGGGATATGTTGCACAGCTGAAGAGGCTCAAAACTCTATCTAACCTGACCTGGAATTTTTGGGAAAAGGGCATCCACCAAAATGGCATCCTGTTCAAAGCAAATTGATGCAGTTTTTCTGCTTTTAGAAGAAATGGTTATACAAACTGTAGGCTGTGGATAAATTAGTCTTCACTTGTGTATTTTAGTTGCCGCAAGGGTAGGTTAATGTAAGTGAAAGAAAATTTGATGCAAGATTTATGATTTCAAATGTTATATTTCAGAATTCGCCTTTTGAACATTTTCCGGTAATATACTCCATGCTGAGATGATTTTCTGAGGTTCTCTTATAATGCAGCCAAATTCCCAATTATGGAAAAAGTCTTTAATTTGGTTCTACAATTTACTGTCTATGACACTGTTAACTTTTTTTTTTATGCATGCATAGTTATTTGACAAAATGGAACAGTGCATGACTCAGTGTTAAGTTTTTGGAAGTTGTCAGGCTGCAGAGTCTTCAGAGATTGTCCTACTTAGTCAATTCCACATCACTTCAAAATTGTTAGAAGAAACTAAGATTTTTAGTATGACTTGAAAATTGAAGCTGCTGGTGTATCCCATGTATTTTTCTTTATTGATAAAGGAATTCCTGTTCAGATTTTCTGTGATTTTCAGCCTTTATTTTAAGAATTCAATTTACTATTTATAATCCTTTAGATATGATTTATACTGTTTCAAAATTCTTGTGTTCATTAATCATTGCCTGGTATGGATTTCCTCTTTGATAATTCTAGTAGGAGTTACATTTTAAAATTTTCTTACTGCACATTCAGAATGTCAGTTTCATCTCCCCTTCTAGTATTTGCTGAAGTTTGTTATGGTTTTCTACCTGAGATTTTCTCTTTTATTTATTGCTCAGTTTTGGTATCCTTTGTGTGCACCAAGCAAGCCTCACAGAGTATGGGGTTTTATAACTGTGCCAGTCCTTATTCTGATACAAATGCATTTTAATTTTGTAGGTTTTTTTCCCACTATCTAGACTTGTGTAAAAAAATCATACTAGTTTATAATTGTTTACAATTGTAATTAACAATTTGTTTACAATTCTGGTTTATTTTCTTTAAATCTGCTCCAATGGATAGCATTAAAGTAGTTCCTATGGTGACATCTCATCTACTGCAGTTGATATTACCATAATCAGTTTTACATTGTCAACAGGTGCTTTTATGGCTTCATGTCCACTCGTTTTTTTGGGTTCAGGTTTTGTTTATTCTTTTTTTTTTAACTATTCAGTGTTTCACAGAATACTGAACGATGAAAGTTGCCATTTCAATGTTCCCCACTATAAATATTCCAGATTTCAAGTTTCAAGTTTCAAAAATTCGCTTCCTATTTTCATACTTGGCAAAATAAGTGAAAATTAAATTGATCTGTAGGATTGTGCAAGACCTTGAGATGTTAACCTTGCTTCAAGAAATTAGTCTAGAAAAATGATAGATGTCATGTCAAATAAAAGACGACACAGAAAGCTACAAGCCAAAATATAAGCATTTCAGAGGCATATGGTATAATGATATGCTCAGAGCTCTTGGAAAGCCTTTCTCCATAAAGAGGTTTGCTTTCTCAAAAAAAACAAAAAGAAAACAACGAGAAAACCCCACAACCCCCCATAATTTAGACATCTCTTCCCCATACTGTTCTGTTGAAATTTGAGCATGCTTGATTGCCGAATGGCCCATGTGTCAGATCAGCTCAGACAAAAGTGCAGGAATACTTCTGTTTAACAAGTGGTAGTTAGACTTCTTCATCTTTCCTTACATGAGTTTACTCTTGCATGGAAACTTGCCTCTGCTCATGTGAAGTGTTTTCAGCTTCAAAAATTGTACATTTCATACAAGTTGATCAGGCTGTGAATGTTACTTGTTGCAGTAATTAAGCACTCCAGTGCATGACTTTGGCATGAGTCTTACAACAGCTTGCTATTTAGAAGCTTCATTTGAATGTACTAGAGACTAGGTTACAGACCTGTTTAGAGGCAGAAACATTCTTTGCATTTAGAAAAAATGCAAAGGAGATGTTTAGATATTACTGTAGCGTATGAAAGAGCTGTTATTTCTAATGCAGGCATTTTTATTCTCATTGCGGACTGCAAATTACTTTTGAATATGTATAATTTTAATGAAAATCAGACTTTTTTTTACACTCTTCCAATTTGATAGGAAAAATACAAATTGCAGCTTCACTAAAAAGCAATTACATACAAGTATGTACTAGGTTGGTATTTTTACAATTAGAATGTTTGTGTCCTCTTCCTGCTGATTGTAACTTGATTCAGGAAGCTGGGCTTATATTACTTAGTAGAACAGTTTACCACTTTTTTACCAAATTAATGTAATTCAGTTCTGCAAAGCGTATTTGGAAAGCTTTTACATCTTTTACAATCAATTATTTATGGCTTTTTCTTTGCATAAATGCTTTTAAAATTAATAATTTGTTTTGTCTAAAACAGAAATCGTAGTTGCTGAAAGTGTTGTTGTCATTAAGAAGCTGCTGCAAACCCAGCCAGCACACCATGGTGAAATTATTAAGCATATGGCCAAACTCTTGGATAACATTACAGTGAGTATTTGTTTGCCCTCTCTTATTTGCCTTGTCAACCGATAATGAGATTTTTATGTCCTTCGAATTTGTGCTGTAAGTGGAAGTAGGTATATTAGAGAAACGCAAAATATTTTTTTATTTTTGCATAAAATATAATTTTTCATCATCTTAATGGAAAGGAAATAGAAGCTATCAGATGGCTCCACTTTGTGCCTTAGGTATGGGAAGCTATTTTTAAAGAGATCCCTGGAAATGTTTGGTTTGCTAGTCCTGTTACTTCAGGATGAAGAGCGGATTTAGAATGTGGAGTAGGTAAATTGAAATGAAAATAAGCAGTTAACTTAGCCACTATTAGCCAGTTGTCTTCAAGATTTGGAGTGGAGTTTGAAATTTTTATTTTAAACCTTTTTCCCCAAATTACCTGACCTTTCCATGGTATCAAACATGCTGCTGTGAGTGTGTTGCAGTGTCTTGAAGTTGCATTTTTATCTTCTGGGTGTTTGAGATTCTGTGGTATTTAACATTGAAATTTGAATTATTCCCTATTAGCTGTCTTTAGATTTAATTGACCTTTAGATATGCAAATATTTAATTCCCTAATTCTCCTCACAAGCCCAGTAATTGATAAAACATTTAGTTATCTCTCCCAAATTAGAGAACAGAGATGATGTCCAATAGCTATCTATTATATTCTAAACCCAAAGTGTCAGATTTTGATCTGTCAGCAATTATTTTTCTGTAGAGAACTGTTTAATTTCATAAAATTACACATTTTTTGATAATGGAATGGTTTTAAAATCAGTGACCTTCATTTCTCCACAGTTAAATTCAGCAAAGTTTGGAGTATTGAAAGAAAGAAAACATGGTATTCTTGGTTCATGCTTACTGAAAAATCAAATAATCTTAAGCTGCTGAGAGCTGATGATCACTTTATAGCTGATATACAGAAAAAAAATTCTACTGAATTCCTCATACCAAAATAATACTGTTGCTAATTACATACCAAAATAAGTAATGCCTCATATATAATAATCACCTGTATTTTCAGAAAATCTGTGCAATATTTTGATGGATTATTACAATTGCAAAAATAATGTTACGGCACTTAGCAAAATTAGTTTGGCATCTTATTTCCACATAGTCTACCAGAGGAAATAGTTACTTTTGTAAATATTCTGTTTAAAACTTAGAAGAGTTTGTAGCTATTTTATACAATCAATACTTTGAAGTAAATACTCTAAGTTCTGTGAAAAAGAAAATCCTTTTTTCAGTCAAATAAGGGGGATGGGGAAAAGACATGCTGTCCTTAAACTTCTTCAACGTTCTCAGGTTTTCCAATATTGTACAGAATATCAGAAAATGTTAAGTAGTAGAACAGTCTGTGGGATACAGCAGTCATTGGGATATAGTAAGCATCAAAATCTGATTCTGATTCTGAAATCATGGCTTTTATTCAAGAACAAAGGAGTGGTGGTCAAGAATTACTGTCATGTAGTCATGAACCTGCAAGTAGCTGTAGGTTCTCCAAGGTGGTTGTTTTACATCTTTCTATGACATTTTTTAATTACAACTTGAAGATACATACCTTTCCTGGTATGCTCAAGATTTTGAATTAAAGAATATATTTTGAAGAAGTTCATATTTATAATTTGAATGCTGTATCATTTTTTCTGACTGCCCCTGCTATATCTGAAAATGAATGTATTCCTTCACAGAATAGTTTGGGTTGGGAGGGACCTGTAAAGATAATCTAGTCCAAACCCTCCACTCCTTACTTCTGTAAAGAGTAAGTGTATACATTCCAGAATGAGTATTTAATTACTGGGGATGTTAGCTTGAGACATCAATACCTAATATAGTATTCCTGACATCTGCACTTGTATTTCAAACACTGATCTTACTATGGCAAAAGTGGTCGTGAGCTGACATAACACAATTGCCTTGGGCTTTGTCTGCTATGAGACAGACACACGGATTAAGGATGCCTGACCATTATTACACTGACAAACAGTATACATACTTACATACACAATTGTGCATACTTTGCACAGGGCTTTTTGGCATTTTTGTTGGGTTTTACTTTTGTTTTTTTTCAGTCTTGGCCTCTCATTTCTTGTGAAGTATTAGGATTGAAACATAGGAGACCTACCCTATAGCTCTATACAGGAGTATGCCACTGTTTTTAAAGGACTCTTGGATTTGGATGTAGGAAAAGCAGCCAAATGTGGGTTTGAATGGACTTGAAAGTGAAGGGTGGGGGAATGGGTGAACAAAGAAATTCTTTGTTGCTCTTTAGAGTTGAAATTAATTTAGTACTATGTATTACACAGATGAAAGCATGGAGAGGAAGTTCTTAACAAAATTAAACACTATTAAATTGAAAAGCCTTTAAGGAAAAAATGGAACATTTTGATTGTTCTGTCATGATTTAGTTTAAGTCAAGAGTAAACAGGCACTAAAATATGCAAAATTCGTGTAAGCTCCGTGGAATAGATTTTTGGGTTTGTGTCTCATTTTTTTTCTCATTGATATTGTTATAAATTTGACTTGTGCTAGCCAGAGATTGTGATATGCAGTGTTGAGGTGCCTAAAAATCTTTCTTGTTTTTTTAGAGTCATTTATTTTACTGAAATATACTTGTTCTTGTCCTCATCTTCTTCATCCACAGAAGCCATTTAGAAAGGGTCGGGATATAGAATACTTAGAAGATAACAAATTTGCCTTGTAAAATAAATAGAAACCAAATAAGAAGAAGCTAAGTATTAATACCATATATAAAAAAATAGACCAACTATAAGAAATACTAGGAAGTTCGCTTAAAAAATACTGAGCTCATGTAGATCACTGACTCTAATTTATGATAAAGACCATGTCTGTTTCAGTTTTTCCTTTGATTGATTATTTCTTACGTATCTGAAAATTGTGGTTATTTTTGTTCTTTTGTGTGTTTTTATTTGTACCTTAAACTTTTATCCCAGGTGTGCCCAGGCAAAGATCCATAGGATCTATTTTGTGTGTGATACTTGCTGAGTACTTAGGCATGTTCCAGGCTCCTTTCCTCAAACCCTTCAAAAGCTGTAATGGAGAAATACGTGTGATGGTGTACTGAAGACAATAAACAAGAGAATAATTGGATCTCTTAAAACTTCCATTTTTAAAAATCATAAAAACATTTCCATTTAGCTGTCAATGTGTTAATAATGTTGTCATGCTTTCCAATTGATTGACTTGCTAAGCTCTGGGCCAGAGATTGGGGTAGTGCTTTTTTGTGTTAGGTATGCACTCTGAGGTAGGCTTAATTAGTTTTGTGTGTACAGCTTTTAGAGTGACAGAAGTTTAAAAAATATACTTGTGGGAAAGAGCCATTTAAAGAAGGGTAAGTTCAAAACCTGTCTTAATGAGTTTCATCTCCAGCAGCAACAAAATCTGATTTTTATTTAAACACTTCAGAGAAAGCATTTTAAAGATAATAGAAGTTCATTGTGGTGCACCTCCAGCATACCTTCTCATCCAGTTACTAGAAGCTTCTGTTTACTGTCCACATCATCATGCTTATTAATCTAAAAATTCTAATTTCTCCTCATATTCCATATCTCTGATCAGCTATTCCATCTTTTCTTTGCCTTTCCCTGATGCGTGGGTTTTAAAGTGGGGTGACCAGAAGTGTACACAGTAGTCAGATATGCGGGAGAAATCTTAGGCAATGACACAATGATACTGCTTATTTAGTGGTTTTTGTCTCACTTTTCTTGTGTTGCCTGCCTTTTGACTTCTGCAGAACACTGACTTAGCAACTCAACAACCCTCTGAAAACAGCCATGATTCTGAGATGTATTTTTCCTAACAAATACCTTGGAGTCCATCAGTATGTCTAGAATATATTTTTGTGTCCTGTTCTTAATGTTCCTAGGCCAATAGTCTCCAAATTCGTTTCTGCCTTTCTCTTTTTAGAAAAATAATTGATTATGGTACATTGTGTCCAGTAAGGACTGCTATCTGTGTGATGGGAATCTTGACTTTCTGTGTGATTTTTCTCTTACAGTACTGCTAATGGTAAAATGGTAAAATCAGTGCTGCTAAGGCAGGTTTTTTCTTTTGATAGTTGGCAAATTCTTACATCATTGTTTTTCATTATGGACTTATTCCTAGTTCCTTCTAGAATATGAACATGAACATGAAACAAGTCTGAAGGGTTTTCTGATCTAGAGATGAGGAGGAATACTTGGTAGGATAAGACGTTGCAAATGTAGAGCAAAAATAGTGGCATGTTTTGAAGAGCTTAATATTTGCAGAAAATCTGGTCACTTATGGACACAATTAAGTGTTATTATTTACTGTTCTGAATTTGGATTCTTCTTACAAAAGTACTGGACTCATAGTTTTTAACACTGCTCTGTCCATTCACCCACTGATAACAAACTTGACTTCCTAGTCTTACATAAATACTGCTTGTAGCTGTGTTCCTGATGTGGCTTCGCAGAGCAGGCAGCTTGCTTGCTTTAATTAATTCTCCTTTCTTGCAGTGTTGGGAAGGTATCACAGACTGTGGCATCCATATCTTAGTATGTATTTCAGGTCTACAAGCTTCAGATTCTATAAAATTCAGATTAATAAGGCATTTTTAAACCCTTGTAATGATTTAACAAACAATTCTCATAATTTGACAATTTTCTTACTGGCTCTATTATCTATGTGGTTGCTGGGAATTTGAGAGGAATATGTGGCCTCTGGGACATAGTGTCCAGGGACACTGAACTTGAAGCAAATATTCTGCTTGAATAAAACACCATTTTAAAAAAAATCTGTACACTGTATGAGAGGTGCAGTCACACGTAAAAATTCTGTTTTAAAGGAATTTTATGTAGAGTTCAAAAAATAAAGGAGTCCTTGAGGGTCTACCATTTGGAAACAAAAAACAAATACTTCTCTTTCACTCCTATTTTTTCCTTCATACCTTTTCTTCTTGCTGTCAGTCAGACATTTCAGATCAACTTTATCTCTCTTTCTGCTTCTGATTCCAAGTAAAATTTCAATAAATTGCTAGCTATGCAAATTTTCTTCTGGATACAGAAAATTACACGTCATTTGCAATTTTAGTATCTGAGTGTATATATACCATTTGAGTATACAATACTCAAATAATAATTGTAATATATATACAATAATTGTATATATATACAATTTGAGTATATAATAACCAGAACTGGTGATTTTAAGTTGTACTTTACCCATGTGTTTTGTGTGACTAGATTGAGAGCTGAACTACTTTTCAATAGTTTTTCAATTCTGCTGCTTAGAGCAATCTGTAAAGTCTTTATAATGTCTTTCTCTAATTGTTGTATGTAACCAGAGTCTTGCTTTGAGGGGAGTCTTGTCTGGCTGGTTTTTTGTTTTTCTTTTTTAACCATTTATTTATTTTCCTGGAGACAGGTAATGGGTTGAAAGGGCAATAGAAACTGCCTCCTGGTACTAAAGGCTTAAAAAGTGCACTTAACCACTTGCTTGGGCCATATGGAATAAAACATCAGGCAAAGTAATTTACAATCCTGTTTGCCTTTGAGGATAATGCAGAGCAGGGCTGAATAATGAAAGTATTATTTCCTGCATTTTTGTCAATTCAAGGTCCCTACTTAAGCTATACTGGAAAAGGCAGTGAAGGTCTAGAAGGGGCTTCATGTCTTGTTTGTTGTTTTGAGTGCCCTGGAAACAACAGCTGCAGGATCATGCACTTGATATTACATGGTTGAGAACTGGAAGACTTAAACAGGGAAAAAGAAGTCTGAAAATATTGTGTGATTTTGACCCCAAATGAATCCAGTGACACAGAAACATTGGGTTCATCAGTTTGACATACACTTTTCATTAAAATGGCTTCTGCTCAGGGTTTGATTCAAAAGTCTCTAATTGGTATTGATTCTTTTGGCACAAAATTGTATTTAATATATAAGCAGTATTTACATAGTAAGCTAACCACCTGGTTAAAAGGCAGAATCTCACAAGAAATTTCTGACTTCCATTGTCACTATTTTTCAAATGAGGTTTTGTTTATTTAGCTTTATAAGACTGGTTTATTACTCTAATAATTTAATCTTACAAACTAGGGAAAAAATCTTGAAGAGTATAACACTGTGCTTAAATGCACACTATTTAAATGTATTTAAATACACTTCATTGTGGTTTTAGAGTGTAGTCCTGGGCTTGACTAGGAAAAGTCTAATAATGATATTTGCATGTCATTATTAATGCTCTTACTGAAATTGGTATGCTCTGTGAGCTATTTATGTTTTATAAAAAGACAGCAGGATATGAAAAGGAATGTTTCTGATAGGCTGCTGCCCAAACTATGGTACTCGGTGATCTCTTGTAGAATTTTAGTATTTTAACAAGTCTGTAATGAAATATTTTAGAAAAATAAATCTAGCATAACTGAAATCTGAAGTTGCCTATATATTCTTATTTAGAGGTATCTATCTGTACAGTAGGCAACTTGAACTGCTCCAATACTGGAAAATCTAATGTACCACTCAATTACTATTCTTTAGCCCAATTTAAAATAATAGATTGGGTGTGAGGTCTTAATGCAGTGTAACCTTTGGAACATTAGAAATAACCTCTTTCCCTTTTGAAATCAGAGTACAGTAATAGCATCAGTCTTACCACTCTGCAGACGAACATACTCTGACTGCATTTAAAGTTTTTATATGTAGAGGTTGTTCAGTAGCTAGTTCATCTCTCTCGTACTGTAAATGCCAAGACTCTTTAATTTTTTTGTCAACGCACATAAAAGAATTAATCTCTATCAGTATTTACATATATCTATATATGTTAAGTCACTGTGTTATACCATTCTCAGCATATTATGTTACCTCTATCTTAAATTTTTCCCCCATTATTAAGCACCAAGAATTGGTGCTTATCTCTTATAGGATTTTTTGTAGTTGTTGGATTCTGTATTCTGTCTATACATGATGTGCTTTTTCTTTCAGTGGAGGCAGTCCTCTGTTTTCCCCATGACATGCCTGTTTATATTTTTGTTGGCATATTTATTTGCAACCATATCAAGTACAGAGGCAAATATTGTCAAGTTGACTTTATTCAGAGTTGTTTCCAAACTTTTTGGAGCACATTTAATCATTAAAAATAATTGTGAACATGATTAGTATTTCCTTAGTAGGCTTAGTGGGCCATTTTTCCCTTTTAGAAGATACTTTCATAAGTAGTACTTTCAAATGTTACGAGATTACTGACTGAGATACTTAATAGTTGGTTCCCATTGTAATTCTGAGAAATGAATATTCATATATATCAATAACAGACGTGCTGGAAAAGTAATTAAACCATATATAAAAGTTACTAAGAATTAATGCTTTGAGAACCACAGTGCTGCATTTCTAAAGTATGTGTATCCTGTGAATCTAACCTAAGGCAAAACTCACCCTGCCATTAGTGTAGGCCTATTAATAAAGATCACTGTGTAGTGTAAGGACTATGTTAGTATGAGTGGTTTTGATCCTTTCAGAAAAAGCAATAAAATTAGCTGAAATTGCAGTGGAAACTTTGCTTTTTTCTAAATTATGGTCAGTTTTTTGATAGGCTGGAACAGTTACGCTTTTCCCCTGACGTTTCAACATTTGTTGAACAAGATCCTGTTCAGAATGTCAGAGCACCACTGTCTGTAGACACTATACAAGACATGCTTCTGAACTTTCTTACTGCATTCTTTCTTCCTTCTGCTCAAGGAAGGAGAAAAATGTTTTCAAGGATGCACGTAACACTGATGCAATGTTTAACTTGACCAGGTACTGTAGGCTAGCTCACTCTTTATAAGAATATGTGCATATTATTTCATTTAAATCTTAACTGCTTCTAGCTAAACTGCATGCAACATGAGCTTCTATTTGCTTCTGTGCTTTTCCATTTTGCCTTCCCTCTCTGTCTCTGGCAATGCTGTGCTTCTGGATTTGGCATCACAGACTGGGACTAAAAGCTGCTACTACCAGTTATTTCAGTGATACTGTGGAGTAGCTCCAAAATGGTAAGACCTGTGTGAACTTTTTGGTCAAAGTTTTTTAGTTAAGAGGGTAGATCCTATTCAGAAACTGTGAATTGCGATTTTGAACTTCGGTCTCACCAATATCCTGAGTATTCTATTCAACTGGTCTTGGACATTTACAAAAACACAAATCTTATTGTCATAAAATTATGAATAAAAATGAAGGAAAGCTAGAAATAGTCTTAAGGAAATCCATATACTTCTAAACTAGATCAGCAGGATTTGAGAAAGCTGTACTGTTGGAAACTATTTCTGTATGAATATAGTAAAAAAAAAAAGCTCTGTTTTGTTTCAACATGGTGTGTACCATAACCTGGTGGCAGGAATTCACAACCACATCCTGAAGGCTTGGACTGTGTTCCCAGATCTCATCAGCTTGTACTGTGAACATCAACATGTCACTTTTGTGTGCCTCTGTATCATCAACCTGTAAAATGCATGGGTTTTGGGTCAGAATCAGTACCTTACTTATATTTATATGAATATTCAGTCAACCCCATTGGCTGTGTTTAATTTCATGCTGCATTTCTTGCATGGCAATTGTCTTCGAATAATATTTTGTTTAACTTGTTATTGAACACAGACACATGCAAGTATGCAAGTAGTCTTTGTGACTGTGTTAACCTGGAGTGCTCATTGTTTTCTCAGGTTCCAGTAGCCAGAGCCAGCATTCTCTGGCTCATTGGTGAGTACTGTGAACGGGTCCCAAAGATTGCACCGGATGTTCTCAGAAAGACAGCCAAGAGCTTCACCAATGAGGACGACCTCGTAAAGCTGCAGATCTTAAATCTGGGGGCAAAACTCTATCTAACAAATTCAAAGCAGGTAAGCCTAAATTTGGTATTGTATGTGTTTAGAGTCATGGCAGGTTTTGTACAGTCTTTATAGATTAGTAATGATTTCTTCTATAAAAGTAACCAAACCCAGTCCATGTTATTCTATGAAAACATATGTTTTCAAGAAATATAACAGACCAAATCTAACGATGAGTCTTTAATTGTGTGCTGGATCATGAATGTGAATGTATTGATGAGACAAACTCTTTTTTTGTATCTGTCTTTGGGTAATTGTGAAAGTTTTACTTCACGTAAATAGAGAAGGTCTGTAAATTGTGTTAGCAATATCAGGTAGGAGATTTTGGTGATATGATTTAATGTTTTCTCAAACCAAAACCAGAACTTCGAAGAAAATACTGTCATTTTGAACAAGAAGATGCTCACTTTTTTATTCAGGATATCTAAAAGGAGATGCCAGTAATAGGCCTTGTTTTGTCTTTCCATCAGTGCTTGTTTTAAAGATAGTAACTACTTTCCCTTTTTGTTTGTTTTACTTGGTCAGTTGGTTAGTTTGATTTAGTTTTTCCTATTTCCTTTTACCTTGGGGAGTGGGTGAGTTCTAATTATCTCTAGTAGTAAAAATAATCTAAAAATGTCAGCTAACATAAAGAAGTGAATTTAGATCTTCAAGCATCTGAAAACAATAGCTACGAGAGGTGCCAGGTGCCTCACTCTTCTAAGTGACAGCGCTGTGAACCCCATCCCTGACTATGGAATATAGCATTTTGACACTAATTTTTCACTGTAATTCCAATTATTGCTGTAAAAGATAGTAAAATTAAAGATTTTGTTTTTCAAAAATGTAGAAGAAATACATTGTCTGATATATATATATATATATATATATATATATATATGCTTTCCTGGGCTTCCAGACCTTTTTGTCTTACAACAGTTTGCACAGCACAGGATCTTGCACCTCTGCAATTGTGATGTCTTCTTGTTTCCTGATAGTTGTATGCAACTACAGACATGATCTGTCTTAGACTTCTTTTGTAGGGCACATGGGAGATGAAATGTCTTGCCGTGCATTCAGATAGGAGTGAATGCTTTGCTTATACAGTCTAAAACAGGGCAGTAATAAAAGGTGACTTCTCTCTGACAGTGCTCATCTTAAAGAAAATGCTGACTGAGATAAGGAGAGATTTGGTTTGACTATGTAAACCATCTTCTTTTCGCCCATTATACTTACTAATTTTCCATATAGTTTTTGTAATTTTGCATGTAAATTCTTCCACACCATATTTGATCAAAAATCCATTGCATACAAGGAGATGATGATTTCTGTGATGCAATTTTTTGCTATTTCACATCTTAATACATTTTAAATCCTCATTGTAAGTGCTGCATAACCCTTTATTCAAACATGGTAATGATGATAAAGCAGAAGAACCTGTCTTCTGACGTGCCTACTAAATGGTGAATTTCATCAAAGGGTGTTTTCCTCTTGTAGTTTTAGGTTGTGGAAAAGTAAGTTATTATCTCAAGTGATCAAGGTATTCACATAAAATTTCTAACAGTGTAGGTTTGGTGTCTTGGCTTGATTCAAATTCCTTTCACACTAAAATACTATGGGTTTCCTGTTATAGACTGGCAACACTCCTCCTACATTATTATTTCCAGGAGTAATTCTTCCTTGCTCATCCTGGAATTGCTTTAATTCTTAAAAAGTCCACCCATTTTTCAGTTGAATTTTTAAAACTTGATGTCAAATCTTGTAGACTTGATTGCCCAATTGTCAGTCTGTCCATGTCCCCTTAATCCCACATTTTCTGTCTCCATATCATATCCCGTGATATAGTAATTTTATGAATAATTCATTCGTTTCATCCAAAGTTAATGGAGTTGTGAAAACCTCAAAGATAAAATTTTACTTTATTCAAAAGCAGTGGTAGTATGGCAAAGAGACACTCAGTGCTGACCAAATATATGAAAAGAGCTCTTTCAGCAGGTGAGGCAAAGGCAGGTTTAACTCATCTGTTAAGTCTTGTTTGGAGAAAAGCATAACGTTCTTGGGGAAATAAGACTTGCTTCTTTTATTTCCTTTGTTTAAATATATTATTTTATTTGCTTGTAGTTTCCTTAAGTATGTGGTGAAACACTTAGTGAAGCACATTCACAGGAATGATTTTTAGCATTCAGGACTTCTTATAAAAATTTAAGCTATACTTTAAATCCTGAGATCACCTTGTGAGCTTTCAAAGGCTGTTCATAATTTAAGGAAGTCTCAGGTTCAGTTATATCTGGATAGATATGTAGTAAAAGCAGGCTTCCCTCTGGTTGTCTGTATTATTTGGTAAACTTGCTTCATTTTTTTCAACACTTAGGGTCATAAAAGCTTGAGTGTGCTAGATAGCTGTCTAAATGGAGGTCATATAAGAGAAATATGTCATATAGTTGCCTAAGATGTTTCTTGCATATAGCAGAAAGAATAAAGAGATTTTGATGGGTTTCTGTTGTCTAATATAGTAGGGCTCCCACCAGAAAAAGTCCCAAGTAGTTGTAGGGTGTAAATAGATATGTCAATCGTGGTTTAGCACAATAGCCTTATCCTGTGTGTCTAAAGAATCAAGTTACTGAAAGCTAATGATATCTAGGAGTGGGTAGATAACTGTTTCTTTCTCATTGTAGAGCCTCATCTGTTGGTAAAACTTGTATTGTAAAATTTTTGAGTGAGGATGTACCGAAAAATTAATTGCTGCTGATACAGGATAGGCATTAAATCCTTAAATAGAACTATTGTCACTATAAAATTCCAGAAATGTTGCTGGAGAATGATTGAATTCTAGAAATACCTAAACCTAACCCTTCTAGCCAAAACAAATGGTACAAAAAATAATAATGGGTTCAGCAGTATGAGGATAAATGAAATTATATTATGCCTATATAATGTGCATGTCCAGATATCAGGAAATACTGATATATGATAATAAATTTATTAAATCACAGGTCAGAATACTTTGTCACTATTCTATGAAGCAGTCATGGTGAGCAGAATCTGTCATGTTTCACCAAATCAGTGTGCTTGCTGAAATGATTTTCAGCTTCTTTTGAAAACTCCTGTGTTGGAAAAACTCATGTCCATTCATTAGTTTATTTTTTGTTTTTAATTAAAAATAATTGTTTCTATTAGCTACTCCCATGTAAGAAAGGTCTTCTGCTTGTATAATTGCTTTACCATAAGAAAAAAAAATTGTTTCCCTGCTGTTTCCATGAAACCATAGTGTATATGATAATTGCAAAGACACTTCTTGAAGACACAGAGCATTCTTGCATATAAGTTTGATGTGTATTTATCTGTATTGAACAATATGAAAATGATATTTTAGGGGACAAAACAGAGAGGAGGAGAAGGGAGAGAATCATGGAAAAAATAATCCCATTAAGGGAAATGCAGTCTTTCAGGATCAACTCTTTAGCTATCTAATTTGTCTTTATGTAATTCCATCAACACTCACTGAAAAAATTTCCACTGTGACAAGGCCTTCAACTTTTCCCATCCCTATAGCAATTCACAAGTTAAGATCATTGTGTTTTATGATCCATTCTCCTGAGCTTCGTGCCATGACAGCAAGGAGTCTTGTCTTTTTTTGCAACTGGAGAAGTGATGGCAAAGGCTGCAGGAGGTATCCCTCATTTAGTTTAATTCATGCTACCTGGGAACCCTCCCTTCCAATTCCATTTAGATTGAACAGTGTAAGTCCTGCATCAGTGCAGATTATGTAGGCTCAGTCTGATGCAGTTGCTTAAAATTTTATACCCTCATACAGAATTATCTGCCAATAAACTGTGAAATACATATGGGAAAGTTTTGTCTTTCCCATAGCTAAGACAGTGCCTCAAGGAAAAAAGTATCTTTTCACAAAGCCATTCTTGGGCATTAGAGAGGAAAAAGAAACAAAAATTATTTCATGGACAGGTTTTTATTTTAACTATGCTGTTATATTATTCTGATATATAGTGACTAATTTATTCCAATCTTTGGTACCATAGGTTATTTTTGAAACGCTTGCATATGGTGCACTGATGAGGTTTAAATTAAAACCATTTTCTGTTTACTGTGTATCTCACTTTTGGGAGTTAATCGGTGTTCTGAAAAAGCATTTTTATATCTCCAGAAAAAAACTTAGACTTGCATCCTCAAGCTGGAAATTATTAATCTGAGCTTTTTTCTAACAAATGGCATACTCAAAAATTGACTGATTCCTTGGACATGTTTTTCTGCTCACATGATTGAAACTGTGTTATTGTCATAGCAGTAGCAGGATTAGCAATAAATATATGGAAAGTTGTTTCTTTGTATAAAGCAGATAAATCTCTCATGATGATACATTTTTAACCCTGTGTTATGCATCCACTCTGAGTTGAAGTACCAAAATTTACTTCCTTAGGATGGTATATAATTTCTGCTCTTTTTCCTGTTTGATGGTATAGAGAGGAAGTGGCATACATGTTTCAAATATATGTAGTGGATTCCAGTCTATTCAGCCCTGTTGTTCTGGTTACACTACATTATTTCTATTTTCCATGTCTCCTTCCTTTCTTACATTATTTTCTTAGCTTAAAAAATTATCTGAATTATTAAAATTATTTAAGACATGTTAATATTCTCAAACATCAATTTAGGAAGCTGTTACTATATTTTAAAAACATGTGATAGTATAAGTTGCTCTCTTACATAAATAAATAAATGACCGATATTACTGAAGGCTTTAAGCTTCAAGAAAAAAATGGAAGAAGTCTTTTATCCTGGTTTTTAGAGGGCATCAGCAGCTTGCTTTTATGAAAAAGTAACAGCTAAATGCACTGCAAATAATTTGCAGTAATCCAGTTCAGTGATTCATGTGTCTGCTTTAATGGGTCATAATTCAGGATAAAGTAACTGAGTGCAGTCAGAGTGCAGACACTGCTTATGCCAGGGACAGTATCTCTTCATAAAACACACCTCAGCAGAAGCAGTTTGCCAGCCCCCTAATACCCTCTGATGTTTTGATGTCCTGCATATTTTTCCGATTAAGTTTTGAGTGCCATGTTTTTAGTTGTATTTCCACATTCATTATCCTCACGTAGACCCTTCAGCAGGTTTGCCATATATGATTATTTTTTTAATGATGCCTTTCTTTCCACTTCAGCAGTTTAATAATCTAGCACATGGCTGCTTCTCAGTACTCAGCATTCACCTCCCCAATACAGAAGAGGACATGTGCTTTGGCTGCAGAATTCCATTTGCAGCTTTAGAAATGCATATTCCCTGTGGAGCAACATTTGTTTGACATAACCATTCATTTTTATTACCTCTTTAAATATGTTTATCCAGAGTTATCAATAATCATAAATAACTTGTATTCTGTTCTTGTCCTGGTTTTTTTCCACAGACAAAATTGCTTACCCAGTATGTATTAAATCTCGGCAAGTATGATCAAAGCTACGACATCAGAGACCGTACAAGATTTATTAGGCAGCTTATTGTTCCGAATGAGAAGAGTGGAGCTTTAAGCAAATATGCCAAAAAAATATTTCTGGCACAGAAACCTGCCCCGTTGCTTGAGTCTCCTTTTAAAGGTATAACTGCCAAAATCATTTGGTAAATGTTCATTGTGTAAAGGAATGTGGCAGCTTATTCTATTTCAAAATACTCTCACAAATTGTGTCACTTAGCAAATAGAAAAGATTAATATGCAAGGATGCTCGGTCTGCTTACTTGCTTTTCAGCAAGCAAGGTGCACAGTGCATTTCTCTAATGATAAACCCTGGCAAACTGGTCCATTTCTATTCATGTGGATTTCAAATTTTATTTAAATAACAGAAGGTATGTCTTTTGAGGAAAGCTATTCTTCAATTTAGGAATATAGCTCTAGGTTTTTATCTGGACTTTATTAGAAGATTGTTAATGTGAGTATTGCAAATGTTATATGAATCTGAAATAAATTAAATCTCTGTAGATATCTTTTTCTCCAAAATCATAATTTTCCCTGTGCATTTTGCCTGTTGTTTTACCAGTAAGATCTATTGTCTGTCTTCTCAAATTAGAAGGTTATCAGGCTATCTAAATTAAAAATGCTCTGTTATTGTGACAATTTGCATTTTAATTTTCATACTTACTTAGGTCTAGTTTTGAAGCTTTAAAAGAGGCTCCATTTTGAAGAAAAACTATTAAAATTCTGGATGTGTTTGTGCCAAGACATGTATATGGATTGTTTAACTGTGCTGTCATTCTTAATATTCACAGTAAAGTAATTTTTAGAGAAGCTACATTTCAGAGCAACACCTCTAAACACACTGACTGATTAGCTTTTTTATTGACCATTATGGGGGAGATTATTGTAATCTATGGACTGAAATCAGTTTTTTGACCTATGAAGAGCTTCCTAGTTTATATTTATTCCATGACATTTGAGGTAATACAATGGCAATTACCTTTAGCCCTGATTAAGATTGCTCCTTGTGGTAGAGCTCACAGTGTTTGTGTATTTCTTTCCTCCCCCCCCACACCCTGGCTTTTTTAATAGATCGGGATCATTTCCAGCTTGGCACCTTGTCTCACACACTGAATATCCGAGCCACTGGATACCTGGAGCTGTCCGAGTGGCCAGAGGTGGCTCCCGACCCCTCCGTCCGAAATGTCGACGTGGCCGAATCGGTACGTCTGCAGCACTCAGAGTAACTCTGCTGGAGGCACCCCTCGACACAGAGTATTAGCCCAAAACCACAAGTGTTTAAATACTGTCTCTGGGCTTTGTGGAAAGCCATTGATACAATGGGAATGTCTCCCTGTCGCTTATTTTATCTTAGAAATCGAGCATCTGGAAACTTGCTTACTGCTAGTTGTTGTCAATGACAGAAGTGGATAAACTGTAGGCCACTTCTGCTTCATTTGTGGAGTAAGTAGGCTTTCTTCACCTCCATCTCACTTCTGATTTCATATCTTTTATCTCTGCTCTGCTGCAGTATGTTAACTGGGTGTAGCTGGGCTACCAAAGTCAGAAATGAAGAGAAATGCCGTATGTTAATTGGGTGTAGCTGGGCTACCAAAGCCAGAAACAAAGAGGTTGATTTCTGAAAAATCCAAGGCTAAACAGAAAAAAAAAATAAAAGGAAAAAGGTAATGCAGACAACAAAAAGCAACTGCAGGAATGAGATTATATATTTTTTGAAGTGTCAAGTTTGGAAGAGGTAAGGGTTTAAATTTCAGATAATCTGGAGAGGATTAGGAAAATTTATGACAGGAAAATGTCATCTATTAGTGCACTAGTCATGTGTTGACACATCGGGCTCATAATCTACTAGCAATATCTTTTTATTACTGTAGTGTAAATTCTGAGGCAAAGTTGTGTTCTAGTACCAGAGTTGTGATTTATGTGTCAAGTACCAGAGCCCTACTGGAATGCCAGTGAAAGCTGTTGAACAGTAGCTGAAATGTAAATGTGTTAGTATATAATGTGCCAGTGGTGCTCCTGGAGGCGTGGTATTGTGACAGATACAGACAGAAAGGCATGCAGTCCTGGTAGTGAGCCAAGTTCCTCAGCAAATCGTAGATGAATTAACTTGCTTATGAGGTGTTACACACAGAAAGAGCAAGAAAATTCAAAAACTTATAGAAGCCAGTGGACAGCAATCTGGCAGAACAGGCATTTCTCCTTAGTACTGTAATGTGTCTATCTTCTTATATACATTTCAGGAAAAGTGATATTTGTGTATAAACTTCTGAAACTGCTTCTATGAGAAGAATTTTAGCTAATCTGCTCAGAGGATTATAATGATAGAGTTGGCATGAAAGAATGTGTGATGGTTCTTTCATCCATAAGATGAAAAAGAGGTATCATCTTCATGAGTTGAAAGACCAAAACAAATTCCACCTTTGCAAAGCAAACGGAAAAATCCTACAGCCATGCTGGGGATTTTTTTGCAAGTATGTTCTTTGGAAGCTATCTCATGTTCATTAATTTTGTGGTTTCCCTAATACTGCATGTCTCTACATAGCATATGTGAGTAAAGCTGAATTAAGCTGTAATCCATGTGCAGGTTTTCACTTATATCCAAAAGAATTCTGGTTTTTTGAGCCTTAGCAGCTTTTGGTGTTTAAGAGGAAGCCAGTGTGTCTCTAGAGTGGTTTAGCCTTGCAGGTCGTTGTTAGAGCCTGTTTCAAAACTTAAGTCTTATTCCAGATGAGATCAGTCAATGAGGCTGACCTGTATCGCACTGTGGATAGAGTTGTCTGCCAGTTTGTTTTTTGCTCCTGTCCTGAATTTTAACACTGCTTCTCCAGTAGCATAGAGGTGTATGGAAAGAAAAGAAGTCTGAGGGAAATACTGCCTCATTTTGGCATTCTCTTGGTGGTAAAAAATTACTTTTATTTGGAGAATTGCAGTGGAAGTGAAATATAGTTTATCTGTGGCTACATACAGTGTCCACATCTGTTTTCTGCTTAAATCTTGGGATGATAAAGGTGGTGACTAGCCCTATTTAACCTTCATTCTAGTCAAAGTCAGCTGGATCTAGAAATAAAAATCTCAGACTTCAGATTCTTTTGGCATAGAAATTTATTTGTTATTACTGATGCTTTTAATCTACCTTACTAAATCTTTTTCTGGACTACCTAATAGACATCTCTCACCTTTTATAGATACCAAACTTCTAGTTCTCCTAATTGTGTAAAGTAAGAGAATTTAATAGCTTCTCTTGACTTGCTTAGATGATTTATTTAGCAAAAGCTTAATACCACTACTCTGAATGTTTTTATTCAATATGTTGTGTGTATATTTTTGTGTTACTAGTTGCAAAAGTAAACTTAAATAGAAATTTATTTACAGGCAAAGGAATGGACTGGAATTCTAGGCAAGCCAAAGAAGGAGAAACCTACTGAAAAGTTCTACTCTGAATCAGAAGAGGAGGAAGATGATTCTGCCAGTACCAGTTCATCAGGTAAGTGTTTGGAAAGCAAACTGTATTTTCACTGTCAGGAAGACTGTGTCTTCAGAACTGTCTGGTACATAAAGAAGAAAAAAAAAATCTGCAAACAAAGCCAGAGCTGTGTATAAACTCAATAAATTGGGGGAAAATTTTTGCATTCTCTGTATTAAATAAGTTAGCCTTTGCTTTATTTCTTAGGTAAAAAAGGCTGGCATGCTATTTTTGTCCTCCTTGGAGCCTCGTATGAGTAAGGAGAGTTTGTAACTCCTGTTAAAACTGGAAGCACATAGCTGATGGCAGGAGAAGTGCCCAGATGCTTGGTTGTCAGGAACTTAAGTCTTAATTGTTTTTTGAATTTGGTGGTGGTGAAGAATTATTTTGATAACATGTGTTGCTGTGCTGATAAATGGCCAGATTTGCTTAATTGTGTAGTCTTTCATGAGATTTATTCAGCAAATTGTGTTAAGAGTATTTCTCTGAAGTTCTGTGTAATGTTTTCTGTTTATTATAATGGGATATTGATGAAGAGGTTAATAGCTGCCAAACAAGTTCAGTAAGCAGAGGGGGTTTTTTACCGGTTCTTTCATTTATTGTCAGATAGGCAGTTGCACAAGACAGCTATTTCAGAAGATGTTAGTATATTTGAGATGTAGTAAAAATAATTCTCCCAGGTCCAGGCCTTAGACACAGAAAATGTTTAGCATTAGAGACTTCAAAAAATTATCATCTAGTTGAATGGAAGAGGGACATTTTAAAATACAAACATGGAGCTGCATCCTTCCAGTTCCTAAATTGAGGAAATATGCAGAAATGTTTAAGAATTGTATCACTGAAATTAGTGATTTCTGAAGTAATGAAAGCATATACTCACTTCAGATGTTTGAATATTTGGTAACTATATGATTAATTAGAGGATTAATAATTTGTTTAAATCAGTGTTTCAATCATAGTCACTATGGGTATTTAAAAACAGATTATCTAATTAGGCAACTGTTTGAGAAGATAATTTTGCAGTTAAATGAATGTAAAGACTAGAAAATTTGAGGTCATCTCCAGCTCCTAATAGGGTTATGTAACTTTGAAGAATCCACATGTGATTAATTTATTATTCAAACTTCTAATTTGAGAAAGCATAATACTGTAAGCTGAAGAAGACAGGTTTTTAACTAACAAAATTTTGTAGATATAAGGGGAAAGTAATTCCCTTGCCTGCTTTTGACACAGGGTAAATAATACAGGCTAAATAAAGCTTGCAACTAGATCTTAAAATACTAAACCATTGTTTAATTTAAAACAAAATTGGATTTCTCAAATACTTATTATTTAAGATATTTAGATCAAAATTGTAAGGGTTGTTTTCATTTCAGGGAGTGGGTCTGACAGTGAAAGTGAGAAGGAAGATAAGGAGGAAGGCAGCACTGATGAGAGTAGTGGGAGTTCCTCTCCCAGTGAAGAATCAACTGACAGTGAATCAGACAGCAAAGAAAGTGCTGCTAAGAAAACATGTAGAGCTGTCAATGAAAGGTAGGTATATGTTTATCTGGTTTTAATTTTTTAAGATACTAGCTTATAAAGCAGTCTTCCTGTTAGCAGTTTGCCAAGCCTTTAATTAGGCTATTTTAAGCATATATTGGCCAAGGAGTGATGCCAGTTTATACTAGTAATAGTCAGTGTATGAACCTAGTTCATATTTTCATTAATCAGACTAGTCTTATGTTTGGAATTAATTTCTGACTTCAGTAAAATCTTGGGTGGCTTGCTGAAAATTGATGTAACCTTGGGAGGCTGAATAAGTGATCAAATAGTTGTGTGAAACACTTAATTACCTTTTGCCGCAATTTTGCTGAGAGCTAAAATTAAGTCCTTCAACACTTTGCCATTATGTAACTAAGACAATTGATTTTTCTAAATAATGTTATATTAAAAAGATTATGATCCAAATATTAGAGGCAAGGGCTGTGAAGGGAAACGGTCATAAGATATTTAAGTGTTAGCGCTTTTAAGATTGCCTATTATCAACAGCATTATCATGTATTAAAGTATCATTAAAATTTTGAGTAATTGGGGCTAATACCTTGGATTGTATGAATCTGTTTCTTCCACTGCTGTCAGCAAGAGGCCTCAGCAGACACAATCACCCTTTACTTTGTAGTCTGCTGCCAGCTCACTTGATGAGTTTGCAGCTCAGCTCAGTCGTGGCTGACAGCGCTGATTGGGGCGCAGCACACACTCTGCTCCTTTTATTACAGACAGTAATTAAAGCAGCTCGCCTTGCCACTTCCATAACAAACACAGCATAATGCCCTAATTATGACTTTATTAATTTAAGTCAGAATTTAATGATTTTAAAAGTGATTTATATTGTTTTTCCTGTTCAGAACAAATGAAATCTGTAGGTTAAATTAATACAAGCTTTTCATCATCACAAAGTTAAAAAGCTAGTTACCAGTAAATTCTTTTCATTAGAATAACATCTGAAATTTTAAGCAGTAAGATAAACAATTATTACCCATCAAAACTGGCTGATGTGCAGTAAAGTACCATTTTTAATCTTCAAATCTAGTTTTAAAGCTAAGCTAAAGATAAATTATTGAAAAACAACTTCATTTATATAATGGGTTTGCAACAACTTATTTATTAATGGAACCACAGCTACTGTTGAATGGTAGTGAATGAAATATAGATAATTCTGTTGTCATGAAGAAACTTTGAATAGAATATGGTAGTGAATTTTTGTTTAAGTCGTGGACCTCAAACAATTTTTTAAATGTTGTCATACTGAAACATAATTTTCAGTACCTATTTTTCACCGTGATTTTAACAATCAGCCATGCTACATTACACTGTTTTCCTGAAGTGTACTTCAAAAGTGTGCTCCATTTTTAGCTTTGCTAGCTTCAAGTTTACTGCTTTATGCTTTTGACTAAAATTTGGGGAGGTAATTTTAGGTTCAGTTACATGGGTAGGGATGGCCTAAATGTTAATGATTTGAAATAATTTTGATTAAATTTTATTTAGGCAATTCAGTCATAGGAAGTTCTTGAGAGGAAGAAGACTGTTTCAGTCTCTGTTATGTTAAATATTAATTTTTCCATTCCTATATTTTTTTTCATCTAAAATCGTTGCAATCTCAAACAGTAATGCAGCGTAGTACATTCTTTTGTACTGCTCCTAAAGCTAAGCAAAAATGTGCAACAATTTAATATGAGTCCAAAGGGACTCTTAATAGTTGAGTGGTCTAGATTTGTTTAATTATTGTTGACCTTGTTACCCTTCAAGCACTTCAATAACCAATTTATTGTCTTGGGAAGGGAGCTGAATCAGGTAGTGTATAAAACACCTGATTTGGAAGTACAAAATAGTTCTTTGCATATCCAAGAACAGAGGGTTTTTTTTTCCTCTATGCCATATTATGCATGTATGCCAATTTTTCCTGCTCCATGATAACTATTAGAAAACAATTTTCCTTTCCTGTGGTAGTAACTCCCCCTGAGACAAAAGGGTAATCTACTAATTGGTATTTAAAGTATTATTAAATGTGAACAAGGCAGATAATATTCAGTAGCTGTTAACACAGACCAATGTGATCCAACATTGCTAGGGTGAACAGACCTCCAGTGTGTGAAGAGCACTGTGACTCAAGCTGTAAGGCATTCAGTGTGACCAAAGGTGTAGGAATATAACAGCTCTTGTGTATAAACTCTTTTTAATGGGTTGAGCTATTTGTAGACATTATAGATCTTATTTTGAGGGGGTGCAGTTTTATTTAGAAGAATCAACAAAGGAATAAACTAAATTCATTGATATTTTTAAGCAATATTACTGTACAGAAAGATGATACACCAACATTCTGTTCATCGTAGGTGGAATAGGATTGAAACATCTTTATTTAAAAGGGTGGAGGCACTTCCTTTTGTAGTGCCACAAGCTTGATGCAAATAATATTTTTAATATCTCATATGTTCACATTTTGTTTGACTGTTTGGCTGGTTTAGACCACATGTGATGGTGTACTGTGTAGTATAATAGAACAGTTTGTTGCAGCCTTAAATAAACTGCTTCATTCATAGCTGAGATTTTTAATTGTGGACAAAGAATGACTTAAAACTCATTTAATAAACTTTGAAATGCTGTTGTAGGATTTTGCCTAAGCAGATTCCTTTGGTGGTTTTACATGTCTCTTAACGTTTATTTTAAATATGTAGCGATTCAGAGGATATTAAAAAGAAAGCAGAGGGAATTTCCAAAAAGAGAAGCACATCCAGTTCCTCTGATACAGAGTACACTTCATCAGAAGAATCTTCTTCAGACTCCAAGTCAGAATCCGACTCTAAAAGTGACTCTGAGTCTGGAAAATCTAGAAATGCTACCTCTAATAAGGTTAGTAAGGTAAAATACATTTTTTGAAACCTCTATAAAATATGAAAATGTGTATCTAACCTTCCATCCATGCTTCTTTCTGTTAGTATGAAGATGGGTAGTAGTTTTATGCATACCTAAAAAGATCCAGAATTTATGAAAAAAAAATTTTTACTTTTGATAGAGACACCAGTCCAAAAGTAGTTAGTTTAGGCAAGTAAAAGCATTTTAATAACAAAAACCCTATTTCAGTTTCATATTATTTTTACTCTGTACAGATGAAGAAGAATAGAATCTAATTATTTTTTATACACAAAACATTATATTTTTTCCAATAGTCTATTATTCTTTTATAATAAAATTAATTGGTTTTTAATTTAATTTTTAGGTTATTGTTGAACTGGTGAAACTTAATACATGGATGTTGATGGTTATTTTATTAAAATGGAATCTTAAAATATGGCTATGGTACCTGGGTCTAAGAGGAAAGAAAACCAAGAACCAAATGTCAGTACATTGTTTCTTAAGCATTTGAAGATGTTCTAATAGAACTCTTACCTTAGTTTTAAAATTTTCTATTAAAATTGAGAACAGTGCAGGTAATGAATCTATAACTGAGATGTATATATAGATTAGTAGTATTAATATTCCTAATGAGCAATCAACTCTTACTTGCTGTCTGTGCTTGATATGAATAAAGAGTTCTGTTACTTCAAATTCTGTTAGCTTTCTTAAAACACGTATGAAATAACAAACTTTAAAATACATACTTTTTAAATTGGTTTCAAAATATGCAAAGATAAAAAAATGTGCAACAGAGCCATTCATGTGTCAGTTAAGATGTAATTGTTTTCCTTAGTGAAGAAAAAGAGCTTTAAAAAGTTCATTATACTCGAACTAGCATTATAGAACTAACTATACATGCTATTAGCATGAATTGGCTACTGTTTACCCACCTGCCTTTCACTTATAAATAAATGAGGAACTTTTTGATAAATCTGTTCAGGAAGAAGAATAAATTAATTTATGACACTTAATTTTCTGTTATCAAATACTTCCTATGCATTTCTTTCTGTATATTTACAAAAAAATGTTGAAGGGTAGAATTGTAGCTCAGAAGTTTCTGTTTTAATACTGATATATGACATTGAAAATCAAGTGAAACTCTAATGCATTTTAAATTAAGCTAAGCTCTTTCAGTTAGGACTCCTATATAGATGGCAGAATAGTCAAAACAGTCATCCTTTGTTCCATTTCTGGGAATTTTTGAAGCTGGTGGATAGATGTGTTTTGACCAGTTAAGAGGGAAGGCCGTTAGTTGGTTAAGCTGTTGAGATGTGTACTTCCTTTAATTCATTCCTTTAACTTATGTTATACATGATCTTTGTTTTGTAACTTTATAGGTCTGCCTAAGAACTCTTGAGTTGTGACCTTAACTTTTAATCTGTTCCATTCTTCAACCAAGTAGAACAAAAGATGAAGTGAGGCTGTATTGCTTGAGAAATGGAGATGTATTTCCATGGTTTGATCATTGTTTCCTGCCCAAATAACACATTGGGTAACACACTTGTGTCAAGGGTTTTTTCTTCTAGAGCAACCAGACTGGATCTTGCCAAAAATTGGTAGCATGAAAAATACAACTTAAATCCTCTCAAGAATAAACTGCTTTGATACTAGATGAGACATGAATTAATTGTAACAGTTTGCAGCTTCTCAAATCACGGTATTTTTTCACCAGAAAGTAATACATACTCTGATGTGCTTAGTTCTGAGCAGGCACTGCAAAGCCATGTCCAAACTATACTATCTTCTCCCTGCTGCATTTTCCAGTTTTCTCAGGATATTGACACCATGTTGATAATTTCTTTCTCTACAGTTCTCTAAACTGTTTGGTTCTTTCACAGGATATGTGAGGACTACTAGCATAAAGAAGCTTTTTGTATTTTAAAACAGCAGAATGTGTGAAGTCAAATGCACTCAATATGAGAACCGGAATGTCCAAGAAGCTTGGGATTGAATTGTTGAAGTCAATGGAGAGTTATCAAGGCCTTGGATTTTAAGAGAAGAGAAAGAACGTTGCAGTAGTTGTGGAGACTTACTTGATTAAGAAGCACCTAAAAGAAAATGTGTTAGGAACAAGAAGTATTTTTAAACAGTTGACAGAAGAGTTGATAAGAGTAGAGTCAAAAGATAGAGGGGAAAAATTGCAAAGCTTTTAAACATCACAAAAGACATTAAAACAAATAGCAATGGGTTTATATGCAGGACAGGAAGAAAAGTAGCAGGGAGATTATTGGAAAGAACAGACAGCATAGAGCTCACTGTGCAGAAACTAGATGTTCCTTGAATTCTTTTTCATTTAGAATTTAGCACATTTAATGTAAGGGTAACAAACTATGGCTGATGAACTGTAAACAGCAGTAGTCACATATGAAGGGGCAGAGGATAGTTAATGTCCTGAGCAAGGAGGACTGTTTCACTATATGATATTAATCCCTGGAACCTTGAAGTCAGTTTCCACTTAAACCATGTTAAATTCCTGTATTCGGGTGTTTTCTAGTACTTGTTTATTTTTAGACGCGTAATTAAATACGGGGGTGGGGGAAGACAATCATAGGTATTTTTTATTAAAGATGATTGCTATGCTGACTAGCTTAGTAGGTATTTTGAGAGGTTTTTGAGCCCTGTAATGATAGATGAAGGTAACTGATGGTAACCTAGATAACACCTTCCAAACTGGAAAGAAAAAACAATTTTTAACAAACTTTAAAGAAGATTATAGTTAAAGTCTTATATATAGACCCCTTATGTGTCAAGGTACTTTTTAAAAGAACTGCACATGTTTATTTTTCTGCTTCCTTCCTGACTTATTTTTCAGACCACCCAGGAAACAGATGGTTTCTGCCAGGCTCTCAGAAATGCTTGCTTTATTCTGACAGTTTGTTATCAGAAAAGACATTGCTTACGTTATTCTGCTGTAGTGTGCTCTTAATTTGGGAGATTATTCACTAGGATTTCCTTTTTGGTAAAACTGAGAAAGATTTTTCTGAAATACATACTAATAAAAGAAGTTGTGGTTAGTGAGCTCTATTTTTATGGTTTCTCATTTTGCCACAGGTTATGAACTGTGTTACATCGCTGATGTTCTGGGGGATGTTTACCGTTCGATATATATTGTGTTGGGTGCTATTGCCATGTTCTGCAAAATTTGCGTAATAAAAAAGGTTTTATTGCATTCACACTGGAGCTTAATTTCTACATACATCCGTGCACTTACTGGCATTAAAATACGCTACAAAAAAAAATCAGATTATTTTCCTGAATATGCTATTAATGGTTTAGTATTTTCTCTCCTGACAAATCGTTTTGAAAAGCTGTTGTGTTCCCTGTAATTGAGCTGCAGTGAATAGAAAAGTCAGTCTCTTGTACTGCAGTCTTTTATATCATTTTGAGATATGGATAGTTTGAGGTGTTCAGATACATATTATACTGTAAGCATAAATATTGTAGAGCTAAAATGCAGATTTGAGGGTGATGCATGTATAAGTAGGTTTCTCTACAGTGGGATTTTAAAATCAGCTACTGTTGACCTCCTTCTACAAGTATAATACAGTCACTCAGCTGTTAAAAACCTGATCCACTATTTAAAAAATATACAAAAACAAATTGTCTATCTTTCTGCCTGATCTCCTTTCAAGTGCTAACACAATGGAAACAGTGGGTGATCTGTCAATGCATTTGGATTGTCAGTGATGGTTTTGTATAAATATTGGGAGGATAAGAAATAAAATTCGCACAGCAGAATATGATTTCATCTGCCTTTTCTCTGCAGCTCCATGGCTCATGCTGCGGTGTGAAATTCTCATTTTACACACTTTGCAGGCGGAGCACATGAATTATGCATTGAGCAAGAGAAATCTCCTGCTTCAAGTCCTATATGCATTTACCACGTTCTATCTCTATTACCAAGATGAATTGCAAATGGAGAAATGTTTGATGGAATATACCTTAACTTCTTTGTTTAATATTCTGCTTTTCCCATAGTGGGCTTTCTTGGTAGAAAACTGTTTGGGTTATATTGTAGGCTTAGTTTTAAGGAAAAAAAAGATGAAAAATTGTGTTACAGAGAAATGTCAGACACATCAGAACCTTTTTATTGTCTTGATTTCAAATGCAAAGCTTTTTTTACTCAATTGAAATATCTGCAGTCATTGGCTATTTATTGGTCATAGATGGCCAATCAATTTTTTTCTTGGAAAAACAAATTAAATATAATCATGTTCGTAATAGGCAGGGCCCACATAAATAGATTTCTTTGATGTTTTCTAGAGAATTGCGCACAATTAATGTACATACTCATATGTAGAAATACATATAAGCAGGAAAATACTTGCATGGTTTTGAGTATATATAGCACTCAAACACATATATGAGTAGCCCAGTATTTTCTTAAGCTTGAACACTCAGCTGAAGTTGGAAATAAGACATGATCACACTTAAACATTGGCTTTCTCTTGATTGAATTAGCTTTTGATTTTACATTTCCCAAATGGTAGGGTCAGGTTTGTGCATTTTTTACTTTCTTTTGGGTAGAATTGTTTGCTTGCTTGTTCTTTATAGTAAACTGCTAAACTTAAATACAATCTTCTGATAAAGTGTGCAGTGGAAGTTTTCCTTGCCATACATTGATTCAGTTTTTTTTTTTACTTGTGCCTTATTTTAGGACCATTTTATTTTGTTTTGAAGTATGAGAAGTAAATTCTCTTAAAGGATTTTTTCCCCATTTTTAAACATTTTTAATGTAGTAGATTTCGAAGTAATGTCAGTGCAAGGATTTCACCTTAAGAAAATACACATCGACCTGTGTGTCTGAAAGGCTCAAGAAATGATGGCCTAGGTGGGCATAGAGAGATTTACTGATTTATTTAGACCTGTTAATTTATTAGAAGTGGTAAAATAATTATTTCTCTTTATATATTTGTTTGTCATGCACTGTTTAAGAGGAAGCAGATAAACTAGTAGGTGTGACTCCTGGAAAGGCTACACTTAAATTACTTGCAATAGCTTGGGTAATAAGCAATGTCTTAAGGTCTAAAGGCAATTAACATATTTTCTAAAAAAAATGGCAAAGCCTTCTGTTTGGTATGTGAGCTAGAGAGGATGAAGGTAGAAGAAATTCTTCAGCTGACACAAATGAAAGATGCTTTAGAGTGGGTAGGAACAATATGATGTCAAAACTCTGATACACAAAGGTTCTGGCTACATCCAAAAATCAATGCTTTATATTAAGCCACCCTCTTGGCAGTCTGTAGTGAGCTGTAACACAGGAATTCTTTCCTGAATCATGTCTAGACATGCTCTGTAGGTATGGCCAACACTTACTCTCACAAGATTTGTGTAGAACTTTTTATTTAGGTATTGAAGCAAATTTTGTTGAAATACTCTGTCAAGGTATTGGGATTATTAATTCTCCAGTCTTTAGTTAAAGTACAGCAAATTCTTATTAGAACTCATCTAAAGGCTTAAAACTGAAACTTTTTTGGTGACAAAAATCAACTTTCTGTTAAATAAATCCCAGTAGATAATTGGACAAAATTCCATGCTCCTAGATAAGTGCAAATAACACTATATTTCTTACTGAATAGATTTTGACCTGTTTTTCATATGAAAATAGAGATGTTAGTACCCAAATCTTTTGTGTTAAAGAGATAGCAGCTTTTTTTTCTTTCTAATGGTCTCAACAGAAGTATCTAATCTGTCACCAAATGTTTTCTGTGATTAATATTAAATTATTAACAATGATTACTATTAAATGAATACAGAAATTCAGTTGTGGAACTTTGGTTCAGTTTAACTATCTAAACAAATCTTTCTAAGTAGGTGAATTCTCTGGATGCCAAGCCCTGAAAATGGATACATTTTGCTTCATGAAAGTAATAAAAAAAAATGCACTTGCATTGCAAAAGTACTAAATGCTTTTCTTTTACTGATATGGTGAAAGATGCAATATTCATCTATTTTGACAGAAAGAAGAAAAACCAGTACAAGATAGAAAGACTCCAAAAAACCAAGACATGTTTCTCTTAGATTTAGATGATTGTAAGTATCTTGATTAAAGCCTCATTTTTCCCAAGGCATAAATTCTGTTCAGTTAATTCAATGAATTTAAATATCTGAAACATTGATTTTGTTAATTTATTGTACCAGTTTCCTGACAAAATAAGTGCTTAGACTGTCAAGGTATTTTTAAGCACAGTTATTATAAGATTTTGTTTTATAATTGGGAAATTGTTTCCAAATTTAGAATTTACCACCATATAAAACATTTACGTTGAGAATTTGTATGTGTCTGGCGAAACGCTTTTTTTGGCAAAACCTTGTTTTCTGTTAAAGTGGGCTTATTTTCCTCAGGTAATAATGGATGTTACTTTTACAACACCTGTGCAATCTGTGAGCCAATTATGGTATTATATTAAGATGCTAAAAGTTATTTTTCTGAAGAACAGCGTGAAATAGTACTCTTGGAAGGGTAAGATAGCCCTGGCACTGGTCTTTGGCTATGTTTGTAGTACTCTTCTTAAAGTTTACTTTTATAGGTGCAGCACATCAGAATTTATAGTAGCATGTACTTTGCACATAGCCTGTAAATAAAAAAGTGCTACATAGTATGTATCAAACTGAAGAATAAAATAGAGGAAAAATGGGACAGGAGGAGAGAATAGTTTTAAAGTAAATCACATTGTCTGTACATGTATGAGTTGTATTTTCATTGCATATTCTGAGTATTGGGGCTGTATGTCTGAAGAAGCAATCTTATATTCAGAAACATAAATACAAGAATATAACATTTCGATGAGGACGTAAAGCCTTTTTTGTGCAATGAAAAAAGTCATTGTCTTTCGCAGTA
This sequence comes from Cyanoderma ruficeps, assembly GCA_008694505.1. Lineage (NCBI taxonomy): Eukaryota > Metazoa > Chordata > Aves > Passeriformes > Timaliidae > Cyanoderma > Cyanoderma ruficeps. The sequence continues at coordinate 119,803 of VZDJ01000135.1, forward strand.
TCTTAAATTGTTTTTTGATTTAAGTGTCTTGCCCTTTTGCCTCTAGTTTGTCCTGTAACAACTCCTGTGGCAGTTCCTACAGCAGCTGTACTGTCCCCGAGTTTAGCAGCAGACCTAGAGGGATTAAGTCTGTCAAGTTCATCAGTCATTGATGTAAGTAGCCTTTAAAAAGTGGGAGGGTGCATGTCAGTTTAAGCATTTCACGTGTTTTGAGGCCATCATTAAGGTGTTTTTTTTCTAAGTTCTTTCATCTATAAATGTCTTATATGAAATTATATGCAAGTCTGGCAGCATTTTTTGGTATGTAATTGCATTTTGAAATATGGACAGAAGTATGAATATTGCGTGTCTGAGAAGGATGCCTTCAAGGATTTCTAACCTCTTTCAAATTGTCCTTTTCTTTGCCTTAGGGAAACTTTAATTCTGAAATAACATATCCAAACTGCAGAGTTCTTTCAAATAATTTATTTGCTACACTTTCAAAAATAAACTACAGGAACATCACATACTTGCTAATACTCAGTCCGTTTGTTTACCATACATGCTTCCAATCATGAGATTTTGCTACTTGGAAGTAATTTTTCATAAATATATGAAATGTAGCCCCTGGGTGCAAATAAAAGGGGTATAGATTTACAATCAGTGGTGTATCAGTACATGTCATGATTCATTCTGTTGGTGCTTTGTAGCACTTTCCATTAGGGAATCTCAAAACTATAGGTGTAATTAAAGTTAGCAAACTCATCTAGGTAGAGGGTGTTCTTTATTGTGGAGAAGGATAGTACTTTGTTCTCTTTGACTTGGGGTTTTTTGGGGTTTTTTTTAGTGTTTTGTGAGTGTCCAATTTATATTTGCAATTTAAATAGAAATTGAAGTGGAATAACATAGGGTACATATCATTGTGAATATGGATGGAAGTGACCAGACAAAATACAAGAGAAGCAGGCATTTTTTTAGCCCAGCCTTGTTTCTAATGAGGTTGGTGTCTAGAACCTACACTGCAACTTTAATATTCACTGGTAACCTACTTTGTGCTGCCACAGGAAACAGTAGTTTGCAACATCAAATATTTCTTAACTAAAGGAGCTACAAGAGTGATTTGACTCAAGAAAAAGAAGACCTTTGCTTATGATTCAGTTTCATGTTTACAGGCTGCAAAATTTGGTTTGGGAGACTTTCAGATAATTTGTTGGATATTAACGTTATCTAAGAAAATTGGCATGTGATGTAAATTTCAAGCAGGCCAATAACAATCCATGGACATGCAGTCGCTACAACTGATGTATAGTCATTGATACATTGATACATTGATAAAGTCACGCAATCTGAAGATGCCAGAAATTCTCTTCCATGTTACTTTGTAGAGCCGTATACAGTGTTAGGTGGCAAGTCTGTGTTTAACAACAGCCTCAATGTTACTTTTTGATACACCATAGTTGCCTCTTTGCCATTCTTTATGGCTTTAACAGCTCAAGACCCAAGCTGTCATATGGTTACCTGGCTCTGGGTTAGCCTAAGAATGACTCTGGAGTCTGTGCTTTACTTCAAAATTATCACCTTTGAGGATAAATTAGAGATAGCAATCTGTGATGCCAGGGGCTTAGGTGTCCCTGCTTGCCAATGTCTTTATTCCTTTCATTGTCTGCAGTACATGAACATGTATTCCACTCCTATATTCATGCTAGCTTTCCTCATGAATGGCACTGCTCGTTTGCTAAACTGCTTCTCTCCATTTTTCTGAAGACAAAGAAAACTACAAAGAAATAGAGCTGTTAGATAGAGCTAGAAGGTGTAGGCTGAAGAGTAGAAGTTGTTCTGTATGATGACTCTGCAAAATACCTCCAAAGTATTAGTGAGGTCTGGTAACCAGCAAAGAAACTGGAACATTTCCTCATTCTTTCTGCTCTGGAAAGAACCCAGGTCATGTAAGAACTAATAGTTTCTGCCTGGATAGTGATTACATGTTTTTCTGTGTATTCAGTTTTCAGATCTAAGCTCAGCTCTCATTGCCATTGATAGCTGCAGATAACATGAGGTGCTTTACTGAGTTTTCTGCACCAGGTAGCAACAGAAATTAAATACTAAGGTCAAAACTCATTCTTTCAAATTATATCCATATGGTTTTAAAAGTCTTACATGTGTGCAAGTAGTTAGATAATTATAATGCCAGGTTGTTCAGCATCACCAGGTAATTTTCTAAAAATAAAAATATAGAAGGGGCTTTTAAGACTTTAAGTGGGAATGTGTCAAGCTATTCAAATATATGTCTCTTCAAATAGTATTTTGAATTTATTCTGTGATGGCTAATTCTAAAAATACTTTAGAAAACTTCTTCCTTCCTTGTGAGAGAAAGTGGATATAACTGTAGGGCATATGCCAAACTAACAGTGAGAAATTAATTTATTACTAGGCAATGGAAAGCATGGAGTAAAAATAGATAAGTACAGTATATGACCCTAATATCAAAGAAATGTAGCAGCCACTTATCTTGGAATATGTCAAGCAGTCTATTATTCAAATCATTCAGCACTGTAATTGGATATAGCTTTTAGAAAACTTTTAACTTCCGAATTCATAGCTGCTGAATGTTATAGAAAGCATAAATACAAGAATGGTTTTACAGTTACAGCAAAACCTATAAAACCAAAATATTCTTGAATAGAAACTGCACAATCTAATGCTTTGTCCTGTGGCTCATTTGTTTTTATCATCATGTTTACATACCCTACATTTCCCCCTCATATAAACGCATGCATGCATATTATAGTTTGTTCCAGGGAAAACAAAATTCTCTTGTAATTCATGGATGACCTTCTTCCAGCTGAATGCAAAATGCAGGAAGTCTTGTGCGTGCTTCTGCCTTGGTACATGTGGTTCATCTTCAGGTTTAAGTGAACCAGGTCACTGAGGTCACTGGAGGCTTCTGTGGGGATTCTCTTGGTGTGCAGGCAAGTGACAGCAGAACTAAGTGCTTGAGGAAACTGCAGTTTGCGTTGATTGAGTTTCAGATGGATAATTTGCAGTTTTGAAAAATATGTGAAGATGCAGTGTGAATGAAAAACAGGAGGCAAGAGAAAACTGCAAGCTGTCAGTGTGAAGCAATTGTTGGAAAACACTGGAAATGGGTGTTGTCCCCAAAAGTGAGGGTTATAAAGTGAAAGAGGAGGAATTTAAAAACAAACTCGTGACTGACCTAAGGACAGGGAGGGTTATAATCTGCTACAATAATTAATATTTTGAGCAGAAGTGGCGAGAGGAGAGAGAGGAGAAAGACAGGAGTGATCTGTTCCTACCTGTCACACAGCTGATAAGAAAAAAAAGCTAAACCACCTGTTCTTTTCTCATTAGGATTTTAGACAGTAAAAATGTACAAGCAACTACTCTCCTAAATGTGGAGACCCCTGAGTATGCTGCATAGGATAATTAACTAGTAAAAATGACACATGCTTATATGAATAAAATTAGTGAGAAGGAAATATTACTTTGGTAGCAAGGAACCTGTTATGGTTCAGAACAGTGTTAGTGCAAGGGAGAACTGACAAATCTATATGAGCTCTGGTGAGAGAAGAAGTTGGATGAGTAAAAGAGTGTGTGGCTGTATGGTCTGAGTTGAGTAGAGGGGAGAAGATTGTTTACCTGCCCCGAAGAAAATGGCTTGGGGAAAAGGTCAGGGGTGACTAGGAAATTCTCACAAAAAAAAAGCATGTACCAAGTGGGGGGAAACTCTTACTGTAGTGGGGAAGTGCTTATAAAAATATTTGTTGTAGCAATTCAGACTTACTATCACTTATTCTCCATATTGAATCATGTTATAATTGTAGAAGTTGTACTGCTTTACTTACTAAGATTCTATTCAGTATATTCAGTGTTTTTTCATGATAGTTGTTGTGTCCAATGGTATGTTTTATTGTTCTCTGTTCCTTGGCCTTCCAGAGAAACTGTTTAGGAAGGGAGGAGTAAATTATCTTGTTTTCTGTTTCGTATCTTCTAAAGAACTTTTGACCAATCTCCACTTTGAGACCTTCTTTGGAGTGGTGATGCATGAAGAAGAAATAATAGCATTTGTCAGAAGTCAAGGTCAAGCTGCAGACCTGTCAAATCAGGTGATAAATACATTTAATTTTAAATTGAGTACAGACTTAGAAAATTCCTTGAGAAATAGTAAACAAAAACTCCCTCAGTATTTAACCAGAGGTATTTTCAGACCAGGAGAACACCTTAAATGGTATTTTATTTCTAAGTTGTTGACATAGTCTTTAGAGGGGAATACTTTCTTCTAATTTAGGTAGCCTTATTCATTTAGGCTGTTTGTTATTCCACTATAGCAAGTTTTAAGACTGACTCTGAAGTGTATTCTTTTCTTGTTTGAAGCATCTCTGCTTAGAAGTACTGGGAACACAAAGGCTGCAATAATGGGTTATATAACAGCTCTAGTCTGGTATGTTGTTTGCATGAAGGGTTAGCATGAGATGTTTCAAGAATTTTCAAGATCCTACAGTAGAGAAATAAATAGTAGTTCTTCCAAATAGTTATTGGCATGCACTTAACTTCATGATTTTTTTTTCAGAACTTTGCTAGCAGCAATTAGTCTTTAACTATATACATTTGTCATTCAAGCTGTGACCTGAGTGCTTACCTCAAGAATGGCTGCATCGGAAGAAACATTAAATTGAAACATTAAAAATTATTGTGACGAAAGAGACGTATTGCAGCCACTTACAATAGCAGCAGATTGTGGGCAATGGTGTTCTTCTGGCCATTGTTCTCAAGCAGATTTTGATCAACTACCATTGTTTTTCAAATAATTAGTTTTACATTTCTGTAAGTATATCCATACCCTCTTAAGGATGCTTGTAAAATTTTTTTACTTGGGCAAAAGAGAACGCTTTTAAATAAGCTTTCAGTATTAGCCACATCTTCTCTCCTACCATAAGTTTTTGTAGTTTTGTGTTGAGATAACATAATTTTATTTTTTTTATAGCTTACCATTTACACTCTTGTTTTTTGGCTTCCTATAAGGAGTCTTATCCCTTTACATCACAACATTTTTTCCTATATATTCAGTGTTTTCATTATGCTTCTGAAGCCCATGCTTTTCTATACAGATTGAAATTAGGAAGTTTGTTGTGGGGAGGTGAAGGGAGAAAGTGTGCCATAAGACAGTCTACATGTATCCTATTCCTGTGAATGTTTATAACTTTGCTTGTGTTGTTGACCACAACTGCACATTAGGCAGAGATATTTTTGCAGTTCTGTAGTTTTCAGCTTAAATTGTGAAGGTGTTTTTTTTTTTCCATGTGGAACAGTCTCTGTTGTGCCCTACAAGATTTGTAACTGGCATGAGGCATAATTGAAACCACCTTCTACAGTGTATATTAGTAGAGTGCCAGGGAAAGTTTGTACATGTGAAGCAAGTGAAAAGGCTTAGTCTTAAATTTAGGAGTTAAAAAATAACTTCTTAGTGCCACCCAAAATTCAGCTATGTGGCTGCTTAGGTGTGACTGATGCTTGTGGGAAGGCAGTGTGGTCCAGTGGATACAGAACTGGGTGTTATATATGGAAAATGAGTTCTATTTTTGGCTTACTACTTGCTGTGTGATCTGGAGGGAGTATCTTAATCTTTTAGTTTTCCATTTGAAAAATGAGGATAATGATGCTTACTCACCTTGGGAAAGCACTTGGAATTCTACAAATGAATGTAGCTGCTCATCAGCAGATATTAACTATTGCCAAGCTAGAAGAGGAAATGAAACAAAGACTCACACATACTCTTTTTGTTTGTTTGTGCAAAATTGCTGTATAGGTGGATGTTCTTAAATTGGTTATAGAAAACAGGTGTAGCAGCAAATGTTTGAAAGCTATGCTGTCCTTTCAGAAATTGCTTTCACATACTTCTAAAAATGTTAGCTTGAAAGGCAAAAAAAAACCTGCCTTGACACTATTTTTTTTTGACATTCCACCTCTATTCTTTACTTATAAATGCATTTGTAATATTTGATAATGTTTAAGCCTTAAAAATACACATCTTATGTTTATTAAATTCATTAATTCTTAAGAAAATCTGCACTTCAAAACCTCCAACTTATTTTCTTCAAATAAATTAGAGAATTTTGTTTGGAAGTTCAAACAAGGTGTTTGTTCCAAATCAGGAAAAAGTTTCTGATGCAAGACACTGGACCAAATAAATGTGTGCTCAGTCTGAGAGGTATGTTATACTTCTACTATGTATAATATAATTTATTTAGTTGACTACTGTGTGGTTCAGTAGCAGATATTCTTCAGAATGTGTCCTTTATTTTTGCTTTTATATAAATGTGCATATATATATATATGCATGAATGAGATAATATTTATAATTATAAAAATATAATCTATAAGTATTTAGCAACTTGTATATTAATGTAATTGTATTCTGAATAACCAGGTCACTGATTAACTTGATTCAGTGCTATGTTGCTATTGTGCTGTTTTGTTATCTTTGAGTTACAAAGAATAAGCCAGGATTCAAATGTTGTATTTAAAAAATAAAAGTGCCAAAAGAGCAAAGTAAAGTGCAAATGCAATATTAAAGGCCTATTTATAAAATAGAAATTAAATTGTGGGCATATTGCAAAACAGAAGCTCAGTTAAATAAGTTACTGTGAGGAGACCTTTGATCATTTTTTGCCTTCCATAAAAATTCAGTACTGTCGTTAAAACTAATCCAACTTTTTATTTTAATATAATTAGATGCTTAGGTCTATGGCAGAATTTAAAATAATGCTTCTTTTCCTGTCCAACACGAAAAATACATATATTGTGCTCCTTAAGACAGGGCTGCCATAAGCAGGATTGGTGCCAGGTGTTTAAAAACAAGCATGTGTGATGCATGATGATGATTACATAAGTTGTTCTTTAAATGTGTATTGTGGTTATGTGTGCAAAACAGAGTATGTCTGTATGTGTGTTATGCTCTCTAACTCAGACAGAAGAGAGAGGTAACCTAAGCTGTATTTTTCTGCTTTTTGTCAATAAATGTAGCTCTTAAAAATTTCAACCACATCTTTCTAAGGTAACATTTACCTCCTCACATCTTTAGCATCTATCAGACATGACATGGGACATATTCATTGACCCTAAAAATTTTCATCAGTCTCATGCACTGGAAGGGGGCAGCCCTAGCCAGACAAGAGGCTCATTTCAATTTTAACGGCTGTAATTAAAGGTTAATTCACTGAGTCAGGATTAACGAGGAAAGTACAAATGATAGGCAAGCAGCTGCCTTTATAATACAGGATTAGAACAATGCAATTACAATAAGAATTAGAAAAAACCAACTTCCTGAAAAGGTTCTGTAATAAGTGAACTGCATTTCTGTGTTCTTAATTGTGGCACTTTAACATGGAGACTCTGTGCAGCATAGTTTTTGTTGTTGTTGTAGTAACAGTTGATCCACAGTGTGTCTAATAAGACAGTATGCCAACTACAGTGACAGCAACTGTTATATTGATAAATTTAGTATTGGTGTAATTCATGCTTTCAGACAGTCCCATCTTGTGCAGTGCCAAGTATATGCATAGATTGCAAATGTAAAAAATACTTTGCAAAGTAGTTTTGATCACTTTTAGAAATTTCCTTTAAAATTTCTGACTTGTGAGTAAATACATCAAACAGAAACAGCTTTGTAATAAAGAAAAAATGAAGTAGCGTTCTGAATCAAAACATTAAACTACTCTCTCAGTTCTTAAATTTGAAGTAGTGAAAAATTGTGCCCAAATAAATAATCAAGATTATCTCTCTATGCAAATAAGTAGTCTGGAATTTCTCAGACACTCCTGTTCTGAATTGCTATTTTAAAGTCTATTCACTTCTGTTTTCCCTTCAGTTCAAAGATCCACCTTCTCTATGTGTATTTAAAAATTTCTGTTTACTGCATATCTAAAACTTTGTAAGTATATGCTACAATATGTACTTGAATATTTGAAAGATAGTATTTTAAAAAGGCAGTCAGGACACTACTTTGAAAACAAAAGTTTCATGAAAGATCTATGTATTTTTATCAGTTACTTTAGAGTTATGCTGAAATATCATGATGAAATACACCTAGACATTGTTACTTAAAAAGGAAAAATCCAGCACTATTTTCTTGGAAATTAATATTAACATGGAAATATTTGAAAGTAATGTATGAAAGTTATGTTATATAAAACTATAAGCACACTGTCTTTTGATAATAAACAGTAATATTAATATGGGTTTACTTTATAAAACTTACTTAAAACAGTAGTTAAAGAATGTTTTGTATCTGTGGTGTAGGTTGAGAGTATATTGTATGACAATGGTATTTAGTTTATTCTAGGTATTGTTTGGCTAAAAAGCTGGCCAGCATGCGTTTCCAACAATATTTTGACATTAAAAGCTCCAAGAAAGCTCTTTTTGGTGAGGGCAGTTGATAACTTTTCATTCATAATTAGCTCATAGAGAACCGAGAGACATTTCAGGGAAATTGAACTGTCAGTGGGTAGAAACAAGCATTTGACCTCATCACATTGAGTGGGGCCCATCATAATTTGTTCATTTGGTGCCCATCAGCCCAGCCTCATCTCTCATACGGCACCTCGCTGACCTTCCCTCTCCAATTCCACTCAGTTCAGCTTTAATTATGACTCTGCAGACCCGAAGAAATATTGCAGCTTGCTCTCAAAAACCCTGAACTGCCACTCACCAAAAGATTGGTTTTTAACAGGTAATAAATGCCCAAAGGAAATGGTGCTCTGTCCCACACAGAGTAAAGCTGGAGTGGGGGTATTCCTACCTCTCAGTTGTCACTTTCCCAGTGAAAATTTTATTTCATACAGAGAGCAGAAGACCATTTCCAGTACTATAGGAATGGTTTGGGTTTGGCAATTTTAATCTTCTTTTTGAGACTAAAAGGAAGTTGTCCTTGATCTGCTAAGCCAGAATTGTATTAAAGTAGCCAAATAATATTTAAAACTGAAAATAATAATTAAAGAAAAAGTGGTGTGTGTGGAAGGGTTTTATTTGGTTGGTTTTGTTTTTAAATGATGTCTACTGAAAAGCTATAAAACTTAGTCTGGTGCCTGAAAACTGATGTTCTTCTCTGATAGGAAATTAACTAAGATTCTCTTATCACCATTGGCAAATCTTACTGTAAAAGTGATTATAATGTGAACAATTTAAATGTGTGACAATTGCAGAGGAGCTGTGGTTTGCCAGTTTACCGGCAAGTGTTATTTAATAGTTTTGCCAGATAACTGTTAAGAAAGCATGAGATCTGTGTGAAGAAAATACAAATTGCTACTGATTTTAAATGTACAGTTCCATCTTAAAGAATGTTCCCACAAATTTCTGAGCAAATAAAAATATTCAAAACTACAGTAGTAGAGAGTGTATCCTTGTGGTGAATGTTAAACTGTCAGCAGGATTTTCAGGTCATTTGACAAAAAGGATACAGGTGCTGTAGCTAGCAGTGAAGGTGACTGCTAGTTTCATCAATCACTTTGCCTTTCTTTAAGTTGATACATAATGGACCCCTTCAATCAGCTTCCTTGTTCTTTGTCACTTGTTTAGGAAGAAGAAAAAAGAGGGTGGAAGGGCTGGACTTTAAAGTCAAGGTTATAAAATGAATCGTTACTTATTTACACAGGATAAGGGGGATAAGTCAGAGTGAGAAGGGGCTCTTCATAAAATGTCGAGTTTGTCAATGGGTGATAATATGCAGTTTGAAGCTTTGTGCAGACCTTGAACAGTGACAGTAGTTGTCAAAGCAGTGATTCTGAACCAGAATTTAAAATAAGACATTGTTTAGTGACAGAGACACGGCATGTGCCAGAAAACGTGCTAATCAGTGTTCACTTTATTTTCAGAGCGTCACAGTAAATGATGGTCCAATGACAAAGTTTGTTTAACTGCAAAACCAGAATTATAATCAAAATAGAACGTAAATTTATATATCACCTAGAATGGTGTTGATATATGCTTATGTAACACAGATTAATTTTACGTAATGGTCAATTCAGCTTCATTACATCTGTATGCCTAATATATTACTTTTTTGAGGTGTGCAGGAAGAATAATTTTTTTAACTATCTGTGCAATTGCTGTTCAGCAAGTTATATTTCAATTTTTTTTCCCCACATCATGCATAAAATTGATACACATAGAACACTGAGTTTTCCAATGTTAAGATTTCTTATATTTCATCTACAGCACAACACCGTGAGATTATGATGAGTATTTTGAGACTCTACATCAGAATAGGAAGGGAAATTTTGAGCTTTCGGTAGAAATTATTAAAAATACAACTTCTCATAGTCTCTGCATTCATAATCCTGCTATTGTGACAAAAAATTCTTTAGAAGCCTCTGTCCTTCATCTACATCTATGAATAGTGTGTGGGTTTTTTTAAATGACTGATTATAGTTTTGGATTTTTGTACACAGAGATGACTCTAAAAACCATATGGGTCCTCCTTCATAATTTTAAATTATGTCATTCCAGTTCCACATATATCTAACTAACTAGAGAGTCTATAATCCTTGAAATTAAGTTCTACTTTTTAAATATACATGGAAACAGAAGTAAATGCATTTTAACTAGTCTTGATTTTAACTAGTCTAAAATGTCTTGATTGCTGAAATTTTGATTTTTTGTTTTTTAGCTTGGCATACTTGAAAAAACAAATAACCAGGTTTTGGTTGACATATGTAGGAATGCATCTGCACTTTTACTGGAAGAATCACCATGACATGGCATGAAACACTTGGTATTCAAGTTATAATACTGGTATTTTTGTCCAAAAATATTAAGAATAAAACTCTTTTGAGAAAACAAGTGTTTGATCATCTAAAGTAAAAGCTAAGCATGGGGCTGACTCTACTAGTGGAGAGATGTTACTGCTAATAGGCCACACCTTCCCTTTTGTGCACTAGTAATATGTTGCCACATGACTTGTAGGCTAGCAGTACAAAGTAAGAGAAATGCAAGGACATTGCAGTTGTTAAAATGGGGTGACTTGGAATCTTTTAAATTATATCCATACAGATGCATTTTAATGTGTTCTAGGAGCTCTTGCTCACAGTTGCAGGAAGGGGATACCCTCCATTACCCACCACCAAACATGTGTTGAGGTTGTTTTTAAAAGGGTTGGTAAACAATGTGCCATTGTGTTCCCAAATCAGAATAATTTGGAATTGTTTCTGCCCTCCTGTGCCACAGACTCTAGTGGATATGGGAGGGACAGAAGACTCTAAAAGGCTGTTGAACCTTGAAAAGTGCTATGTTTGAACACTGTATCATCAAAGAGATGACTTTTTAAATGCTTGCTTTAGTCCAGACTTTCACCTTATTTTTACATGCTTTTCTCCTAATGGTTTGGTGAACAAGGCCTTGACATACTAAGACTAAAAAAGTAGTTCTAGAATCTTCATAATTAGTATTGATTTCTGTGAAGTTGATACAAATTTTAGTTTTTAGCTTTTGTTCACTTGGGTTAAGAAACATTTCCATCTTTTTATGCTTCCAAGTCTTGCTTGTTGTTTCTAGTCCCTGACATCTATGTTACTGATTTGAAAATGGCAGAAGAATGGGGGGAAGGTACATCTGTAAGAATTCTATAATACATATTTCAGTTGCATAGTGCAATTTAGGAGTTCATGACTGCAAAAGGAGGTTTGTGTAAAACTTTATTATTATTACTTCAGAATGTTTTATGAAAAAATGTACAAAAATCATTCTGCTGCTTACACTGAAGGACCTTTGTAACACCAGTAGCATTAGAATGTATGCTTGCTAAGTGAATAATAGATTTGAATTACTATGAAATACATTTGTGTACTAAAAGATGTTTTAAAACGGACTGTTTTAATAATGGTCATTGTCACAGTCTTGCTGCTGCTGCATTTATGCTCAGTGAACTAACAATCTCTGTCAGTCTCAAACAATAGTAGCAGTAATACTCCACATTTGGAGGACCAAGATAATTTCAAAAGTAGATGAGAAAACGTTACCTACCTAATTTGCCATCAGTTATCCACGTATTTAAAGACCTTAACCATGGCCACAGCTACTGCCTGCATTCAGTGTCTGTGTCTGTGCAGTGGAGCCTCCACTAGAGACATCCATGGGCTGAGGTTCTTGGCTGCAGTGTGCTGTGCTTGGTGTTGCTTGCATTGTTCTCAGCAGTCTGGGTGAGATTGAGTGGTGTTTCTTCTTACAAGTGTGAAAAGAAATGTCATTGTGAAGGATGAATATGTCGTTTGACACCACAAATTTTGTTTCTGAGTAAAAAAAATAGAAATGTGCTCTTAAATTTAAGCAAATAAACTGAAGGTATTTGATTATAAATAAACCTCTTTGTTGCTTAACAGACTACTAACTGGAGCATGATTTTTTTTCTTGTTTTTTAAGGATGGAAAACAAAGCTTAAGGAAAACAAAACACAGAAAAACTGTGTTAGCATGGCCTCAGGTCAGCTGTGACTTTTTGCAGTCTAAGGACTATGGATCTGTTTAGGTTAAAATATTATGTGTATAATTAAATAAATCTTGGAGAAAATTGGCATGCCAATATCATGTATAAGAGATGTAGTGTGCTACACAGAGATTCTTCTCCTGCATTGAGGAAGTGCTGATACAGATGTGCAGAGAGTTCAGTGCTTATTTCGGGTTTTTCTCCTTGTGAGTGGTCTACTGTGCATTAGGATCATCCTGATAGAAGCCAAAATAATGTGTTGCATTCTTCAGCAACAATGTAGTAAATGAGGTTCAAATATAGTTGCATGAAGGTAGCAAAGATGTTATTTACATTCATAAATACCTGTAATAGATTTTGAATATACTGTATTAAAGCCAGAATTCACTTTGGTTTGTGGGTAATACTGCATAGAAGTGTTTCAATTATGATATACACTTACCCTGAGAGATTATGTGCTTTTCTGGAGAAAAAATTTGAGGTAGATGCTTCTGCTGAACAAATATGCAGGAGCTGTTACAGTATAAATCTAACTGTAAGATTATACATTATGGCCAGTAGGGTTCAGTATGTTTTCACTGTAGAGGTCTCTAGAGTACTGGCTGTTTGCCAAATACTAGAAACCATTTGTAGGAACTTGTTTGAAGTCATTTAGACTCAATGCCAGAACCTATATTAATCCTTCTCAGCAATGTCCACTGTTTCAAATTCATAATTAGGATGCAAGGTTAGGCTGACACCTTACTCTGTTTTTCTAACTCCTAAACTACTTCAGGTAATCATAGAATCAAGGAATCATTGAGGTTGAAAAAGACCATTGAGTCCCACTGCAAGCCTAACACTGCCTTGGCCACCACTAATCCATGTCTCAAAGTGGAGTTCTCAGACTTTGCAGCTTAGTGGTCAGTGGAAGAATGGAATCATTAAATTGGAGTAAATTGCTTGGGTTTGAATTGGGAGAATGCCTTTTCCTTGAAACACCTAATGACTATGTGTTTCATGCTGCTTGATGAAAGTCTCACATATGCATCGGCCACCAGACCATCTGCTTTTCACCTCATGGAAGCATACATAGGACAAAAAGGATAGAAAATCTTGAGGTCTCCCATACACAGATACAAATGTCACCAGTTCAAGTGTCAGAATTTTCTGTTAGTGTTACCACAAAAAAAAATTTCCTTGATATTTATTTAAGCCCTTTTTATAGTCCACTGATCATCCCAGCAGACCTTTTGGGGGAGAATGTGTACTTCTGAATTTATACCAAGGTTTGTGTTCCATAATTATATGACTGAGTTTAGCCCTTCATGCTTGTTTAATACCTCTGACTTAATCATGAGAATATTCCCATTTTGTTGCTACTGAACTTCTTTCTTATGTGGCACTTTAAAAGATTTTACTAATATTTTCATTGGATTATTCATGTGATTCATTACGCTCAGAAGAAAAAGGCAAAGATGCCAAACCTCAAATAAAACCAGGTGTTATTGTAATACAAAGCTTTAGGCTCTATTATTTATGCAAAATGCAAGCTGTCTCACTGGCCCCCAGTTAGACAGAACAGGTGCACATTCTGTTTTGAAAGTTCTTGATTAGTCTGGTACAGAGCTAGTAGTTTTCTGCTGTTCGTGAAATCCGGGTAAAGGCCCAATTCTGGTGCCTTTATGTAATATAGTCATTTTTATGCTCAAAGAGCAATACTTTCTATTGATACAGGGTAACTGCAGTTCTATCTAGTTGATTCTGTTTTAAGAAAATCATAGAAAATCTAAGGGGTATAAAAATATAGGAAAATAGATAACTTATACTACTGAGGATTTGGATGGTCACATCCAGAGGATGATGGTCAGCATCTCAGAGTCCTGGTGGACACCAGTGACAAACTGGTGTCACTCAGGAACTAGTGTGGTTTAGTATCCTCAGTAATGATGTAGGCAAAGGGATCAAATGCACCCTCAGCAAATTCACAGATGACACCAAGTGTAGTGGTACAGTTGCCACACCTGAAGGACAGGATGCTATCCAGAGGGACCTGGACAGGCACTAGGAGAGGGCCCATGGGAATCCCATGATGTTTAACAAGACCAAGTGCTGGTGCTGCAGCTGGGCCAGAGCAGCCCTGGTACCAGCACAGGCTGGGGATGGACAGATCACAGCAGCCCTGTCCAGAAGGACCTGGGGGTGCTGGAGGGTGAGAGGCTGGGCATGACCCAGCCATGGGCACTGACAGCCCAGAGAGCCAAACGTGTCCCGGGCTGCATCCAGAGCAGTGTGGGCAGCAGGGCCAGGGAGGGGATTCTGCCCCTCTGCTCTGCTCTGCTGAGACCCCACCTGCAGGGCTGCATCAGCCCTGGGCTCCCAGCACAGGAAGGACATGGAATTCTTGGAATGAGTCCAGATGAGGCCACAGAGATGATCAGAGTGATGGAGCACCTCTCCTATCAGGAAAGGCTGGAAAATAGAAGTCTTTGGAGTGACTTAATTGCAGCCTTCTGGTACATGAAGGGAGTCTACCAAAAAGATGGAGAGGGACATTTTACAAGAGCATGCAGTGACAGGACAAGGGGGATGGATTCAAACTGCAAGAAGGTGGGTTTAGATTAGATACTGGGAAGAAATTCTTTACTGTGAGGGTGATGAGGCGCTGGAACAAGCTGTCCAGTCATGTTGTGAATCCCTCATCCCTGGCAGTGTTGAAGGCCAAGTTGGATGGAGCTCTCAGTAACC
>VZDJ01000135.1:140000-257500 GCA_008694505.1 Cyanoderma ruficeps
CAGAAGACAATTTCTCATTATACTTTCACTTTACACAATGTGCTTGGGAATACCCTCGAATTCTGCACAGAATGTTTCTTGTTGGAAAAAAAAATCCTATGTGACTGTAACTCTTTAAAAACATGATAATTTAATAGCTAACTGTAAAGCTAAACAATTGAAAATAGAATTATAGTGGAAAGTGAGATGGATACAACAAAGGTATTTTCAGCACCAGAAATGTTTTTAGGCTTTGTTATCTGGTATCTGTTACTTCAGTTTGCTTATGCATTTCAGTATGTCCTCACATGTTTCTGGTTCACTAAAATTCCAACTCAAAAGCAGGTGCTCTAACTGAGTGAAAAATGCAATATTCAATTGTCCTTTTTACTGTTCTTGACTTTCAGCATTTGCCAACTATTGTGTTATACTTAACAGGTCACTATGCAAGTCTCTGTGCCAACAAAAACCCATGAACTGCTTCATCGAATGAGTGGGAAAGGATTAGCAGCTCATTATCACTTCTCAAGACAGCCAGGCATTTTTGGTGATCGTATGGTACCTGTGCAAGTGACACTAACAAACACAACTGATCAGAAGATAGAGAATGTTCACATTGGGGAGAAGAAATTACCTCCAGGCATGAGGATGCATGAGTTTAACCCAATAGGTAACCATATCCTATGTTAAAAAACCCAGACTCTTAATCTTCAGCAAAATTTCAAATACAGAAAAGTGATTTTACATAGTTATATGTGTACTCATATATATGTGTGTGGCAGGGAAGAGGGGGTAGGTATACATACATACACACACTCTTCAGCTATCCACTTGTTAGGACAAAATCTTTCTTCATCCCTACAAAGTTCACTTCTCTTATTGTCCTATTTTAGACTGGCTATTATGGGCTTCTGTTAAAAATGAGGGGTTTATTTTTATATTCACAATTATTTTCTTATAAAGCTTTAAATGAATCTGTAAATATATTATTTATTTGGTGGCTCAGAGCATTGCCATTTTTTCCTTGTGAGCTTATGGCAGTAGAGTGGAAGTGTATGTTTTAGTTTAGCTTTTGTATACCATAGTTCCACAAAGTGTGCCTGCTTAGAACAGATAAAAAGCAACGTGTAGTCAGACCTGAGCTAAATTGTTTCACTTTCTGCTTTCTAATCAGGATGGTCTTTTGCTAAATTTCTGTCTGTGGAAAAGAGTATAAAACCTGAGAAAGAGCACAGATCACAGCAAGTTTTCTTCAGGAGTAATACCTATGTACATAACCTGCCTTCTTTTCTGAGCAGTTCTTTATTTTAGGACATTGTGGTATAGTCAGAAGGAACAGAAGTGTCTCTTTCGTAATATAAATTCTTCTCCTTCAATGAGCTACATTATTATGTGAATATGTATCATGATAAAAGAATACAGGAACACGTTCTTAAAGCACAACAGTGAACTAAAGAGTATTCTTTGTTTTAAGTATTAAATGTTTGTATTAAATGGCTCTAAACTATTGAAATATTTTTTATTTTAACATAGAAGAGATTATACAGGTTTACACCAAATAGCTACAAAAGCAATTGTCCAGTGGTATAGTTTATTTCAGAGTTAAAATTAATAACAATAACTGTTTGCATCATGGTAATGATACGCGCTTGATCAAGGCAGTTACTTTTGGAACTCCGTTAGTTTTTTATTTTTTAAGTGAACATTTTGCTGCTTATTCCTCAAAATAAGTCCAGCTTAGAACTGAGGTGTCAAGTTAGTTTTGGCCATAAGCTTTATTTTATATCCCTACCTGTAAACATTTGAAGAAATAAAGCACAAAGGCTTACGAGTAGAAATCTAGTAGTACTATAAATCAGATCAGGAGATACTATACCCACAATAACAGTAAATTAACGGTAGCATTCACTTGTGTCACATAAAAACGTGGGGGGAAAAAAGTGGAATTAATAAATTATCCACTTTAGGTTCCTTGAGCTCCACAAAACAGTCCTACCCTTTAAAGTATTTATTTGCCCAAGAAAGACATTGTGGTGTCTGTCCTGCAAAGCTTTTGGTTTCTTCTGCAGAAAATAAGCTATCCGTCATCTGTAGTTCTTCCAAAAATGTTATTTTTCTTGCTTGAATGCAAATTTTCTGTTTTCTCTGTCATTTTATGTAGAACTAAGCCTATACAGCCTGTTTTTACTACATTTTGTGTTTGCAGCATTTGGAAAACACATCCTATAATTTACCCAGCAGATCCAACAGAAGAAGAGTCAGTGTAGACAGGTATTCCTGGTGGAGTATAAGTCTAGTTTTGCCTCAGTCACTGGAATTGCTGTTGGCAATTGTCCTGGTTCTTCCAGTAGAAATGGTTCAAATTATTTCACCTAAGTCCCTAAGCACAACATTTTCTTGTTCCTAAGAGTGTTTGAAACTCCCTTTGAAAAACATTAAACTAAAAGACTTTGCTAAAGTTAATTCTGAATTTGAGCTGGAGCCTGTAATTTTTCAATGCTTTAAACAGATTCCTTGGAATACTTTTGTTTTCTACACTTCCTACTGTTAGTTTAGAGTTCAGCAGCATTAACTCCATGCTTTCTGTATTTTTACAACTTCATATTGGAATAGTTAAATTTTGTTACATTTTGTCATGGAGCAGCTTTCTACTTTCAGTTCCTGAAAAATATCAGGTACATTATGAATAGTCTGGAAATCAGACATTTTTCTGCCTGCCTGATCTTTTTTTTTTTAATTCCTTTCCTTTAAGTGTGCTTTCAGATCTGTTTTAATCTTGAGAAGACAAAGTCTGCTTCAATGCTTGTTTTAACTTAGGTAAAGAAAGAGCTTACAAGGCAGAGCCTTTATCTCTACAACATTAGGGAAGTAGTGTAGTGATTTAGCCAAAAATCTAAAAATGAATATGTCTCTTGATATCTTCACTGCCAAGAGTGTCTGTCTGCACTGCTTGCATAGCACAAAGTGATCTTCCATTTAGTGTTCATAATCTTTCTTCTCCCTTCCAACTAATGCAAGTGGAATATTGAGACACAAGTAAACCACAGTAATTATGAAATAGCTTAGGTTCAGCTGATTTTCCATTACAGCGTGTGTTAATGTAGATTTTATTTGTTGTGTTTTGCTATTTACTAACCAAATCTGCAAACCAGTGTTATTGAAATTAAAATCTCAGTGCTGGATCTGTGCACAATTAAAAGGATATCACTTCAATTTTTTTTTCTGTGAATAATTTTCCTTTCCTTGCTTTTCTAATATAAAGCCTTTTATTGTTGATGGGGCTCTAAGACTGAAATGGCAACATGTCGTATGCATTAACTGTGTGAGAGGGGGAATCTAGGATACTTAAACATGCATGTGTGACATTTGAGTGATACCTACTTGTAATAACACCAAAACTATTGTATTTTTTCTTAGAGAGCTTTTTGGGGGTTTTCATTATGTAAAGTTTGGGGGNGCATCTGAATCTTCCGTTGTCTTGCATGGGTACTTTACCTGTTAAAAATCTCTTCATGCAGAGTGCCTTGAGCCTGGAGGATCCATTACTGCTACAATGGGTATTGACTTCTGTGATTCTACCCAGACAGCCAGTTTCCAGTTATGGTAAGTTCTTGGCAGGGGGAGGGTAATTCTTTTGCTCCTGGAAGATAGAAGTAGTGTCCGTTGGAAGTCTACTTGGTGATATTAAGACTCACTGTTTTATTAAATATTCAAAGAATTAAACAGAATTTACAACTTGATGTATATCCAAGATGTTTTAAGAGAAGTAACACATTTTTAGTGTTCAGTTTTACTTTTAGAAGCTTTACTTTTTCATCCCACTCTTCTTGGGATTCTTCTTGTTAACACCATCTTGAAAGGGGCAGCCATGCCTGACTATTCTGCTGTAGTGGTTTGTGTGTTTTCTTCCTTGTAAGAAACAGCAAGTCAGAAATAGCACATAGTGTGAAAAATTTTACTACCCTGAGTCTTTACTATGGCTGCTCGTGATGATTTTAACATGACTGCCTCAAAACAACCCCAAAATTTGCCCACCAAACAGGTTTATTCCCCATGCTGTAGATTCTTTTAAATCAGTAGTGAGAATGAAACCAAGTAACTGGCTGGCCAACTAAACCTTGTCTAACATGCCTGATTTACATTTTTTGTGCTCATTATTAGCACATGCAAGGTCCTTTTTCTGCATCCTAGCCTAGCAGGGAACCCTTTCACCCAATGGGAATTCTGTTGCAAACTAGCATATGAAACCCACATAATTTACAGTACCAATGTCTCAACATTGGGAAGGAATGGGTGGGAGAAAACACCTTTTAGGAACTTTTCAGGTTTATATAGTCTTTTAAACTGTGCAGAAGCACTATACAGATTTGCACAATTTTATATGTTTTATGCGTATTTTGAAAGAATGGATTTTTTACATATTTTGTTGCAAGAAGCACAGCTTTCAGTATTCAGCACAAAAAGAAGGATATTTAATATTCATTCACATTGCTGCATTTTGGTTTAAGGGAAGCCCTTTGTGAAAGTTCCATACTTCGTCCTTTAGAAAAATTCTGTAGCAATTTTAGTGTACTGCTACTAAGCACAGCTGGTTCAACTGACAGGTTTTTGAACGTAGAATGAAAATCCTGATAATAGAGATGTACCCAAGTGACTCCTAAAGTACCACTGCTAAAATAACATTTCTTGTTCTAGGGGCAAGAAAGTTTTACTATTGGATTTTATTCTTTGCATTTCTCCAACTTTTCCCTGTACAGTGGATGCTCCTGCATAGTCAGTTCACACATATTTGCACTCCCAGCAAAATGTCAGCAGCATGTAGTTCAAGCTTGTCACATTGCTGTGGCTGGTTTGTATGCTGTTTGCTGGAATTTGGAAACAGCTTTGAACTGCTGCCTGATGTTTGTTTGGGAAGGAGGTTCCCTTGTAGGCAGTGCAATTTCAAAATTGCTTCAAAATTATAGACTCTGACTCTCTTAATCTAAATATATTTTGAGTTTTATAAAATAATATCTGCTCAGTTTACCAAGCAGAAACATTCTTTTTTTTTTTTAATAAAGTGGATATTTTTCTTTCAAGTACATATTTTCAGTCTACCAATGATTTGATTTTTAACTTACACCATTTATTGCTAAGAATCTTAGCAGTGATGAGGATAAGCAATGTAGCATAACACATTGATTTTATGCAGATCATCACCTTTATGTTTTGGGAGGTCTGCTGTATTAGTGATATATAAAAACTGATTACTTTCTCCAACATTGCCTAGTAATTGTTTATTATTTTCCTATTAGACAAACAAGACAGATCAATATTCCTGAACACCAACCAGACTATGAGTAACATCACTGTAAATAGATTTGCCTCAGACCTCAGTGGTGTATTCATTTTAATGATTTAGACAATGTGAGTCCAATGACAAAGCGCTCAAGCTAAGTTTAAAATTAAATTAAGAATAGGAATTGCTTACTTTGTTCCTTTGCTAATTGATAGGGCCTTGTTTCTTTGCCATTAGTTCCTAGAAAATAGTATAAAAGTAGGTAAAATGTTACTTGCATTAAATCTCCTATTTTGCACTGAAAACATATTTTGTTCAAAATCCTACTGATATTAAATATCTCTGAAGAAATTGTGCAGTCATGTTTTGGGAGCAATGTTTCAAAGAACTCAGCTACAGGCTCTGTAACTTTTAAAATGCTTTAATCCAAAAGAAGGAATGACTTCTAGAAGTTCGTCAAAACCTAGTTGAAATAATGTACACACAAAGATGTCTATACTCTTGTATTTTCTATTAACATCTCTACGGAAGATGTTGTCACTTATTTTGTGTTTTTGCTAAGAAGCATGTTCAGCAGTAAAGAGTTCCTGATCATAAGAATTTTCTTTACATTGTTCTAAGAGGAGCACTTTATCTTGCATCAAATGTAATTGATCCTGAAGCAGTGTAATCACAATTACTCACTTTCTTAATTGGCCTGCCCAAAATCAGAAAATGGAAACCGATCGGCAGTGTTTAAATCAATAGCTTTGTAGTAAAGCTTGTGGGGGTAGGGACATAGTGGTAATGGGTAGATCAATTGGTCTTAGATGCCAATCATGGGCTGTGTGTTTTGCATAGCAAACACTACCCTTCTGCTTAGAGATGTGCTGTTGTACTAGTGGTTTGATAAACACAAACTGTATAAAGAAAGAAAAAAAAATAACACGAGTCATAATATATTTAGATCTTTTTCTGAATTTGTTGTATACAAGTCAAGGACAATGAAGGGGAAACTGCAATGTAGAGGTTTGAAGGAGTGAGCTTTGAAAGACCTCCCTCTCAAATACTATTTTTGGTAAGCAAACCTTACCAAGATCACACATCTAATTAAAGGGGCGTGAAACGCCTTAACTTGAAAACTGTGCCTAATGCATTTATTTAGAATTGTATTAGGATGTTCACAGCATGTACTTCTAAGGAGAACATCTCTTCATTGTTATTTTTCTTGTGCCACCTCCTTGCAGAGGTAGCTATTTCAGCCACACTGGTGTTCTGCATGATAATGCCTCTCAAGCAGAAAGTTAAAGAGGAATAAATGGAGGAACTGGACCTTTTAAAAGATTTTTGTGAATGTTACTCTTTGGTTTTGTGTTACTTTGTTCTCATTTTGGAAGCAGGATGTACAGAGCTTAGAAGTTGAAAGCAATTTGTTATTGGCTAACTTACATGCAAGGTAGGTTGCTAGCTTGTTGAATTATAGTTGAATTTTAGTATATCTGAGTGAGACCTGAGCCTTAGCTAAACAGGTAGGCATCAGTTGAGAAGAGAAAAGGTTGGAATGGATCCTTGATGTAACAGACTATCTGCAATATTCCACTGGCTGTGGAATTACTTCTTTTTTTTTTTCTTTCCCCCATGTCAGATCTTAAAGATTTGCACATTAGTTTGATTTTCTTGAATCCTTGAGCTCCTAGTATTCATCATTTCAACAATCCTACCACTTGTTTTATCTTCATTGTCGTGCATGTCTTTCAGATATTCTCAAGTCTTTGTCTCAAGCTTACTAGATTTTAAGATGTCTGAAGATTTGGGACCTTAGCCATGTCTAAAATTTTGGAATGAAAATCTTTTGCTCTCTTGAGATGAAAGACAAGGAAGGTTATAGAGATGGAGAGTTACAGCATATGCATGCTCTTACTCTATTTTTTGTATATGTATTTAGTGTTATGAATTCCTGTCTGTGTTTCTATAACTCAGTGGGCAAATCTCCAGTTTCTTGTAGGTATGATGAATGACTAAAGGTGAAGGAGAGATGTCCTTTTTACAACATTGAAAGCTTTTTTGTTCTTCTTCTTTTCATGTTCTCTTTCCAAATTATCTTAGTTGTTCCCAAAACCATGAAAGAACCACAGCTTTAAAAATAAAATTAATTTATGGAGAAGCTGTTCACTTCTTTTTTCTGTTCTTTTGAAAAGTGTGCAGGGAGTTGTTTAGCTTTCTTTGAAACTGTTTGGTGTAGGGGAGATGTCCTTGACATGCATCTCTCTCCCTAGTTTTGGTTTTGCATCTCTCTCCCTAGTTTACTCAAGGTTTAACTGCAAAGAACACAACCAGAGCTCCCAAGAAGAAAGAGAAATCGAATGAAAGAGACAGCTTCTGTGCCTTTCATTCTTTTTCAAAATAATTAGATAATTGGAAAATAGCAAAACATGACAGAGGTTTTTAATTGGTCACCGCATATTAGCATTTCTTAATGTTGCAGTGTCATCAGAAGGACCCTCTCCTTCTGATGAGAAGAATAAATTCTCTTCTACTGTTGTGGTGCTGATAGAAAAGGAAGCTGTCCATTTCATCTGTCCTGTGCTATATGAAGAAAATATTTTGCTGATTAGTCCAAAAGAGTTTGGTGTAGCAGAAAGAATCTAGCAATTTCTTAAATTAAGTAAATTCTGTAAATGAGATTTAAAAAACTTTGTTCAGTCTGTTCTCTGCAGGTTCCGTCTTATTGTAGAGGCTTTTGCTCTGAATTTTATTTTCAAAGGAAGAGATTTTTTTTTTGCAGCATGAAATTCACTTACTTCACTCTGTGTTGATGTAGAAATCTTTCCAAGCAGAACTTCTACCTGCAAGGCAGAGTAAATGAAGGGGGTTGGTTGGGTAGCAGTCAGTATTCTGTTGAGTGCAAGCATGCATTCAGGTGTAGATGCTTGCACAAAAGCATCTGATTACAATCATGTACTGGAATATGTTATGGAATATATTAAAAGCTAATGTTAGAGATGCAGGATTGTCTTCACATCACTGTCACTTACATTTTCACTTTTTTCCTGCTGTTTCCTTCCCTAGTGCTTTGTCAGCAGATCACCAAGTTGCTTATAGATAAGCAACCGTAGTTGCTTATAGTAAGACAAGCAATCTGGTACTCTTCTCTTTATTTCATTACTCTGAAGTGGTCAGTTGGCCCTATTCCAGAACACAATTATGCCCAGATAAATAACTGACCTAGAAAAAAACAAGGCTGGACATGAACAACTGCTTTCATTTGTTCTATTGCTTTGGCCTTTTTGTCTCGTAAAAGCAGGATGCAGTCCTTTCTTTTCTTCAGCCAGACTATGAATCAAGTCTTCTACACTTCTCCATTCTGTGTTTTGTTTTGCAGGAACTTCATTCTCTCTTAGTGTTGCTCTTCCTCTTATGTTCTTTTTTTTTTAACTTTTGTGGAGAATTTTATGAATACAAGACAAAAATTGTAAGCTGGTTTGGGATAGATATGTTCTGGTACAAGCTGCTGCTGGGAGTGAAAGAAAAAAGGATAGTATAAAGAGCAAGAAGAATATGCCCACTCTGATTAGAATATTAATTTATTAAAAGCCTTGAAAGTTAAGACTTTAACCACTGTTACTGTGGAATTTTAAAAGAACTCATTCACAAGTGTTAGTATTATTTACTTTAGTTTTTAAGGTTTTGCCTTCACTGTTTTCAAGTCCTTTGTTGTGGTAGAGAACTTCTTTACCAGGAACCCTTCAGCCAATTCTTTAAAAAAAGAAACAAACTGAGAGAAGAGAGAAGGAATTCAAGTGCCAAGGGTTTCAAGTGACAGGTGATAGCTGCTCCCACTCCATCTGCAGACATCTACAGAAATTTTAAAGTATGCATCTTCTGGAGGGTAGAATGTTAGTTTTGCTGTGTCATTTATCTGGAGCTATTAAGTCTCCCTTTGTTCCTGTGGGAGCATTATTGTCTCACATTTATTCATCTTGATGTGTGCATCAGAAGGTAAATTCGTGTGATACTTGAATCATGAAATTGATGTAAGTCTTTAAAAATATAGTATGTACAGTTTAATAGTTTTTAAGGAGTAAGAGTAACAATGTCTAATGTTATTTGCCCATAAGTTCACAATACATAACAGATTTTGCAAGCTACTGTTGGCAAGGTATTGTTGTCAGACATCCCCAAGTGTTTGATCATTTTAGAACTTCCCTTTAAGAACTTCTCATTAAGTATTCATGTTCCTCTAAGGCTGTAACTTACCAATTGCACTTGGTAGAAAATAGAAAATACCAGAAAATGCAGTCTTTAATTTTTGAAATAAAAAACCACGTTCTGTTGGCCTGAGAAACTTTGGATATTTTTTTCCAGTAAGCTTCTTCACCTTGATCTTCCAGGGAAGTGAAAACAACACCACCTGAGAGATGCTTCAGTGCAGCTTGAACTAGTTGTCTAGCAAATTTTTAGAAGATAATGTATTTTTTTTGTTTAAGCGTCATTTATGTAAATTATAGTATTGAAAAAATACAAACAAGTTATATACAGTGAAATTTAGTTCACTAGGTATTGGGGCAAGTTAAGTAGTGTACTCCAAGCCTCAATTTCATTCTCAAACTTCTCCATTAGATATCTGATGAAATCTCCATCTTTGGAGATGCTCAGAGTTCAAATGGACAAGGCCATGAGCAAAGGGAGCTGAGGTGACTCTCACTTAAGCAGGAGGTGGAACCAGGTGATTTCTAATGCCCCTTCTGAATCATGTTGTGGTTCTATGGAATTATGAAGTAACTTTTGTTAAATTAGATATTATGAGCTCCCTAATATAAAGATGTAATAAAAGAGGTGCAGATCAATAAACAAAAGCTGTATATTTAAACTGTGAAGTGTCTGATAAAGAGAATCTATAAGGAAGGACGATTTTCTGTAGCTGAGAAAGAAATTTACTGAAGCACACTGGAATTAAAGTAATGTAAAGTAACCCAGATGCTGACTAAAGTGAAATTAAGAACCAAGTGGTTTTGAAGAACAACTAGCAATCAGAATTTCTGCTTATAGGCTATGAAGAGCTCATGTTTTATCAAAGGATATATATTAGCTATTTATTCACTAGAGAAAATAGAAGTGGAATGTTTGTTAACAGCAGAGGTGTCAAGTGGTCCTCTTGGGCAGTTATGGACGTAAAAAATCCAGGCTGCACTCATGATTTTATTCCTTCTTATTGTGGAAATATTGTTATAAGCATTAAAGCAATCTAATAATTGATGTTGTAAGTCAAGTTTATGTACAAATGGCATCTCTCCAGTCAATGTAGGACGTAAATCATTGTACACAAAATGGTTTATCTGTTTCAAGCTGAATTATATAGAGCACATCTTGCTTAAATATGAAACATAACATTGGCTGAACAATCAGTTGAACAGTGTCAATTGTTCAAGGTATTGTTGAAAGTGTTAGTTTATAGTCCAAGTAGTAGGTATGAACAGCAAGAAGTTAATGAGGCAGTTGATTAAAGACCCTTCTATCAGCTCTTAAGCTGATTGAGTTCTTAATCACTTTTCAAAGGAAAAATTAAAGAAAAAAATACTTCTTGCTTATTTTACTGTGCACTTAATCAGGCTAGACAATCAAACAATCCTTGCTCTTTTATTATAATAATGACTTTAGAGATGGATGGCATTTAAAGTAGTAGAGGGGGGAAAGGTAGTACAGGGGAAACAAAAAGTTTGAATTTGTTAGCTTTTAAAACAGCACTTAATAATTTTTTTTTAAAGGAAGTACTAGGAAGTTTGGAAGGATTGTAATCCTATATGTTTGCTGAACAGCAGTTCTCAAAAAAGCTAGCCTAAATGTCCAGTTTTATTTGAACAGCCCATACTTGAGACTGCAGTCATAAGCATAACTGTAACACATTAGAAGCTAGAAAGTAAGAATGTATTGATTCCTAAGCATTTCCTTTTGAAAATGGGTAATTATGATAAGTATTAGAATTTTGAGTAGAAGGACTGTAAAATGTTTTTCTGTTTCCAGCTGGCTTGTCTTGCATCTTTGGGAGGGAGATGCGTATGTTTTCCAAACTATTGGCCTATAGTGCAGTTTCCTTTCCATAAGTCTATCTTGTTTCGGAACTTTGAATCTGCAGAGCTATAAAACATCAGTAGCACACGTTTTAGGTTAATTTAAATAACATGGATGTTACTAGATGAAATGTATTTTCCATCCTAATGATTGTATCATTATATTTAAGTAAGATATCTGAGGCATAATACCAATCAATATATATTGGCTGTTTGGTGCACCTGCAAACAAAAAAATTTAAAAAATTAAAAAAAGAAAAAAAAAGGAAAGCGTTCTTTTCTAAAAATTTCTCAGGCCTTAAAGCGTTAACAAAGATTCTGACTGGATGTACTAATCCTGAATTACTGGGCAAATTCCTTGTGGTACAGTTAGCCAATGGAACATACCAGAGTGAATTTATCTTGAGTTTCGGTAGCCTTGAAGAAGTCTCAGATGAAATATTTGGAAACTTAGAGAAGGGAATAGGGAGAGGAAGTTCACTGTATGATATTTATTTCTTAAGGAGAAATGTGTAACATTTTGTAGTATTGTGTTTCTAGTCGTAGTATATTTAACTCTGCCATTAAGAAAATGGCCTCAAGTTTTGCAGTTTTCCAGCGTACTTTTACATTAACCAGTATGCTGTGTAATTTTGTTTAAATATATACATACTATAAAATTGAAGTTGCCACGGTATTTCTTCCTTACTACTGTATTTATTGTTTGACTCGTTTGTGGGTTTTTTTCAGGCAATACCATCCTCTTGTCTGAAATTGTATCTTTTCTATGTTTAGCCCTATTTCTAGGACAGCTGTAACTGATGACAGGACCCATAACAGTTCTCTCAAAGAATTTGTGAAATGCACAATAATTTGTCCTTTGCAAGCATTTAATTGGGTGTGATGCTTTGTAGATCACAAATAAACATTTAGATGAGTAAAAGTTACATTTTCAGAAGTGCAAGACCATGTCTACCACATTTGTACTGGAGAAAATGGTTCAGCTTTACTAATGTGAGCTAGTTCATACAGGTAGTTCTTACACTTTTTAATGATTTCAAAGAAAATTTGGAACTGATATATGTATATTAATCTATGCTTAAGCACTTGGTTGATTCTCTGTAATTTCTCTTTTCTAGCACAAAGGATGATCATTTCAACGTTAACATTCAACCCCCTGTTGGAGAGCTGCTCTTGCCTGTCACTATGTCAGAGAAAGACTTTAAGAAGGAGCAAGGTGAGAAATACTTCAGCAGTTCCAGTAAATGTACTTGGATGAGAAGAGGGCTGCATGCCTTTCAATTTCCAAGCATACAGAAAGTGCTTCCAGATGTAGGTGGTTGAGTTAGTCACTGTTAGTGTTCACTCTGACACTAATAAGTAGATTAAAAATATCTTAAGAAGGATGTGCCATGATATGATGCAGTCTTTAAAGGGTCAAAGCCCACCCTTTGCCCTAAAACAGCCTTTCAGCTCAAGGAATTTTGGCTTCCCATCATGAAGTGTGAATGTTTTTCCTGCTAGCAGCAAAACAGAAACTTGGGATGCCAGCTCAAGAAAATAAACCTTACAATACACTGGTATTGCATCAGTTTTTACTAGTCTTGATTCCAGTACTAATTTTCAATACTATTAATGTACCTGCTCTTCAGCTACTTTAAAGATTATTTTAGTATTTTCACTTTCAAACACTTCATATATAAAAAATACTCTTGTTGGAATACTGTTTTAGAATGGTGACATGTTTTTTTACACTTCTGCATTCTACTAATATTTTGTTTTCAAAGAATATAAGTCTCTGATACTAGTCCAGACACAAACCCCCACAAGAGCTTTTAGTGAATTGAATACCTTATTCAAAATAATTAGGGAAAATTGTGCTTAGGTGTGACCATATGTTAAATGGAATAGTCAATACTGCTGCCTTTAATTTGGAGATGATTCTTGGATATTCTAAAATATACGTGGTTACATTTTGGATGCACTCAAATACAGTAGTGTTTACTCATCTGTCTCAATGTATCGGGATTTACATGTGTATGTCTCTTCAGTGTGAGATGAGAATATGCCCATGGGATCCTGTCTCATTGCTGTGTAAGGCTCAGAAACTCAGTATATCCATCAAGCAGTCAAGAACACCAATGAGTAATATTATGTATTATTAGTTATTGCTTTTGAGCATTTCTTACTTTT
Organism: Cyanoderma ruficeps; assembly: GCA_008694505.1. Classification (NCBI taxonomy): domain Eukaryota; kingdom Metazoa; phylum Chordata; class Aves; order Passeriformes; family Timaliidae; genus Cyanoderma; species Cyanoderma ruficeps. The sequence continues at coordinate 153,477 of VZDJ01000135.1, forward strand.
GTGTTTTTGAATTATTAAGAAAGTAGTTTAAATAATGTCTAGATCGTTTGCAGTTAAGCTTATGGCTGCAGTGTAAAGTTAGGATTGTGCTTTGTTTTCATAACCAATTGATACTTACTTGCTGTTCTTACTCTATGCTGGCTAAAGTCTGCCTCTGCTTTATACCTGCTCAGCAAACCAAGGTGAGTGATTGAACGAGGCTGTGCTACATTTATTTTAAACTGTTCCCTTCTAAAAATTGCAGCTGAGGTTGTAGTGAAAAGGAGGCAGGTTACTGTGCTTCTTCCCTCCCTGTTTTTATGTTTGCTTGCTTTGTGATATTCTGATAGAGTTTTTGTATGCTTTACTGTGACTGAGGGCTTTTTTTCCTCCTGACTGGCCATACAGAACCATGAGCACATAGAAGAAGTGTACTTGGAGAATAGCTGTGGTCCTCTGTGGAGTTGTTGCCAAAATTCCTTTTTCTTCTGCCATTTTACTTCTATGGTTGTTGATTATTTGTCTGAATAAATCTGGCAGCTGTTTGCTATGTTTAATAGAGCAGAAAGGCTACTCTGAATAAAGCTATTTGAAAATTTGTTTATATGAAGTATTTGTAAATCCATGAAGGTCTCTTGGCATTTCTGTATCGCTTTCTCTGTCTTCCTGAATTCATTCTTTGATGCAGGACTTTGCAGGCTGGCAAATTTACTACAGGTTTAAAAACCTTTCCTAGTGCATCTTTTTTCTTATGGATATCAGCTGTATCAGAATATTCTTGGTAACAGAGGTCTCAATTCTACATTTTGCATTTGTATTTATTACAAGGATCTAGGAACAGGTAGCATATGGGAAGAATTACTTTCTGTTCTTACTAAATGAAAAATCCAAATTACAATAATAAATGCAAGGCAATTTAGAAGTTGTTATATATTATTCTATTTTGTGTTTAACTTCAATTTGCCTGTATTCTCCAAATGAATCTGATTTATATAACTTGTTTTTGTTTTTCACTTGTCGTGCTTTTTCTGTTTTTCTTTTCTTTTTTTTTTTTTTTTTTTTGGGGTTGGTCTTGAACATGTTTCCAGTCCTGTAGCTGGAGATAACTGTTTTTATTTGTGACCAAAACAGATAGGTAAAAAATAGTGAAGGAATGAGGAGAATATTAGAAATGCAAGCTAACACTGGGAGGGAATGAAAATATGTATGGGTTTTAAGGATTTTTACATCTAAATTGCATGTGTAACCTAATAAGAATGCTAAAGAGAAAATAGCTGGTATACTGCTATGTAGAAGACAATTCATTGCTACACATCTTTACTCAATTACACTCTGCTGTTTTGCGTTGTCTGTTACATTTGTATATGTCCATTTTCTTCCTGATGGCGTAAAGAGAGAGGAGCAGACAGGTTATTGAATATTCATGGCTGTGAAGGTTATCTGTGGTAGTGGCAGAACCTCAAAAGCTGTTTTTGTCCACATGCTGTGCATGATATGCTCAGCTTTGCTGCACCATCTCCCCTTCCCTTCCATCCTGAGCTCGGGAATCCTCTGGTGAAGTAGTTCCCTGGAGAAGCAGCTGAGTTAGTGGTTGTTGCGATTGGCAATTTGGAATGAGTGGATTAAAATTATATCGTCAAACACTCTTTGCCTTTTTGCTCAAATATTTTTTCTGATAGCTCAGACCTCAGAATTTTATTCCCTGTTTTGCATCATATCCCCATGAAAGGTTGAGTTGACATAGCAGGAATTCTGCATTAGTGGAACATTTACTATTGGGAACTCTGTATCCAGACTTCAAGTTCTCTGTTGTTTTTAAAAATCAGTAGCAAAACTCTCCTTCCCTCAGTTCAGAATAGGACTAGTCTGCTAGCTGGCATACCTTGTTACCCATCAGTGTAATTTTTCCAATTTAATTTTCTTTTATTATTTAAAATACGTACAGTTATTTCATTGTATTAGGGGGCTAACCCTGACTAATTGCTGCTTTGTGCTCAGGCTAGAGTTTTCTTAGATTCTCGTGTTTCAAGCAGTATTAAATGTGTCATGTGGTTGTTATAGCTGGATATTAATCAGAATTTTTATGATGGTGTTTTTAAAATAGGCAATTAAAACTACTTTAGGATTTTTTTTCTCTCAACAGAAATAATTTTGTCAACTTTTCTTTAGGAGTGTATACCTGAATCACATTTTAAAAAAACAAACCAACAACAAAAACCCCCGATCTTGGTTAAGTAAGCAGATAGTTTACCTAATTTTATTAAAATTATATATATAAAATTTGTTTTACTAACAAGCAAGATGCTAATTCTTTAAATGGTTGGACATTTACTATTTTCTGGCCATTGACTACCCCAAGCAATCATATTTGATGCTCCTTAATTAGAGTACCCTTTTTTATTTCCAGGTTCTTTTCCACCTCAGCAATCGAGACAATACATTTGCTTACCACGCTGCTCTCCTAAGTGTTCTTTTGCATGTAAATTAATCTTGATTCAGTTTACACTGTCATGCTGAGTGGTACAAATTGCCTATAACAATAAAACAGCATGAGTTAAAAATAAAGGGGGGTGAAAAAGCAGATTGAATGTGTGCCTTACTTGATAGGATGTTACTTTGCTTTATGCCAATACATTAGTCGACGATAATGAATCTTCTGTTCTGAAAAGCATGGTTTAGTTGATTTTTTTAATTTTACTTCAATGGAGCAGTACCTTGTCTTTTATAGAACAAGTTAGACAAACCATTAATGACAAGAGTGTTAAGGTTAAATATGAAGCAATGCATTCACTTCTCTGAGTGCTATCCATCTTTCCATTTACAGGAGCTTGACAAAAGTACTGGCTTTGTACAACATTTCCTTTAATTACATGCTGTGGGAAACAGGCTTTTAACATAAACATAGTTGCATTCATTTATTCAGCATTTGCTCTTCAATAGAGCTTAATGGAGAAGGTTTAAATCCTAAATAAGTACACACATCTCTCAGCAGTGTTATGTCAGTCCCCGTGCTCTGCTTAAAAGCAGTTTTAGTCTGTGTATGTAGTTTGTAAAGCTTTTGCCTAATACTTAAACAATTTGAAACAGAATGTTCTACTCCCAAGATAAATCTGATTGTTATAAATGTTGTATTTGTTCTCTTCAAAAATATCCTATTATTTACTTATCAGCTGTTCCATTTTTACTTTCATATTTCTTACTCTGTGACAGCAGCACATTCCGGGACATTAAAATGCTGGATTTATTATTTTAATTTCTTTTATTAAGCATCTTGGTACTACTATTTCCTCTGGGTTAGAACTGTATGTGCAGCCCTAAAACATTGGTCTTTTGAGACTTTTCTGTTGTTTTCATTGTTAGTGTTGCTTCAGATGCTTCATATTTCTGCCTGAAGTACCGTGCTCCTTTGTTTGTCTGCATTTTCAGCTTCTGAACATACTGTAAAAAGGCACACACAGTGTTGAGTTGTAGTTACTGTTGTGTTTTAATCAACATGAGCATCCAACAAATCATTCTTCTAAACAATGGATATTGATAGAAAAATGTGAGTTTTGTTAAAATGTCCTTGAATGGCATATCCTTCTTCACTTTTTCTTTGTCATATTTTTGGATATGAGCCTTACATTTCTGTTCCATTTTGTAGTGATATTCAAATAATTTTACGCAAATAGTTTATATAGATATTTTAGAGAGCTGGACACTAACTGAATTTACCAGTTTCTAATGTGTTGACTTTCTCTTAAATGACTAAAGTGAGCCAGTTACTACTATCTGAATTTCAAGATCATTTTTAGCAATTGGATATGGAATTATAATTAAATATATGTTTGAAGGATTATAAAGGATCTTTGTATATATTCTTACTTAAACTGGATCTTTCCAAATCAGTCATACTTAATATTTAGTTTCTGCATTTGCATTCTTCTTTTAAATTAAGCTTTTTATGAGAAAAGAACTACCTTGGTTTCACAGTTGCATTTGTATCACAGATGTCATTGTTCAGCTATTACTAGTTTGTTTTTGATAATAGGTCATTGCAAGTAAGACATTAAACTAAGGTAATTATGTGGGTTCTTATAAAATTGTTTTCTCAATAAACTATTTACTTTAAATGCCTTTTTTGTTGTTTAGATGTCTACTATTTTGGTTTAATATTTAATAAGCAAGCAAATCTTTGTGTATTCATAATGAAATACTTAATGTTTCAGGAATGCTGACAGGAATGAATGAGACATCTGCTACAATAGCTGTTGCTCCACAGAACTCTACTAGTCCTGTAATTATTGAGAGAGTAGTGAAAGCAGCAAACCTGGGTGTAGTCCCTTCTGGTCAAGATAACATACACAGGTAAGATTATATGTTATTCAAAGTATGACCATCTTCTAATATTAATTTGTTAGTTTAAAATTCATCAATATTTGAAGATATTAGGGAAAATTTTATTATCCATACCTTTAAGGGAGAAGGTGCCAAATTATACTGTAGTATATATAATACTAAGCCTAAGTATTATATACTACAAGTCATTATTTGGGTGTATATAGAAGTGTCTAGACTTTACTGTACACAGTAAAGGAAGAAATTGTCCATTTGTCCATCCCTTGTTTTGTTTCAAAGGGAAGAGGTATCCCTTTAGAGCACAGTACTTCCAAGCAGGGTTTTGGGGATTTTTTTTTTGTTTCTGTTTCCCATAGTAAGTAGCCTGCTCCAGTTTTATCATCTGTGAGGAACAACTTGTTTTCCTACATTATTTTTTGATGTTCCTATATATATCTGCAAGCAAAAACAATTATTTGCCAAGAAAGTCACTGACCCTGTCAAATTTTTAGTTTTTACTTGTAGATTAATCCTTTTCTTCCAAATGCTCTGATACAGAATGTCAGTGGAATTTATGCAGTTGTTGGTTAATGACAGCTTTTAATCTGATTGACTCAGAATATTTAATCGTGTGAATCTGTATGGCTTCTCACTTGTGGCAGGAGCAAACCAGGTTAACCTGGTCTTGAAATAAGAAAATGAATACATCTCTCTTACCACCTACTAAGATTGTTCACTAACTTCTGAATTATCTCTAGTCCTCTGAATTTTACTATCCAATGACAGCAAAGTATCTTCTTTTAAAGACAAGAACAGTGCTTTTCTTTGAAGTTTTACTGACTGAGATGGCTGTTTGAAAGGGTGAGAATGCTGAAGCCTACACAAGATTAATAACCTGATATTGTTGGATGTAGTCTCTTTTGCATTGCTGGGCATTTGTATTGCATTGCATTAACATTAACCCAGCTGGATTTTCCTATGTATTTGATACGGTTAATGATAAAATTCTGTTTCACCATAAAAACATGGCACAGCTAGTGCAATTGCACTGAAATGATTGTCACTGTTGACACCTGATCCTCCATGAAAGAGTCCTCATTTGTTGCATCCCTGAGGGATCTGTGTAGCCTGTGTTCTCAACATCAATTCAAAGACTAGGTGAGAGTGTCAATCAGGAGAGACTGAAGTGTCTGCAGCCTACAGGTGCTCTCCATCTTTACCCTATCTATCACATGGGACTTATCACATAGGCATGGATTGTTTTGTTGACTGAGTCTCAAAAAGGCTCCCTAAAATAATAGCCTGGCACCTAGCTCAGCCACAGGTTTCCCGGCCGTAGATAAGTTTCTAATTTGATGTTGTTTTCTTTTGCTCTTTTGGTTCCTTTTAAAGGATGTTTTCTACAACAGAGTCTATAACCAAGAGTAAATAAATTGAAGATGTGCTTACTGTTGGGTGCACTCCTTCAGAGGCAGTGCTTAAAGGCATGTCCAGGTCAAGCTGAAGTATTCAGAGTGCTTCAGAGCATCCTGAAATATTCTTTGGTTCTTTACATTCAAAATACAGCGTTTTCAGTCTGCCACAATAGACTATAGAATAACCCATCAAGCAAAACAAATAGTTTATAACAATTTAAGTGGCCTGTGAGAAATGCCCAGCAGTTGATAAGCATTTAGGGAACAGGAAATGTCTTCATTTGCTTCACCATCAGAAAATGGAGTTCACAGGTAGTCATAATTCCACCTAGATTTTACTGAGGAGGAACATCACCTAATTGATACTGTGATGAACCTGTTCATCTTTTAAACAGTAAATGCTTGAAAGTGAATCCTAGATCCGTGTGAATGACTATTTGAGATAGATATTAAGTAATTAATCCTTTCAAAATGCTGAAAAAAATACTGAAATTTTTATATATAGATAGAGATGTGTATCTAAAGTAAACATATGTTTGGATTAAATGAACTCTGTCATGAGAGAAAAAAAAATTAAATCTTCTGGCAGAAGTCTCATGGATACAAGAATTGTGACTTATTTATATGACACACAATTTCAGGATAATAAAATAAACAGTCCCCTTTTATCTTGTCTAAACAGTTACAGATTCAATAAAAAATACATTAAAAGTGGATTTTATAATTTTTTTATAGAATTGTCATTTGTCTTGTTCTATTGCAAGTGATATTGGAGAAAAACATTACATCCAAAAACTTCTAGCTTTTGCTGTTCTGTGAGGACTACTTCAGCTGACTTCTTGGAAGAGCCTAGTACATACCTTTTTGCACAGAAAAAGAAGTACTGTTTTTAACTGGCATTCTGCATTGTGCAGCATAAATTATATTAACCTATTAGTTGGTCATCCCCAACTTGAATATTAGTGCTTAATGATGGCTAATGCCAAAAAAATTGTATTGCCTGGTAATGCAATATATTCATTCAAAATGAAATTGTACAATTTAATACAAGTGCAAGAGTATCTAATGGACATGAATAGGTGTGTTTCATGGTTTCTTTCAGTCTAAACATATTCACATTCATGCTGAAGATGTTGTCATGCTGGTGGAATCCAATTACTGGTCCTTAAATTAATAACCCTATTAGGATTTTATTTTTGCACAAAGTAAAAACACTTAGAGCAAATATAATGAAGATTTGAAAGTAAATATTTGAAATAAATATCAACAGAGTAGCATAGAGTCACCAAAGAAAAATGAAATAAGTGAAAACAAATGTCAAATACATTAGCTATGTATCTGAGCATATCACAGTATAGCAACACTTTTTTACATCCATTTCTTTAGTCTCTTTGCCATGTGGCTACAAGATTTGTGTACTTAGTTACAATGTAATAATTTAATTGTTAAATGAATGTAGACCAATATGCCAGGTAACATAGTTGATTCTGCTTTAAACTATCTTTTCTGTTCTGTTTTTATTTGAAGTGATAGCTGCAAAAAATTTTAACTAATTAGCCAAGATATAGGTATAGATATAAGTATGGATATAGATAGATATTGATAGCAGAGCACAAAGTTGCAGGTTAATATTTGTATAGATGAAAAATAAATTTGCTGTACTATTTTACTTCCTTTAGAATAGTTACCTAATCTTCAGTGGGGTTTATTCAAGGGCTTAGATTACAGGGCTTTGTTAGACAACATGCAGTGCATTTGCATGTTCTTGATAGGATTTAGCTATTTTATGTATTGATCTTTCTTGCTTTTGCTAATAAGTGGAAACATTATTTCAATTTGAAAAGGCTTCTACTAGAAACAAAAATGTGAAATGCATTTCAAGAGAGAAATTTCTTGAATGGGAAATGCGTTTTCTTAAATATGAAAACTTCAGAAAGTGTCCCTTTTTTTCTTAAAATAATTTTTCACAGGACTGATTAGTGTAATTGTTGGAATATCCATAGCTTTTTAGTGTTCTAAAAACTGTTACCTGATGTTGATAAAATGATTTCAACGGGTCAGCTAAGGCACCAAGCTTATGTCTTTTTGTTCAGATGACAACTGAGGGCACCATTTGAATATCTGAATATTTGAGATATTGAGACAAAGACACTGAAAGAAAAGTATTTGTTACTGCAGGGAATCAAATCACTCTGAATAACTACCTTTAGAGAACAAGTACTTTTCAGTTGATGTGTGTCTGCTGTTTGTTGTCAGTGGGGAAAACTATTAGGAATTTTTCTATCTTCAAAATAAGAGAGTATATAATGGAGGACATTTATTCCTTCGAAGTTGATTCTTCTGTAGAACATCACTTGAGCTCCTGGTCTCTATTTGGGCAGTAACATTCATTGCTTTAGATACAACAACAGCAAAAAAGGAATCCAGGCTGTTCTGTTTCAAAATGTGATGAGATTAAGACATTATTCAATTCAAGATTTTCGGTCATATTCTATTTAACTCACACAAGCTTTATTTACCCAGAAATGCCCTTCATGCTAGTGTTACTGTCAACATGTGTTGCTTATTCTTCTCAGTTGAATATTCTAAAAGTTCCTCAGGTCTCTTCCTTCTTTTTTCATTTTCATCTCCTACAAGTATAGGTATTCATCATCTGCTTCACTTTGAATATAGGAAAAGATAACAGATGGTGCTAAAATGAAAAGGCTAGTTGCAGACTTGAATGTTATAAAGGTTTGAATGCTCTTATAATCCTCTAGAAAGTGTCAAAATATTGTTTACTATTACATAAGGCCCTATGCATGAAGGAGAGGTGTTTCAGGCTAAATTGGTTTAGGAAAAAAAATAATGGAAATACACATAGAAGATGTTTTTTTCACGCTACCAACAAAAATATGATGCAAAGCTTTTAAAGTGTTGGCAGCAGCATATGGCAGAAGAATCTGTTCAGAGCTAAGATCACAAACTGGATTTACTTCTTCACTCTCGTTTTATACTTGTGTGCTTCCATTGACGTCAGAGTATAATGTGCAATGAGATGGAGAATCAGGCTGTCTTCAACTACCTACCTCTCTATCTTCTACTTCCCAAAGCATTTCTTAAATGGGATGCATTCTACTACAGAATATTATTTACTTCAATGACTGTGGGTCTAAAAATGGTGCAAGATAGATCATCTTTTCCATTCTTTTCATTTTTGAAGGCTACCTGTGCATTGGCCAATCAGTCAGCGAGATAAAACTCTGAAGCCAGCAGGGTGGATAATGAAGAATGAAGTTTAGTCAACCTCAACTTATTTAATAGTCCATTGCACTAGTCTGTTGCTGCTGTTGTATTCTGGAAGGAATCCTCAATTGCAAACAGGAAGTAGCAGAATTAGAAAGTGAGCATGGTGTCATGTCCATATCTGTATTCTACAGTTCATCAGGATGGCTGTAACCATTGACATGCACTCAGCACTGGCACAGGACAGCATTAATTTCAGTTCCCAAATTTCTCATGGTCAGTTCTACAATTTCAACAACTCAATATGGGACAATCTGATGTTTTGGAGAAAATCAAATCTCTTTTAACAATGAAGCTCTGAAGTGCTTCAGAACAGCCATTTCACATTTTAAAATAGGGATTTTAATGTCTTTTTCCATTACAGTCACAAAAGTGGCAATACTAACAGCCATCTCTTCTTCCTAGACATGACCAGGACTTGCAGAGGGAGAATTCTCATCTCTTAGTGTGGTGTCATATTAGACACCTGAATTAGCAGCAGGCAAGCTAAGTTTTAAACAAAGAAGCATGAAACAGCACTTCTGCTCATTGCTGGGGCAAGTCTTAAGTAGCTCAAGCACAGCAGTGCACACAGTGACTGTGCAGCTTCTGAAACCTACATTTTTAAGGACACTTCACTGAACCATGTAGACGTGGTAGTTTCTTCAGAGCTTGCTGTATGTAGTATGACACTGCTTAGGGTACCCTAAACTATCTGATTTCTTGAATAAGCAATTATTGAACAAGATGTAAAATACCATCCACCTGTCTTGTGGAGGCTTCTATTGCTGTCCTTTAGCAAAATCGGAAATATACTGTGTAAATCATTTATTATGACAGTAAACACACTGCAATGGATGAGAATTCATACTCTGAATAATATGGAAATAAGACCAAATGTAGAAACTTGCATAAAATGTTTAAAATCCAGAAAACAGACAAATCCAAGGACCTATGTTTCACTAGCCTTTATTTCTCACCTCATGCATCAGCCTGACAGTCTGGTTGTATTCACCCCTTTTTATCATTTTGCAACCTGTCATGTCCCATTTATAGTATATTGGCAGACTGATTCTCAAAGGAAAGAGGGTTTTGTTTACAGACAATTTTGATTATCAGAGAATGTCGTGCTTAGTAATCAGTTATCCTCCCCACATCTTTTTAATCCAGTAACGCTTAATGTGGGGAGAAAGGGTAGACAATTGCATGTGTGTGTAGGTACATTTGAACCAAATTCCATCCAAAGGGGTCCACCTGGAAATTTTTTCTGTGTATTTCGTCTTCCAGTTTGCACTAAATTTAGAATGATTCTCAGGCAGAAAGTTAGTGATCAGACCCCATCAGCTTAACATAACTAACAACTGCATCTGCTTCCAGCGTGTCTGCTGGAAAGGAAAATAACCATCTACTGAGGATAAAAAAAATGTGTAAATTTCTGAGAAACAGAAATTCTTTATAGTTATTCACTTGATTCCAAGTATATGTTGTCAGTAGCTGATAAACAGGTGTACAAATTCACAAAGACTTTTTTTAAAGGCCCTTCCTGTTCTGTGTGCAAGCACACCTGTTCTGAGGTTTTTACTAAGCAATTAGCCTGTTGGAGAGCTCCAAGGAAGCGAAATCAACCTCTGCTCCTGCTAAGTAGCTCTTTTGAAGCAGTTACCCAAGACTGTTTTGCTTCTGTAGTTCCTTAGCTATGGGGCTCAGTTTTCCTTTTCTGCTCCTCCAGAAAGCTTCAGTGGGTAGCTGCATAAATAAACTTGTAACAGACATGCAGCTTTCATTTTGCTTCCTAATCTCTCAAGTAGGAATTAATTAGAGAGCTAAATAACCCAGGCAAAACAGCTTCTCTGGTAGTCTTTACCTGTAGGAGACAGAATTTTAAATGGAATAGTATATCCATGTCCACAGTAACCTTTTCTTGTTTTGTGATGGAAGTAAGTCCAGCTTTTCGTTTTGGGGGTTTTGGTTTGGTTTTGTTTTCTTTAAAAAAAAAAAAAAAAAGACCTCCTCTTTNCTAGAAGTCTGTCTGGTTAGTAACTGTTCTTGGGTTAATAGTTTTATTAATAGAGGAAAAGAAAACTGTATAAACTGTATTTTATAATTATGAAAGTACTCATTTTGTAGTTCCCCGTATTATTTTTCCTATTATAATTATTCCTTAATCAAGCCTAATCAAATCCCTAATCAAATCCTAGTGTTCCAAAACCTTGAAATATTCTCTCTGCTAACAAAAGGGCCCTGTGTATACTAATACTATTTTCATGTGTTATCATCATATGAAGATTTTAATTAACTGGTGCAAAATACTTGATCAAGAGAATGCCTTCACACAGATTCATTTTAATGCCCTTAACACTGTAGTTATATTATTGTATTAATCAGGTTATATGCAAATTGCAAAATTTTAAAATAACTTTAGGAAATTAAATTTGGTCTTAACATTAAAAGTATATGAGCGAGTCATTTTAGATATGCAGTTAATCAAAATAGACTGTTCTAGCCTGGCTTGTTTGCTGTCCACTAGAGGACAGCACTGCTTTTGTATCTGAATGATATAAAGTGATAAATATGTGCAGCATTTTCTTTGAAAAACAAACAGGAGCCTTTTGAGCTAGTTATTTAAACAGAAAATGCTTAACACTTAAAGAACTAACTGAGCAGAAGACTGTCTTTGATTGTAAAGATCTCTAAGTATTTAATATTTAGTATTTTAATATCTTTCTATAAAGTAATCTGCTTTCTTGAAATTAAACAATTTTCCTGCAAATTAAAATTTATAGCCTGTTTTAAAAAGAGACTGAGTATAATTCTCAAGCATGTATCATATTAAATGCCCAATTCTATAGGAGAAAGAAAGAGTAAAGTATATGAGAAAACAAAATAGATGAAGTATTGCAATTAGAATTTTCTAGGTGGGAGGACCAAATATTTTGATTTAAGCTTTTAGCTCAGTGATTTTTTTTTTTTTTGAGGAGGAGGAGGAGATATAAATACCTACATATGAAAATGCTGGTATTTTTAAACTAATGACAAATTCAGAAGATTATAAAAAGTTCATGCAGCATCTTTTTGAACATGTGGAGTAGTGCTATGTATTGGACAGTAAGTTCAGATGACTTGCTTGAATTTCTGCATTTTTGTTAGAGGTACAGTGCAGCTGCTCACTGGAAACTGAGGGCAGACTCAAAATCTATTTTGGCAATAGAAATAAACATGGTAAAAGTATGTACATTTGATTGCAATTTATTTTGCAATTTATTTTACAATTTTTTTTATTTTATACCCCTTGAAAAAATAAATAATGTTGGAAAATAATTACATTATTTTAATGAATTAGGTATTTTGAACAATTTGTTCAAAGATAGTGTTAAAATTGCATTAAATCTGCTGGAAAAAAGAAAGTCACATTATCATAATATGATTTTTAAAGTAAATAGTAATCAAATTTTATTAGTAGTAACCAATGTTAGAATCACCAGATTAAGTTCCTTCTTTTTGTGGGTATATTTGTGCTTACAGTTTTAGTATTAAGCTTTCGGTATCCCCAGGTCAGCACTAATGCCCAAATATTTCCTTTTTCTTGTTCTAAGGCTTACTCAGAGAACGAATACAAATAAATTAGTAATTTAGCCAGTTCAGCTGAGTTGTTATTTATAAAGTGAAATCTGTACATAGCAGAGCAATAGGAGGATTCAGAGCACTGAAACTGTAAGTGTAAGTATCTTTGTTGACCGGTTGACGTGCTGAAAGGTCCTTTGTAGTTATTCATTCTTATATTTACAAATTGGAGACTAATTCACGGCAGTATTTTTTCCCCCTTTGAATATATTCATTGCATAACTTGATTACACATTTGTCAGCTTTGGACTAATTATTTTTCTACAGCTAGGGCAGGGCATTGCATCTTCTGATTGTCTTCCTTACTAATAGGATTCTGTCTGCTTCAGCAGGCAGTAATTGAAGGCTTCATGTACAAGATTTAAAGAAAGGGTGGAGGGGGAAAAAAAAAAAGTTTTAGCCTCCACGGGCCATTGTCACTCTTTGTGGTAAGCAGTAGAAGAGAAAAAGAAGAAAATTTAGGTTGAATAGAAAAGTCAGAGAGGAGGAAAAGCACCAGAGAGGAGAGAGTGTGTTTTAATGCTGTTGAATTATGCGTAACGAACCCTGCTCTGCTGTAAATATCCCAACAGTGAGTGTTCAGGTGTAAATTTACTTTCTCAAATGTTGAATTTTAAAGAACAGGTTTTAAGTGAGTTAGTCTGCTGCTGTATATTCACTGCCATGAAATTTTCATAACCTTTCCCCATAAAAATGCATCTCCTTATAGCAGCTATATTTTGTCTGCAGAAAAAGAGGAAACTGCTGCCAGTCTGAATTCAGGCTAGTCATCATTGCAAAGTCAGTGTTTGGCAAATGCTGTCACACTGTAGTATCTGATACTCTGTGTTTTCTCTTTGTATCAACTATATATCAGATTTTTCTGTGTGGTTATCATGAACAAATTTATTTTTATGGGAAGTGACCAAGCCTCTGTAATTTATTTTTAACTCCTGAAAGACTGAGTTACTTTCTAAAAATATATAGTATTTTATTGATGTTGAATTTGATTCTTAGTGTATATTTACTTATCCACTGATAGGCACTATATTTATATAAAAATAATGTGTTAACTCCTTCTCTTTTTTTGCGTGTCACATATGCTCAGAATATTTAACATTCTTTCTAAAAAAATTTTTTGTAAACATTCAGAATATGCAAATATTTATCACATTGTTTTGTTCTAATATGTCTTGATTTTTTAAAATGGGAAAAAGTATTAACAGCTTCAAATGTTCCTGAATATTTTAATGATGTAAAATCAGGTTTAGAATCAATATTATCACAGAATTAAATACTGCATCATAGCAGAAACAGCCATCTTAACACTGTTAGTAAATACTTGGTTCTGTTTTCCAGATTGCTTTATTTTTTTGGTGTGTTTTTGTTGTTTGTTTGGGGGGTTTTTTAGTATTTATGAATGCATCCTTTGTTGCAACAGAACCATGCTCATGATACATGTCTTATGTTAAGAGTTGTCCACAGGACAAATTCATTCTTTTGGACCTACAATCAATGTACATCCTAGATTGAAATGTATCACAGTGCAGTTTTCAAGGCTTATTAACGGCAATGATTTCTTGTTGGTTTATTGTCTTTTTTGGTTTAGTTTGGTTTGGGAATTTTTGTTTGTTTTTAATTCAAATTCTAAACTACAAAGTGAAAAATTATTACTGACCTCATGGAGAAAATAAGTTTCTCACTATGAGTGAACACATGCTATTGGTGATTAAATTTTTGCTGCTGAGATTTTTTTAATGGCTTTCTAGGCTTTTCTAGGTGTTTATTTGAGCACAACACACCTTTTGGAAAATCCTCGAGGGTTTATGCTAAGAGTTAGCATATAAATGCAGTAGCATGTATTTAGATAAAAAACTGCTATTAACCAAATCCTTCAATGACTGTATTTAAAACATCTGAATATCTGACAAATCAGTTTTACTGCTAGTGCCAACTGTTATAACTATATGCAGTTTTACAGATTACAGGAGTATATTTATAACTCTTCTTAGAAACTAGATTGTATTCCCTATTCTAAAGAACAAATTTTGGGTTCCAAAGTTCAAAAGCAGCTGTAAACCTACTGAGTGGTTCTTTTCTATACGTGCATTTTTTAATGGTGAAATAAGTCTTCCAGTTGTAGTCCAATTCTTCCTTCACCGGGCAATTCCAGATCCCATATCAGTGACCATTGATAGAAGCTGATTAGCTGCTCCTAGTTATGCATATTAACACTTTGTGTAAAATTATCTGAGTATCAGGCCCTTTGCGTCTTGCAAACCACACGCAAACTCACATTTTATTGATTTTTTGGTTTTTTGTTCAGGGCTATGGAAAAGCGCTATTGATCCCCTAAGTGATTTTGCAAATCCACATGTAAAAATATCAGCACAAAACTAATCTCTCATGCTTTGGACCACCTTGGCTTTCCCAGAACGCTGACTTTGTATCACTTTCAGCTTTTGATAAAAGAGGGTAAAATCTAGCCTCGGGGCTACGAAGCACAGCAGGAGTGCCAACTAGCAACCTATTTATGTGCATACTCAGAGATAATCTGCCTCTGTGTTGTCCCAAGACACAACTGTTAAGTAAATAAAGTGACTAATAAGACTATTGTTTCTATAATTATCCCCCTGTCGAAGTCAACAAGAGAAATAGCCATCTTCTACATTGCAGCATAAATAGATGGAATCAATGATGTAACTAGCTAAGTAGGTAATTTTTGTACTAGTAATATTGTTTTATAACCTCCTATTAAAAAGAGAGGTCTTTGAATGTATCTGTAATCCAGACAAAAGAAATGGGTTGACCTGTGATGGGTGACA
This sequence comes from Cyanoderma ruficeps, assembly GCA_008694505.1. Taxonomy (NCBI): domain Eukaryota; kingdom Metazoa; phylum Chordata; class Aves; order Passeriformes; family Timaliidae; genus Cyanoderma; species Cyanoderma ruficeps. The sequence continues at coordinate 168,877 of VZDJ01000135.1, forward strand.
TTAGAAAAGTGTCCCATGTTTCCTTAATTAGTATAATGTGTTATGAGATTTTGATATGCTTAGTTTAAAAAGAAAAAAAAAAAGACAGAAATTACTTCTCGTTTAAAGAGAACCTGCTTCCTGCTTAAGTGGCTAATATTTTAATTAAGTCTGGAGTGAAGTTTTTTGAGTATCTCCTGATAAACTCCCTCCTTTATGTTGATGGTAATTAAACAGATCCCCAAGGGCTCGGGTAGGCGCTTTGCAAGGCCCATGCTGATTGTCAGACAGGAGACACTGACCAGTTGGTTTGCTCTTGAATAGCCCACAGCGTGCTGTCAGCGCAGCAGTTTGATTTTTCTGTATTGTGAGCTGTTGTCAGGGCTAACTGGGTCCTATTGTGACTGAAGATGTTGCGCAAATTGAGGCAGATGGCTCTGATTCAGACACGTGTCATTCAGAAAGAGGAGAGGAGATTGGCCCTGCAAAGTGGGGTCAGACGGGGTCACAGACCTGCTCTACACTTGTTAGTGTTTTCAAAAGCCCATGTGCAGCAACTTTGTTGTTGAGGAGTAACCAAGAAGGGGGGGGCAGCAGGGGGAAGCATGTTGTGCTCCTTGTTGGAAGATGGAAAGATGGACGCTGTTGCCGTCCTCTTGCTTCCTGTCTCTTGGGCCTGGCTCTGCCCACGGAATGAATTAACGGGATTGACAGAAGTTCATTGTGCCTAAAATGGCTTTTCAGTCAATTGTGGTGCTTAAAAGGCTAGTTTTGCTTTTAATTCCGTGTAATTAGTGGGTTCTTCATGTCTTGGAATTTAGTAATGGTGCATTAGTCTTAACTTTTGTCTGTCTGATTGGTTGGTAGCTTTTTGTTTTCTTTGTAGGATTTTTAATAATTATAAAATATTTAAAAATATTGGCCAGATTTTCATGGTTCTGCAGATAAATTCACAGATAGAATAATTCTGTCATGGTGTAATTGTCATTTCAAACTGATTGTTTTATGTGTCTATTATTTTAACTTGGTTTAGTTTGAATTAATTTCTGGGATTGCAGGAGGAGACACATTTCAGAAGGTACAGCAGTTTGGCTTTTTGTATGTGTTCTACTGCATTTAACATAGTTGCATTGGTTTTGGGGCACCAAATAATGAAAATCCTTGGAAAATTCTATACAGCTGTAGTCAGGTTGTCAGTGTGAATGAATATTGTAGATCAACTGAAGAATCAATATGCACATTAAAATTATTTCAATAAGATTTAGTTTGTAGTTTAGTTTGTACTAGATACAAAATTTTGCATGATACTTCTTTGCCCTTCTAAAATGCAAAAATATCTATATAAATTATGTTTGAAGAATTTATGGGAGGTTTTATGGTTTATCCCCTGAAATGCATTAATGAATTTAGAAGTATTTTATTATATTTGAGCTCATTTACCTCTTGCAGAGTTAAAGAAACATTAGCAATCTTTGACCTTAAGATCCTCGGTGATTTTTCTCTTTTCTTTTTTTATTTTTCCTCCAGGTTTGCAGCTAAGACTGTGCACAGTGGGTCACTGATGCTAGTCACAGTGGAGCTGAAGGAGAGCTCTACAGCACAGCTCATCATAAACACTGAGAAAACTGTGATTGGTTCTGTTCTGCTGCGGGAGCTGAAGCCTGTCCTGTCCCAGGGGTAACCTGCTTACATCTGGACTTCAGAATCTGGCACACAACAAAAGTGCCTGGCATCCACTACTGCTGCCTTTCATTTATAATAATAGCCCTTCCATCTGGCAGTGGGGAAAGAATACACTCTTGACATTCTTGTCTTCTGTTTTAGAATGCTAGTGCGTATCTATCATGTATGCAAGTCCTCTCCTTTTTTTCTGCTTGCTAACCAAAGAACATATATTTTACTGTCATTATCTGTGCTTTTAAATGTGTTTTAAATGTATTTCCCATTTGTTCTACCCTAGTCCTTCCCTCTCTCTTCCCTTCCCCCACTACCTTCCTTCCCCATCAGTTTCTGCTCCCCCTCCATAGTGGACAAATATTAGGTAATAAAGTTCAAGGGAAATCACACCGCTTGAAAGCTGAGTTCAAATGGCAGCTGGGTTTCAGGAACATAGACAAGAAGTATGTGATTCAGAGAGAATTTTGGTCTTAAGTGTGAAAACACAGTAAGTACAGCAAAATGGTGTCTGTTTTCTAGAAGTGCTTGTAAACCTGAACTCGATTGTTGAGAACATTGTTCCTACCTACTGTCATTTTCTCAAATATTTTAAGATGCTAATAAAGTAGTGGCTATGAACAGAGGCTCCCTCCTTTCTTGCTTTGGTAGAGAATTGCTAACAGACATGCTGATATTGTATATATCTGGTTAACTAAAGTAAATACAAATGAGGTGGACACTATATATGTATCAGCAAACTGTTCTTGCAAAAGTAGCCAGTGTTTGTGCTCCTATGATAATTGTCTGCTATGTGGTCACATTTTCTGTCTATTTTCAAATTGTCCTACTCATAAAATACTGATTGAATTGTTCAAATGATTATTAAATGAAATACTGATTATTAGACTGTTGTGGCAAATACTGTCTTCTAGCTTAATGAACAGTTTAGCTTTATTTCAGATTTCTTTTTTCAACTAGATTAAAACATTTCCCAGCTTTGTATAAGCCAGGGCTTGAGGCAAAGAGAAATTCATAACCATATCAACTGAACTAAGGTGGAGAAGACCAATAGCCTTGCACCAGTTGGTGTACCCAGTTTTCTTGGTACAGGTCAGTGATTTTGTCAGGTCAGTGATTTTGGCCTTCCCTTCACATTCTGGTTGCATGGCAGGACAGAAGATGCTGAGCATTTTCATTTCTTATCAGTTCTCCTCACTTCCAAAATGTTTTTTCCTAGTAACTCATGGCTTTGCTACAGAGAAGATACTTGAATAAGTGTAACCTTCCTCTGTCACCAGGACCTTTGCGTGGTCCTTAGATGCCCATCTAGTGCTGTTCTAGTTCAGAATGATACAAAATGCTGCTTTTTTCAAAAATTTTCCATTACTTCACACTAAATTCTTCTAAAATTTTCTATTAAAATGGAGTAGAACTAAAGAGAGGCTCTAATGTGAAGCAGAGTTTATTGGCAAATGCTAAAGAGAGGTTAGGTTTTTAAGGCATTTTTCTTGCGCTTCTGTGAGAAATGTGGTTTTAGAGTTTGCTCTAGCACCCAGAAAGAAACAAGATTCTTACACCCTCAAGAGAAATGTACATGTTCTTAATAAACATTCACATTATTTTTCTGAGGTTCTAATCCTGCCTTAAGTACTGAATTAGTTTTCAACTGTGATGTAAAAGTTATTCAAACAGATGGAAAATGAATTGTTGTAGAAACTACAACAATTTCCCTGTTGTCTCAGGGAAACTGCAGATTGGTCTGTAGATAATATTTAATATTAAGACCCAGTGAGAAGATGGTGAGGAAAAGGTGCAGAAAGATGCATCCTGAGAAAAGACTGAACTGTAAAAGCTTTGGCCATGATTGTAAAGGAGAAAACAAACAAGAATTGCTTCTCATACCGCAGTATAAAAGAAAAGCACATAAATGCTGTGTAAGTCACACACACTGCTGAGTATTTTCTGCCTCCTTAGAGTACTCAATGCATTTTAGCAATGAAGCCCAGAAACATGTATGATAAGGATAAGTTGGGGAGTTTCTGATAGTAATTTATATTTTTCAGTACTCAAGTGGTTCAATAACTCTTGGTACAGGTCTTTGGCTGATCATGGAGTGGTTTGGGTTGGAAGGGCACCCTGGAGATCATCTAGTTCTAACCCACTTGCCTTGGATCAGGACACATTTCCCTAGACCAGGTTATTCAGAGCCCTATTGAGCATGGCTTTGAACACTTGCAGGGATGGGGTACCCACAATTATGCTGCGCAACCTGTGTTTCATCATCCTCATAGTGGAGATTTCCTTCATAATATCTGATGTAAACCTACTCTCTTTCAATTGATACCTATTCCCCCTTGTCCTGTCTCTACATGCCATTGTAAATAGTCTTGCCTTCTCTTTTCCAGACTGAACAATCCCAAATCTCTCAGCCTTCTCCCTCTGCTCCAGCCTTCTGACCATCTTTGTAGCCTCATCTGGACTCATTCCAAAATCTCCATGTCCTTCCTGTGCTGGGAGCCCAGGGCTGATGCAGCACTGCAGGTGGGGTCTCAGCAGAGCAGAGCAGAGGGGCAGAATCCCCTCCCTGGCCCTGCTGCCCACACTGCTCTGGATGCAGCCCAGGACACGTTTGGCTCTCTGGGCTGTCAGTGCCCATGGCTGGGTTGTGTCCAGCCTCTCACCCTCCAGCACCCCCAGGTCATTCTGGGCAGGGCTGCTCTGATCTGTCCCTCCCCAGCCTGTGCTGGTACCAGGGCTGCTCTGGCCCAGCTGCAGCACCAGCACTTGGTCTTGTTATACATCATGGGATTCCCATGGGCCCTCTCCTAGTGCCTGTCCAGGACCCTCTGGATGGCATCAGGTGCACTCAGCTTGATGTCAACTGCAAATTTACTGAGGGTGCATTTGATCCTTTTGTCTATGTCATTAATGAAGATACTAAATCACACTGGTCCCAGTACAGGCCCCAGAGAGACACCACTTGTCACTGATGTCCATTGGGACTGAGCCACTAACCATGGCCCACTGGATACGACCCTCCAACCACTTCCTAACCCACCTAACCATTCACCCATCAATTCCCTCTCTCTCATTTGGAGAGGAAATTGTGGGGGACTGTGTCAAAGGCTTTACAGAAGTCCACAAAAATGGTATCTGTAACCCTTCTCTTACCCACTGATGCAGTCACCCCATCAGAGAAGTCCACTGCCCTTTTCAGACAGGCCTTGCCCTTGGTGCAGCCACACTGGCTGTCCTAAATCACCTGCCTGTCCTCCATATGCCTTAGCACAGCCTCTAGGAGGATCTGTTCCATCATCTTCCCAGGCACAGAAGAAAGGCAGACATGTCAGTAATTCCCAGAGTCAGTAGTTTCTCAAGTTTCCCCTTTTCCAGTCACCTGGGACTTGCCCTGAGTCCAGTGACTTTTGGAGAGTGGCTTGGCAGCTACATCAGTCAATTCCCTCAGGATTCTGGGATATATCTCCTTGGGTAAATTCACATTCCTCAGGTGCTCACAAACCTCACTGTCTCTAACAGTGGGAGGGACTTTGCTCTCCCAGTCCTCATCCTGTTATCCATGCAGTCAAGAGGTGTGGGAAGAGTTTCCCATTGAAGACTAAGGCAAAAATTCTAAGTATCTCAGCCTCTGTCTCTTCTTTTCAGTTCTCCAGTTTTCCAGTGTTGTTTACCAGAGGGGATACCCCTTCTCTGACCTTCCTTTTCTGGTTAACACCTGCAGAAGCCTTTCCCATTATTCTTTGTGTCCCTTGCCAACTTCAGTTCCAGTTTTGTCACCTTGGCCTTCCTCATCCCCTCCCTACACAACTGTGCTTCATCTCTAAACTCTTCCTAGGTTACCTGTCCTGGTTAACACTGTCCTGTGCATTTGCTTCTTTCCCTTCATTTTGGCCAGCAAGTTCTTGCTCAGCCATGCTGGTCTCTTGCCCTCCTTGTCTGATTTCTTGCTCCTGGGGATTGCCAGCTCTTGTGCTCTATGGAAGAGCTCCTTAAAGATCTGTCAGCTCTCTTTATTCCCTTGTCCCTGAGGGCAGTCTCTAAGGGGATCCCACTGACTAGGTTCCCAAAGGTGTGTAAGTCTGCTTTCCTAAAGTTCAAGAGCCAGACTTTTACTCCTTACCCAACCCTTCTCCCTCAGGACTGCACACTCCCCCAGTGCATGATCCCTGCAGCCCAGGCTGCCTCCAGTCTTGGAGTCCCAGTCAGCTCGCTTGCACTGGTGACCATCAGGTCCTGTAAGACATTCCCTCTGGCAGTGCTGTCCATCACCTGGCTCAGGAAGTTATCTTCCACACATTCCAGGAGTCTCCTGGATTGCCCAAAGCCCTCCAAGCTCCTTTCCCAAAGCTGCTGGGGTGGTTGAGTTCCCCCCTCAGGACAGGCACAAAGCCTCCTGTGGCTGGAACAGGAAGGTTTGCTCCATGGGCTCCCCTTGGGCAGGCAGCTGTAGCAGACACAGGGCTCCCTTTGCAGCCTCAGTCTCTGACTCCTACCCACAGGTTTTCCACCTTCTCATGGGTGTTCCTTAGGGGCAGCTTTTCTGCTTGTTTTTGGCTTGTGGTATCATTTGTACCCACATGAGAAAGTAATAGCAGGTGATGGTCCATGCTCATGCTCCCAAGTTGGGCTACCCTCTTGGCAGCATCATGGATCTAAGTCCCTGCTAGGCAGCCTTACCTCCTGTGACTCTGTCAGGCCAGCATGATACTGTGATTTGAAAGTTCATGCTGCCTTCCCAAAATAGTAATTTGGAGATAAAGTTTATTTAAGGATAGGTATTTAAATAGCCATATATTTCTTTATGTATTAAAGATCAGCTCGTGAGGAATCTAAACAAAACCATGTGTTCCTGTCTTACATTAACAGTGGAAGTTGCACTCAGTCACAATTCAACCAGTAGCAGTAGTTAACAGTAGTTTCTTAGGTTGGATATATCATTTGTACTTACTTCTTCCATTCTTTTAATCATGTGTAGAGGCGTATTAAAGGTTGATGCCTAGTCTAAACTGCAATCTAAAATTCACTCTGGAGTGATTTGCTTGTACCAGGTAGCAGCAGCTCCTACCTCTGTGGGCAGGCTGATCAGCCAGGAGCTTCCAAGCCTGGGCACACCTGGAACACACATGCGTGCACAGCTTGGGACACAGGAGCAAGGCTAAAGCACAGGACTGCTGAGGTGGGTTTTGCTAGGATGGTTAGCAGTTGTATCAAGGTCTAGTTTAAGGAGTGGGAGGTGAGAGTTATTTACTTAAATTAGCAATGTTTCAAATTCAACAGCACATTCAGAAACATAGGAAGAACAATAACAACTACCAACTCACATAAGTTACCATAAAGAGAAATTGGGGTATAATTTTATTAGCTTTAATCATGCTGAAGGTATTGAACCTCAAAAAGACTACAAAATTATTGTGGTCTACTGCAAGCTATTAGACTAGTGCTGGCAACTCTGAATTGAAGAATTATTCAGCAAGAGCAAGGACAAACAGGTAAGAAAGTTTCTGCATAGTGAGAGATTGATAGTTTACATTTGCTTTTCTGCCTTGGTTGTTTCTACAGAAACACACGTATTCTCCTTAGTGAAGAGTAAGGAGTTTCTTCATCTTTTTCTTTTTAACAACTAAACTTTCAAGTTCAGTTACTCCAAAATAAACCATTTTGAAAGAATAGGGTGCAAGGAGAAATTGGTTTGTTGCTGTTGATGGCAGAATATAAACATGGGCTTGATGCATGATAGTAAAAATAACGTAGTATTTCTGCTTATTTTCCCTTGACATTTTATGATGTTGTATAAAAGGATAATGTATTTTTTCCCTTCCTACACTGCTTTAATTCTAATAATTAATTTCCAAAGAAAAATAGCAGAAATAAAAATGAGTCTGGAGCTAGAGACAAAATAATGAAAGATATAAATAGAATAGTACGTGAAAGCATAGTGGAAATAATCAAAGTGTTTTTAGAACAGGGACATGATACAGTATATGAAGTAATGAATTACATAGAAAAGATAAATTGTGCTTTCCTGATGATCTTTCCTACTAACTCAGGAACAAGGTGACATTTTGCAACATTTCCAAAGCAACATATTTAAATTGGAGGAAGGCATTTACTTTTATTTCCCCTGTTTTTTAAACACAACATGTGCTTAAGTTCTGGTCATCTACTGTCACAAGGTAGTATGGTGTTTACTAAAAGTGGAACAAAACTGCAAGTATACATCAGCAAAGAAATGTACAGATATAGATTAGGTAGGATACAAAAATGCAAGGTCTCTAAATTCCCTTTATCTGATCCTTTGGGCTAATTGCTGGTATTTGGTGATGAAATCTTTTTGCACACTTTGCTTTGCAATGGTCCATTGCCATAAGTAGTTTTAATTTTTTTTAAAAAATATTCAATTACTGAACTGCCTAGTTTCGCATACAGTATCTAACATGCTTGAGTTAATTTTAACTTAGCACTTAAATGTCCTAACATGGATTCTGGTAAGCAATATACAGGTAAGTTGAATCATCCCAAGACCTCATCTGACTTTCTCTGCGTGTGCCCTGAAACAAGTATATGAGGGTTGGACTCTGTTCCCTTCTTTTTCTGGCAGTTTATTTTTCTCCCCTTCCACACTTTCCTGTTTGTTTTGACATAAAGTTTACAGTGGTTTAACAACTATATATTATATTAAATGTTTTGTTGTGCAAAAGCCATGCTTTGCTATGTTTACACATGTGGTTTGATTGCTGATAGTTGCATGACCCTTTTGTGATAAAAGCAGTAATTCTGCTGTCTTCATCTTAGCTGGTAGAGTTGTGCTTTATATAGCACAGTCCAGTGAACCTGTTTGGAAGAGAAAGAAATTGTGAATGCCGCTGCATTCCAGTCCCACAGGCAACTGGTTTTGCCTCAAAAGGTGCAAGGTGAACTACTTTTCAATGGCTGGTAACTCTTGACTCCCCCCTGTGACTGTAGCTCCACAAATCCTGATCCACTTAAATTGTGTACATTGTGTTGCACGTACATTTATATTGTATGTTGTTATTATATTGTGTATTTATATTATATACAGAGGCAAGATTCATATTGCCCAACGAGGCTGTGGATGCCCCATGCCTGGAAGTGTTCATGGACACATTGGATGGTGACCTGACCAGCCTGGGCTAGTGAGTGACATCCCTGCCCTCAGCAGGGCAGTTGGAACCAGATTATCTTTAGGGTCCCTTCCAACACAAAATATTCTATGGTTTTAGGGTCTTGACAAGTAGTAGTAGTCTAAGCTTCTTTTTTCCATCATACATGTGTAGGAGAGAGGACAAGAATGAGTTTTGCTGGCTTCCACCACTGCTTTTCCAGTCCTCTCCAGGTACTGGCCTGCTTTCATCCTGCTCCTGGTAACTCGCCTCCTCCTTTGCCCACCTTCCCAGTGATGGCTTTCAGAGAAAAGGGAAGATGAATCTGCCCTTAGCACCATCTCATGGAGCATGTATGTGTGCTGTGAGTTGCCATCCATACCTTCACACATCCCTCTGGCTCAGCTCAGACCTGTTGTTTGTCCTTGATGGGAAGGATTTAGACTAAGCCTTGTGAAACCAGCTGACAAGTCACACTTTGTGTTCAGGAAAGAGCAAGAGCTGTTGCAACACTGGGTGTCCTGGGCACCTTCCCATCCTGTGGAAACACTGCTGGGATTCTGGATATGTGGTGGGAGGTGGTGAAAGGCCTTCTCTTGCCATGCAGGCCTTCAGCTGCCAGGCACAGCAAATGGTGGGAGGTGAGGGAGCACTCTGGTGCTTCCAGCCACCCTTGGACCATGGGACACCCACCAGCTTGGGCTCACAGCAGCACCCTAAGCCCAGCATTTGGAACACAGCAGGTCAGGGAGGTGCAGGGAAGACAGGACCCTTCAGAGAGGTGGCATCCGCTCTTTTCCTTCTGTAACACATATGCTGGGGGCACTTCTAGGGTGAGAAGCCTATGCCTGTCTGAGGCCTCCCTGTTGTGACAGCTGCCTCTCCTGGACACCCTGGCAGATCCCAGCTGCAGGTCCACAAGGGGTAGCTGGCTCTGCCCTGGGTCACTGCAGACCCTCTGATCTAAAATATTCCTAGGAAATTGCTTGTATATAACGGGGTACCTTGCTGCAGTGGGGCACTTCCCGCTCTTTGCAGATGGTGTTTAACACATGGAATAACTTAATCCTGTAGTATCTATAGTCTCCTATAATTTTCATTTTGGTTTTACCCAATTTTGTGTATTTGTGTGAGGACTTTTAGGCACCTAATTGCTCTCGGCAGGCACCAGCCGTGCACAGCATGAGAGCACTTACTGAAACTGGTTTGAGAAGTGAATGGTATGACTCTGAAATGCCAGTTGTGAAGGAGGTAGAAGAGAAGAAAGAGACACCAGTTCTGTTATTTCTTTAGACTTTTTTTCAATACTGTTAAGAAAACAGGAACCCATCGCACTTGGTACCAGTAATTCCTCCCTCAGCTGTCTTTCTATATGTTTGCAGATGTATTCCCCAAGGCAAAACAGCAGGATCATTTGAGCTTAAAAACCTCCTATGAGACAGCAGGGTTTTGGTGGGATTTGGGGTTGATTTTGGTGATCCAACAATTTCATTAATGAAATGAATTTGGAGTGTAGCCCTACAGACATTTGGATTTGACACACCTAGGAAGGAGTATGCTGTGGGAAGGCAAAGTATACTCCCATTCTTTTTCTCTTGCCCTTAATTTGTGTGTGTCAGTGCTATGCTAGAACAGCACCAAAGTGGTTACTTTTATCAGAAAACAAAAAAAGGCACCTCTTTGATGCTGGGTCCAAAAGTAACTGTTCTGCTTCATATGGATCTGTGGGCCTCTGCCAGTGCCTGGGCTTGGGCAAAGTTTGTTGGTGGCTCAGCTTCATGTAATTGAAAGTCATTTTGATTTCTGCACTGTGGTGTAATTGCTCGAAAAAAAACATGTTATTTGATGATTAAGATTCTGGAGTGAATTGTGTTCTTTTGGGTTCCTGCACTGTTTCTCCATCAGGGACTTGGTTTCAGTGGTGTGCAGCTGCTGGAGTTGATTTACAGTGCTGCGGCTGTGGCTAGTCATAAATAAATCCTCTTATATAGTTGTTATGAACACCTGTTAGATCATCTGTCAGCAAAGCGCTGTTCACATTTATCATGGTGCGGTAGTTATTTTACCTCAATCCATTTCCAACTGACTCGGCCTCCATCACTGGATTACTATTACCACACCATAATCGCTCGTTTCCACTCCGTGTTACAACTTGCAGATAAAAGATTTCACTACTTGGCCAAATTTCATAAATAAAGGAGCAGTTCAGTGCAGTAAAAGTTTATTTTTGTCATCATTTGTCACCCCATTATTCTATAAATCAAATGGAATAGCGCTATTGCTAGCTCAGGCGTTGCTGTCAGCCCTAGGCATGGAAATGGTCCGTTTCTTCTTTTTAGATGAGATGACATGTCTTTCAGACTTAACTGGCTTATGGCTTTGTTTCACCCATTTTATTTTATCGGCCCTTCAGAAAAATCCTTGGGGACCAGAGAGACTAAAGAAGTAAAATGGAATCAGAAAACACAGTAAAACATGCTGCTTTAGCTGTGTTACGTGCATTTCCCTCCTCCACAATCATTCATTTACAAACTCCTCTGCAAAAAGAATGGGTCTGGATATAAACAGCCACTCAATGCATTCTCCAGCTTTACTCAGACTTTATCGTTCATGTCAAATCCTGGGTATGAAAGGGCTCCAGAGAGGGTGCTACAAAGTCTTGCTAATGCTTCTGCTCCTAAATGGACTTCCAGACTCCTCAGGGATTGAGTTGTGGTGTTGTGCTTTTGTTTCAAAGGTCTGTGCTGATGACTTGCATTTTGGGGCCTGAACCACCTAATAATGCTGTGCTGTGTCTTGCTATACAGCTTCACAACCAAAACCTTCAGGGTTCAGGATGTTCCTCCATGCCTTCCCAGGCAGAGTACTCACAGAAATGTTGTTTCCTTTTTTTGGTTTTTCAATAATTTCCTAACTCTAACTACAAAATCTGCACTTGAGCCATGCCTTGATTTTTTTGGCTCTGCGTCTGTTACAGATACTTGGGGTTTTCCTGATTTATTGAGAAGTTAAGAGATGGATCTCAGACTAAATTTTGAAGAAAGCAATATTCCTTGGTTTAAAAAGAGCCAGATAGGATGATGATAAAGAGATGGGGTAATAGAAAAGGGTTTATAGTTGATATTATACTTCTGAGTTGGTTCTAATTCAAGTTACATTCTTCATAGTCATTATGTAGCTCATAAATTCAATAAAGTGTTTTACTATTACTATAAAAATGACAGGAGGGGGGTTTTATGTTGTAAGTTTCGTTAGTTGCTCTTTCTGTTTTATGTTGAAGTTCTCAGGCCGTTATGTCATTAAACTCCTTGGAGTCTGAAGGGCTCAGGCCCCTCTGTTCCTTGTCACTGGTGCAGTGCCTGCTGCGGGGCAAATGTCTGTGTGGCCAGTCTCTGTCCACCATCACTTTCCTTGTCAATGGCTCTCTTTGCTTCCATTTTGGGCTTGTTTTTTATTTAAAAGTTCAGATACCTGCCTTTGTGAGGAGACAACTGGAGTTTCAGGGTGGCTGTGGCCCCACTTTGGATTCTGAGCTCTGGACATGAATTCTCAACTCCAGCTGAGCCACTCATGTGAAAATGGCCAAGCCCTGTTATTGCATTGGGTCTTGGATGGCTGTGGGAAGAGCCTGCTGACAAAGGGGCATGCTGCACTGTGGAAATAAAATTACTTCAGGGTGTTCACCTTTCCTTTTTCCTTCCCAGAGAGACCTACTTTTCTCCAGCCACTTTCATTGTAAAATTAGGCACACATCTAGGTTTGACATTCTTGTTCAGTTTGTCTGTGCACAAATGCTTGCAAACATAGCCTTAAGCATTTGCTGTGAAGATCTCTAAAGGCAAATCCAGGAAGGGTTTTCCTTTTTCATTGATGGGGGAGATAATTTTTTTTTCAAAGGCACTGTAGAATTTCTGTTATTTCTGCTTCATTGAGGAAAAGAAGCATCGAATATCCGACCCTGGAGCCTTTGCTTTCTCCAGATGTTTGCTTTGCACACAAATAATCTGTGTGAAAACAGCAACTGCTAATTCAGTGGCCAAAGTGCACCAGGACCCTAATCTAAAACCTCCCAATCCATCCAGCTGTCTGGCATTTGCTATTATAGGGCACCAACAGAGAAATGAGGCTGTGGCTTTATCACTGCACCCTGGGTGACAACTTGATTTTCTGCTTTCACCGCAGGCAGCAGCAGCCCAACATGATGGGGCTGTTAATTTGTGCATTTCATGGTGTCTGTCATGGGGCCGGGAGAGGAGGGTTTCAGGGGAAGGGAATGGAGCATGTCCCAGCCTCGGAAGCACCTGTCTGCATTGACGGCACAGAGCACTTCTTATTAGCGTGCAGGTCTCTAAATGCAGCCCCGGGATGACAGCCTGGCATTCCCAGCACCCACACAGTGTGACAGGCGCAGGCAGCCGGTCCCATTGTTTGCCCTTGATGAGCATGTCATTAATGGAAATGGAAGAAAGTGAGGGCCACATCAGTATTCAAATAGCCTCCATCCTCTCTGCCATTCAACTGCCTGGCTCAGGCGGCTGCAGATTTCCTTCTGCAGCTCCACTTACACGTTTTCACAGATTTATTCCCATTGCATACAAATCCCCTCCATGTGGCTCTGGCCCCATGCCCCACCCCCCCTCCCCAATTCCCCTCACATGCACAAACATGTTCTCCAGCATCATCTGATCCACCAAAAATAAAGTGGGTGTTCTTCCCCTTCCTCCCTGTTTTGTGAATTGCTTAAGTACCATTACTGAATACTCGCTGTTTACAGTCCAGGAAATGGAAGGTGCTATTTATTTAAACTTGAAGCATTAAGCAAGGGGCTGATATATGGTTTGCAATGTCCTTGTTTTCTCACAAGCAGCTAGTGATGCTCTTTCCCTGCAATACATTGCAATATGTTTGGTTTGGAACATTTCTCCTAGTAGGTACGAAGTAAGAGGATTACAGGCAAAAGGAGAAATAACTAAAAAAATCCACATGCTTCCTTAATGACAATATTACTGAAAACATCATTAAAGTCACGCTGTTCTCCCTCAAAACATTTTTCAAAGTTCTGTGCTTTGATAACAGGCAGACCACGGATACCTGGAGACAAATGGCCATCTCATCACTGGGGTACACCATCTTAGGCTGCCAGGACCCCTTTGATCTTGCATCTACAGAGTGATCTCTTTGGAGGCAGATGGTGTGTTTGCCTTCTGTATTTTTATGCATGGACCATGGCAGAATGCAAGTTGACCATTAGTGCTCCTGAGCAGTCCAGCAAAACAAATGGCACAATATCATACTGCTGGTATGAAGAATGTACCTTGAACACGCTGGCATCTGGCCAGATCTTAAATGTATGTTTTTGTGCTTTAGTTTTGTGTTAGACTGTTTCTGTAATAATATAATTAGTGCTCACAGGGGAGGCTATTGACACTACCACCAGGATCAGTTTGCTCTTTGCAGTATTTCCAAATCATTCTCTTTACACATCCAGCTTGCAGGTTGAATGTGGTACCCCTTGCCTTTTGTATGCTCTTGTCCTCTCCAATCAGTAACTTAGCCTGAAAACTAAAGCTCTCTCCACTAAATCCCCAATAAAAGGTTGGAGTCAAAAATGAATGTACATTGCTACGTGATTTCCAAACCTTGGAACGTTTTGTAGCCCTGTTTAACCCCAGGAGTTGGAGAAACTGAGCCCAGGACTTTTCCTTTCGTCATTTCTAGATCATTAGTTAGTTCCAAAACTACCTAGCAGAGGCAGAGCTGTTACAAAACAATTTGATAAACAAAATAACTGCTTCCTCATACTGTCCTTCCTCACAATCCTCCTAGCACTGCTCTAGACTCAGAAATCCTCCTGGGATGTAGATAGGGTTGGTCTTGGATGTGTTTGCCCTAACAGGTGCTTTTCTTCCACTGGTGCTTGTAGAAATTGCCTCAGCACTCTGTTCCCTGCTGTTGGGTCCTGGAACAAGTGCAGTGGTGGCTTCCATCTGGTTTTGGCTATCATCTCTGGGAGCAGGATGGTGAAATACTTGGGTTGCACTCAGGTGCCGGAGGTGCATCCCAGCATGAAGACCTTTGCGAGCAGGGTTGTGTTCTTTTGTCTTGGCTGCTCCTGCCTCCCCTGCTCTTCTTTCCTTTGCTGGCCAGTTTGGATTGCAGAATACAGGTTGGGTCTCACCTTTCTGTACTTTGTGCAAGAGCACTCTGATTTCAGTAGGAACCTCTAGGTGTTGCTGTGATATAAATAATAATTGTCTTTGGGCACTAATTCAAAGAGGGCAGTTGAAGTTGAGTGAGATCAAGAGGACAAACCTATAAGTTCTCTTGTTTAAAATGATTAATAATTTCTGCTTAGTTTAATAATTCAACAAATTGCAGAAATTGCATTTTATCAGGCTGCTTTCAGCTCAAATTAAAAGAAAAACAAAGAAGGCTTCTCCACTGTTTCCATTGGCAAGTATCCAAAACCCAGCCTTTCTTCACCAGAAATACACCCAGAAATGGCTGTAAGGACATGCTGAAAACACTAAAATTAATGCCAGCTGTGGTGTTATGGCAAGTCAAGTACCCTCTTCCTGGGTCATAGCCACAAGCAACATCCAAACAAAATTACGGGACAAGTAGCTCAGAAAATTTTCAAAACTGATATATTGAAAAATTGTGTTCTGGAAAACAAAATGTTACCATCTTGAATATTAGTGGAGAAAAATTTTATGTGGCGCCCATCCTGAAACAGGATCTTGCATGATGTACATATCAGGGACAACAGAAACAAGTAAAAAAAAAAAACCTAAATCCTATTCTAGAGGAATTGGCTACTGTCCTGCTTTTAAAACTAAGTCCCTATCATTTTAAAAGTAATTTGGAAGATGTGACAGATATGCATCTTATCTGGCTCCAGGATGTAGAACTTAAAAATGGAGAACAGACTTCCACAGAAATAGTTTATGGGGAACATTTTCAGAAACAATGTGTAATTTTAAATGCATCATACATTACTGGAAACTATAGACAGCACCTGATTTTCTAAGTTCATGGTCCTCTGAGAAGCAAATCCCTGGCCCATCTTGGACACCATAAAAGCTGAAACAAATGAGATGGATATGTCTATATCCAGCTGTACTCAATAGCTTGCCGATTGCAACAGTCATCTGATTGCCAGCTTGGTCTGGAATGTCATTATCTCAGACTTTATCTGCTTGAGGTGAAATTGCAGCTCCTGCAGTTGTAATACCTTGGCTTGTCCAAGACCTGTCCATATTGTGCTTTATTGCTTGGCCCTTCTATGAATTCAGTGGAGATCAGAAGCCATCAATAATTTGTTTTCTTTGGGTCTGAATAAGTCAGAGATAGATTTCATCTTGGGCAATGCAACTTAGAAATTTTGTGGATGACACCCAAAGGACAGATCTGGATTTGTCATCCACGCAGCAGATCTGTGCACATACAACAGTGCACCATGAGCAAGAGGACAATTTCACAATCAGTATGTAGTTTTTTAACTCACCAGGCTTGTACACTTTATTCTTCAGGGAAGATAACATTTTTCCTGTGTAAACAGCTTTGTGATACACAGGTTATACCATTCCTTTGTGAAGGATGGTGTAACACCCCTTAGGTAACATGCAAAATGTTATTGCAGTACCTGAAAGACCCTTGGGCAGATCATTGAACAGTGTGTTCCCTATTTCCATGATGAATAGAAAGTAAAGTAGCATGGCTAGGCTTAGGCACAGGAAAGTTATCTGACACTAGGGACAGAACAGAACAGGCTGGCCAGAGAGGTTGTGGAAGTTCCAGAACTAGAAATCATTACAAGTTAAGTAAAAAATCTGTCAGGATGACATACAGTACAGCTTTAGGACACAGACAAGATAATTTCCAGTCTTTTTTTTTCTCTCTGTGCGTGTGTAAGGAATATTTCAAATCTAGTTGATCTTTCATCCTATGTACCCTTTGATTAAGTTTATGTACTTGGACTATGTAAGTCCAAGTACACTGGGGAACAAAAAGTTAGTTCAATTGCTTCTTGCTTCGCTCTTTTCTGTGTTCTCATCTTCTGGCCAAGTGTCTGCCTTTTTTTTTTCTTTGGTCTGTGAAGTGGTCAAACACACAATTGTGAAGATGTGGAGTTGCATAAATTATGAATTAAGATTACCTGCTTTCCAATACTCACATTATTGCTACTAAGTAATACACATCACAGTGACTGTTCTTTATACCACTAAGTGCTGCTAGCTCCTGCCTTTCCAGAGGAGGAACATGCTATGCACGGGTTCTCTGTAGCAAAATATCTCCCTATTTTGCTTGTCAGAAATATGTACTTCTCAGGAGGTAAAAAAATCTTCCAAAGAAACAATTAAAAAGTAACATAACACTGTCTCTACTGCTAATTCTCTTGATTCACCTATTTACTCTTGTTGCGTTCCATCCGATCTCTCTTGACAACATAGCTGCCTTTTTTTCTCAGGGCCCTATTATCAAAGCAGTTCCTCATAGCTTGGCACACCATTTTGATTGCTTCATCTTTTCTGTGCATTTTTCCATTTGAAATGTTGCAGTTTATTTACCAAGCACTGTATTTGATATGCTTGAAGGAAAAAAATAAGTAAAAAACTGTTCTTTTTTTAAAAAATCAGGCAGAGAGCATCACTTATGTTGCCTTTTAAAAAGTACTTCTTTTAACCATGAAGAAATTTTTGGGCTAAATTTCCAGTGACCATTAAAAGTTGCTGGTTTTTAATAGAGTATTTTCCTCAAGGATTTCATTTTGCCTTCAATTTCATAATATTTGGAGCACATTCATCCATCTTCTCTTACTGTTTTTTTTTTTCTTTCCTTCTGGAGTACTAATGTCTGTAAGCAGAGTTTTCCAGGAAGTCTCACTTCACTGCTCCACTTCTAAAGGCAACTCCTTGGAACAACTTGCAGAACACAAAGGAAAGAGAAAGCTTAAAACTATTGCCAGTGCAATGCTTCCAGCATCCTCACTGGATGGATTCTTCCCTGCACCTGAAAATAAAAACCATGGTGAGACTGGTAGTGTGCTGCAATACCTGGGTTCACCTTCCAAGGGGGTGGTAGAGTTGTATAAACTGAAAATTTGTCCTTTCTTTTCTCTTCACATGCTTTGAAATGAAAGTTGCTTCCCCTTTGGCTCTTCATTTTGGCCATTAATGGGTTTATGTAGTGAGTTGACACCACGTTCCCACAAAGCAGCTCTATCACTCCCCTCCTCCTCTGGCAGACAATACAAAATACAACAAAAGGCTCATGGGTTGAAATAAGGACAGGGAGAGACCACCCACTATCACGGGTGGTCTCACCCACTATCCAAACTGTTTTGATGGGGAAATTAATTTATTGCTAAGCAAATCAGAGTAGGATAATGACACTGTAAAAAATAAAACCAGATCTTAAAAAAACTTACCCCATCCCTCCCTTCTTCCTGCATTCATCTTCATTCCCTTTTTTCTCTTCCAGCAGCAGCACAGGGGAATGAGAAATGGGAGTTGTGGTGAGTTCTACTTTGCCACTTCTTTCTCTTCACATTCTTCCTCTGCTCCTGTGTTGGGTCACTCCCACGGGAGATATTCCTTCACATACTTCTCCAGTGTGGGTCTTTCCCATGTTCTGCAGTTCTGCATGAACTGCCCCAGTGTGGGTCCCTTCCGGTCCCTTCCTTGGGGTACAATTTTTCAGGAACAGGCTGCTCCAGCACAGGTGCCCATGGGATCACAAGTTCTCCTAGCAAAACTGTTCCAGCACAGGCTTCCAACGGGAACGCAGCCTCATTTGGAGACATTGGCCTGCCTCAGAAGACTGCTTAAGGTCTTCCATGGGCTGGAGGTGGATCTCTGCTCCACCATGGTCCTCCATGGGCTGAAGGGGCACATCTGTCTCACCATGGTCTGCACCAGGGGCTGTGGAAAAATCTCAGCTTTGGTGCCTGGATAATCTCCTGCCCCTCCCTCTTCTCACAAAGACACTGACTTTGTGTCTGCAGAGTAGTTCCTCTCATATAATCTCACTCCTCCCTGGGGCTGCAGTTACTCTTGGGCAGGTTTTTACCAACTTCTTGAATACATTATCCCAGAAGTGCTGCTACCATCACTGATGGGCTCAGCCTTGGGCAGGAACAGGCTGGCACTGTCTGTTTCGGACGTGGGAGAAGCCTCTGGCAGTTTCTCCAGTAACCCTGTGCTACCAAAAGCTTGCCACACAAATCCAATAAAGTTTGACTGGAAAGCTCTTGCTTTTTCTCCTGCACCTGCACACCCACCCACTCTAAATTCATATGTTTTCTTTATGTTTTCACAGAAATTCCATTCATGCTAGTATGTGTAGGAAAGAGCCAAAGAGACTGAGGTGATATCATTATGGCACAGTATGGCAAAGGAACAGGCAGCTCTAGGAACAATGGCAAAATCAGAAAAAATTTCAAAGTGGTCACTAAGCTAATCAGAAGAAAAATAATATTTGTTATTCAGGTTTTTTGTGACATATGTACAGGTCTCTGTGTTTCCCATGGGAAAACATATTTCTCACAGCCCTAGGTGTGGGAAAGGATGGTTTCTCCATCTGTATTTACAGTCAAGATGAGGTGTGACTTTGACATATTTGGTTTATGTGTATACATTCAAGGGGGTTTTTAGTGCTTTTGTGGAATTTTAAATAAAAATTATCATGCCTTATATATATATTATACTGCCTCCCTTTTCATTATACCTCCCTTGTGTCATCTTATGAGCAGGAGTGGTTTTATCTTGAGTTGTGTGTAAAATGTTCAGGAGTAGGCATGTTGGGTTTTTCGACAGAAGGCAAAACAACAGGTTCCATAAGAAGGTGGAGGTCCATTTTTTGGTGTATACATACATCTCTTGTCAAACTTATATAGGTGCCTTGCTGTTTACTTCTTGAGAAGCAAACCAGAGACAGACTTTTCAAGACAATCTTGTCATGTGGAAGATTTCTCCTGGAAGCCCACCAGCAGAGATTGCTCCTATCATGCTGCAGGTAATGTGGTATGATTTTCTTTGTCATATCTTTGATATTTTGCAGGTTTCAAGAATAAGTGAGCCATAATTTTGGCCTGTTTCTTTTGGATTTTTCCTTTGTTTAAATAATCGTAAATGCATATGTAAACATCTTCATTTTTAAAAATAAAGGTCTACATTTGAATGAAAACTAAGCATGATTGGTTTCAAATCATACATGGAATATTGCCCTCCTATTTATATTGGCTTTGTTTCACTGACTGCAGTCCTGTATTCTGATTGTATACCCTGATATACCCTGATATTTGTTTTTAATGAGATGCACTTCTGTTCTTTCACTGCTTACTAACACTTTAATTTGAGAAGCTGTTTTTGCTAGCCCTGCAAATATCCAATGTTCTTTCCAAAGTCAAGTCCATTTCCTGCAATAACCTTGCTTTGACCTATTATCAGTTATATCACAAATTATTCAGTCTCTAATTGGTTCATCTTTTAACCACAAATTCACATGACTTAGCTTTATTACATAGCTCTGTGACAAGCTTATGTGGATTAAAGGAGTCTCACATTTTTAAGGAACTTTCTCTAGCAGCTTGTACTTCCCTTCATTTTACTGCTAGGATAGATTGCTATGGTTGTTAATACCAGGTTTTTAGATATACTATTGTCATTCCTGAAGATCTTCATTGTGTTTTAGGCATTATGTGGAACTTTTTTCAAAACCTAACAAGACTTTAGCATATAAAGGATGAGTATAGCAGTATGGAGGATCTTCCCTTCTCCAGTCATTGCACCCTGTTTTCCCAGGAAATCTGAAGATGTTGTAGCTTCTTACTCCTTTTAACCAGATCTTAAACAAAGGGATGAAGTTTGCTTGATATCTACCAAAAATAGAGTTTAATACTGCAGCAAGTAACCAGAATGCAACATGCACCTGGCTGGTAAAAGGCTAGGTGCTCTCCCTCTGACCCCTTGCTATTTTGACACAAGACAAAGACACAGCACCTGTTTACACTGTGAAGTGGACATCTAAACTAGACAAAAGCCCTACAGGGGAAGAATTTCAAGACAGGCCAGTAGTCAAACACATCCATTTGCACTAAGCATACACTAGAGCTGGACACCTAGAAAGAACTTGCCTTCCTCTGACAGTCTCTATAGAGAATTGGTTTTTTTTTAAATAAGCAAATGGAGGAATTGTGATTTTTTTCCATACAGAACATTATGTTATCTGCTGTACTAATGTTTTGCCTGTTGGTAAGATTCCTACCCTTTATTCAGATGCATGGCTGGGTCTCTAGCGGCTGCTCAGGATGCACCACAAAAAGGCAGAAAGAGTCTTATCCTTGATGCAGCCACCACCTAAAACAATGCTTGAAGGAGAATAGCTATTCAGTCAGCCCAAGCATCCATTCATATTGCATAGGGCTTGTTGTTCTGCAGTCTCTCATCTCTCCATTAATTAATGGTGAAAATGCATATAACTAGGAAAACAGCAAACATAAGCAGGGAATTAATTTATTTTTCATAAATAGAGATTGCCTCATCAGTAGAAAAGCAAAGACTTGAAGTGTCTCTTCATGTTCCAATTTTTGTTCTGAAGCTGCCTGTTCCGTTGCTTTCTCATCTCTTCTATTTAAACCAAACAACAATCAATTGATTATGACATTAAAAAAATATTGTGGCTGAGGAAGAAAGTACTTTTGAGAGAGATTCAGGTTCAGCAGCTGGAAATGAGGGGAAAAAATTGGGACTACACCAGTCTAATTGGTTTTGTTATAGAACAAAATTAGCTGAAGCCAAAGAGCAATAAAATGCACTCACCTTTATTGTAAGCATTTGAAGCTGTGCTAAATGGAATGGGGGAAAAAATCTGCTCTTTGCTCATGGCACAAGGCATATATTGGAAAATAAAAATAATTAGTTGTAGAAACAACAATTGAATTGTGCAAAGTGTTTTGCCTGGATTCCAGGAATGGTGGTTTAATGAGGCCCTACACTTCACAAATGCTAAAGCCGTTCTTAAATGAGGTTTAATAGGATATTTTCACCTTTTTTCAGCTCTTTGTCCTCAAACACATAGGTACCCCAGTGTGTGCACATGTTATTTAAGCAAGTTTTACACAATTCGTCTCCTCTACATGATGAATATGCTATTAAACATAAAACATCTCCCTATCAGATCCTCACACAAGAAATCAGTGGCCTTCAAATCAAATCTGAGGCCTATTTGCCTCTTCTGCTCTGCATCACAAAAAAAGATTTTAATTAGCCAAGAGACACAGTTCCCATCGCCCATGAAATGCAGCTGGAATCCTAATTTCTGATCTACACCGAAGAGTAATTAACTTCTGGGGAACAATGTTTAACAAGCCACTGCTGGCTCGAGTTAGGAATATGACCTGTCATAATGCAGGACCTATATGATGGGCTTTATACTTTGGGTTGTGAAGATAGTGGTTTGAATTCAGAAGTGTGTCCCTTGAAAAGGAGAGAACAAGGACAACTGTGCCAGAGTGTTGTCTCTTTGCTCATCTTGAGGGACAATGGGGCAAACTTGAGGCACAGATGGGCCATCACCTCAACAGGTATCAAAATTGTGAAGTCTACCACTAGAGAAAGTGCTGTCATAACCCTCATAGTTACCAGTGTTGGGTCCTAATGCTTCAGGCTTCCTTGATCTTGTATAGGTGAGCAAAAATGCAGGAAAAATAGTCTCTGTTACATTTTCATCCACTTAGAAAGCATAATGGAACTTATTTTTTTAACACCTGAAAGCAGAGTGTGGGAAGAGGGATGTTGGTGTTGGTGTGGCATTATCCTTTCATTTTTTTCCTGCTTGACAATGTTATGGGTTGTTGTTGTTCTTTCTAAAACAAGAGAAATGACAGGAAAATAATTTCATGGTCCAATATCCTGTCAATTTCTGGAACAGTTTGCCCTGAGCTGATATCCAAGGGGATGTTCACACCCTTTTAGAAGATCTTTTCAAAAAGTGCATATGGGTGTGTGTGAGAGGGTGGGTAGGTGTGGGGGTGTGTATGTGTTTGAAGGGGCTTGAAGGGTATTGTGGTAAATTTTTAGATGCTTTACTTTTCCAGCACCATTACTGTCTTTTCTCTTTGGAGAACAGAAAAAAATCTTACTTCCAACTGTCTTCTACCTTCTTGTTTTGATTATAGATAATGTTCTTAACCTCTTCCTGGCATTGGTGGAATATTTCTGCTTGTCAACACATCAGAACACAAACCCAGCAGAATGGAAGGTTCACGATTTACACTTTTAATTTTTTTCATGTTAAAACTGCAGGCAAGGGCTGAAATATTCTGTGGGTTGAATGGAGAGTTCCAGAGAGTCTGGAGAGTTCCCAGACTTCCAACAACTGCTAGCCTTCTTTGCTGCTACCAGCCCTGCAGGTAGTAAAAAGGGGTGGTGGCCTCTCCCCTACTATTTTAAGTACCATTTCAGCTTCCACTGGAGCAATTGCCCAGTTGGTGTAAGAAACAATTATCGCACTGTATAGTAATTTAGAAAGGACTTAGAATGGAAATGGAGACAGGGTGATGGAACAGAGTGTATCCTACTTTAGTTCAGAGCTGGGGCCCATTAGGTGTGCTTATGTTGTTGCAGTCTGCTGTGCTTGTAAATAAAAACAGGAATCTGATTTTGAAGGATCTATAGATCTTGAATTGAAGGAACTTTTAGACTGGGTAGTGCAAGGCAGCCAGCACTTTGGAAGTAGATTCTTGTGTTGCCTGTTCTTTGACTCATAGAAAAATGGTGTACAAACATCTCAACCCCAACTTGTTATGGAAAGTATTATATAAGTGATGTATCTGAATAACAGATGAAACAAGCATATAAACATTCAGACAGTGCTACCTTTACTTAACTTTGGCTGTCAGGAAAACCTATATAAAAATTGTAAAGGTAGCTGTTTATTCCTTAATAGATAACTGAACCAAAACGGAAAGTACATTCTCTTTTTTTAGAGGCAATCTGCAAAACAGCTACATATTTCAATATACTGCCTAAATAAAAAAATCAAAAGTGTTCTGGGTTCTGATACAGATAGGGTGCCACTCACAGCAATGACGACATAAAAAATGAAAATAAGAAGTGTTTCACAATTGAATATCCAGAAAAATCATGTACCTGCAATTCTGAGAGCAAATATGCTTTGATAGAATAGTGTTGCTATTTTGAAGACCAGGGGAGTTAAGATCTGAGGGGCAAAATTACTGTATTTTTTATATTGTCCATCTGATCTAAATCCAGATCAGCTGGTTAAACGTCAGTCAGGGTGACGTCTTGTCTACCTATTTACTTAGAATCAGAAAAGGGAAAAAGCACTTAATTGGATCCCTAACAGAATTGCAGTGTTACATTGATTATTGAATCCATAAATGAAATCTGAAATCTCTGTTACCTAAAGCCAAATAAATATTTACTGGTTTGCAACCGTCACTTATGATAAAACCAGGTTAAGAAGTGAGACTGGAGTTTAAATATGTATCTAACAGTGTCAAAAATACATACAGTTTAAATGCAGACATATTTTTATCATCAGGAGGCTATTGGAAAGGAGCACAGCAAATGATGAAAGAACCAACAAGATAAACAATCAAACCATGTTGTTTGTGATGACATCAATACTCAAATGTAGTAATAAGATCTGGAAATGAAATTACGTTTGCTTTCTTTGGAGAACTGGAATAACAATGAGAAGATTGCAGTGCCGTATCGTGTGTCTCTCCAGAGTGGCATGCACAGTGTTTGGTATATGCAAGTAAAATAAAGGAAATCTTAGGTACACCCAAATACTCTAAAACTATTATATTTATCATATATGTCGTATTTATAAAAGACAAGTATGAGGCTAAAGAAGATGTCATACATAGAGAATAAATTAATAACTTGGTAATTATCTGTTGCAGAAGAAAGACATAATTTTATGCAGAAGAACCTCAGGCTTTTATTTGTTGTCTCACTAAAACACTAAAATGTTGAGAGCATGAAACATTACTATCTGCTATTACATTTCTATCTGCTAATGTACTAAGCTTTGTGATGAGAACATTATATATATTTTATGATATGGAGTTAGGGTCCACATGAAAACTTTGAGATTTACATTTTTATCCTGCATTGACCTTTTGGCTTCACTCCCTAATTAAGCAAGGCATGGTAAAGAAAGAGATTATTATGAGGTGACTGGGTCCCCAGGGTGTTATGAGGTACCACACACAGTTAAGCTATCTCAAGACAACCATGTTCTCTAGAGTTACTTTATTGCTATTATAAAAAATCTTTATTATGGGGGAAAATATGTATTTTTATGCTAGAAGAAGATGAAGATGACAGTTTAGGATGTTGAACGGTAGTTTCAGCTGAGCTTTTTGCCCACAGAGACTGTAAAACATTGAAGACTGGGCAGCTTTTGATTGGCTCCTATGGATCCTAAAGGGGTAGATTAATCTTTGTAAAATTCATAGTTGGAACATTGTACCATTAACTGGCACTTTCCAGTTATCAAGATACTTTATGAAACTGAAAAAGTCCTATTACACTTTCTAAAAAGGCAACTTCAGGGGTGTGGCTCTCATGAAACCATTTCATCTCTGGAGTATTAGGTACTTTCCTCTCTGCCCTGTGCTCGATTAAGCCACAGGATGTAGACCTTCATCTGATAGCCTATTTTAGCTTCTTCTCTGTTAATCACACCCTATATAAACATGCAATCATATAACATGAGCTTCCTCATCCTTTTCTGTCAGAATTGAGAACATATTTAAGCCCCTGTGGACCGGGCCTTACTCCTCATTTTTGGAATCACACCTCTGGTTTTAATCATAATGTCTTCTTTTTAACCTCTGCAATAAATATACAGTGCACACACAGGGGTTTGTATCTTCTTTGCATCTGAAGAGAGTAAGTATACAGCGTTCCTGTTGCTTTTAAGCCTTCTGCAGGATGCCTGACATAAAAACATTTGTGCAGGTATCCTCTGCACTGTGGGTAGAATGTCAGAACTACCATGGAAATATGCCCATATTTACAGAATTTTAAAGGTAGTCCTACTTCAAAGAGCTATTCCAGGAATACAGTGACTACTAAGAAACCTGGGCTCATGAAATGCTCTTTGTAGCAAAAAAGTGTGTATGCCCCACGGATCAAAGAAAGATACAGAACAGACATATGTCTTAAAGACTAGATATGGCCTGCTTGACAACACATTGATTTATGCCCACCACTGTTCTGAGGCTGGCTTAGAGATATTTGATTTACAGTGGATAGATTGCCTCCTGCTAAATAAAGTCCTGTGTCATTGTTCATAAACCTGAATTGCATACAGCAGTCTCAGTGCTTTGTTAAAATACCACAGTGAAGTTCATAGCGCCTTATTAAGCTCTGTAGTTCAAAGATTAATTGTTGAAAGAATAAAAACCTTTGTGCAAACATCTAACAAGCTTCTTAAGTCGATGACAATTAGCCCTGTGAAGTACTCAAGAGCTGTCTGTCAAGAAGCTCAAACAAAAGTGACACGACTTGGTCAAAAAGAGCACCAGTTGCTCCCATCCCCATGCCTGGTGGGATAATAGATTATCCCTCAGAGACAGTGCTTGGCCATCCCCCAACTAACAACTCTGCTTGCCAAGGTCAGACATGATAGCTAATAGATGAAAGGGGTCCTAAGGAAGAACAAACCACCTATTAATGAAAACTAGTAACAACTCTAATTAGCACTCAATTTTTTCAGGCAATCCAGGATGCCGGTGACACTTTCCAGGTAAGCCCAGGTGTTGAGAGATGATGCTGTTGCAGTAGGTGGCACTATTCCCCTCCTCCAGCCACAACAGCACCACCAAACACTGGGAAGTGCCATCTTTGGGATGAGACATAAAACTGAGGCCTTGACCAGTTGCAGTTATTAAAGGTCCCATTGCACTTTCCACAAGATTAACTGTGTTAACCTCAGTGTCCTGGCTGATTGCATTCTGTCTTCCTAAATTCCCCCTGTAGTTTCAACTGGACAAGTTAATCTGCACTTCCTGTTTTAGATATCCGTGCAACTGTTGCTGTGCTGGGACACACAGCTGCTGTCCCTCATCCTGTGACATGCTCCAGCGACAGCCAGTGCAGGCACACTGGGCTCTGCACGGCCACGCTGACTCCCCAAGGGGAGCGGAGGAAGAAGGCATAGTTGTGACCTTTATTTTCCACAAAATGATGTGACGCCCTGGAGAGGGAATGCACTCTTCAAAATAGATCAATCATTGCAATGCCATCTAATGGCAGCAGCAGTTATTTGGTGGAACATCCTGCTGAGTCATGGAGCTCCATCTTTCCAAGGCACGATGCCTGATGGGCCATCCATCCCCTAGACTGGGTAGTTGTGGCTGTTCATCTCACTCCAGGCCTCTTGCTTGGCCAAATCCATTCCCAGGTTTTTACCTCTGGACTGGAGAGGCAGAGCAGGAGCATGCTGTGATTTTGGTGTGGTTCTAGATTAAACCCATTTCTGGCCCTATTTCTGAAATTCTTCTTGTGTGAGTGGTCCTTTCCAAAGGAGACAGGAATGAAGCAGCCCTCTAACAAAAACAAATTGGCAGCGAGGTGGCCTGCTGTGTCAATCACCATAGCTCATGTATGGCTCTCACTTTTCTCACGGTTTTGAGGTTTGGTAGCTAGACTCAAGGCTGGGCAAACTGCATTCCTCCTACCTTTAATTCTTCCTGCTGTTTCAGTTGGATACTTCTTTTGTCACTTCATATCCCAAACTATTGTGTTTTATTGCTGGAAAATGTGTGTTTCATTTCAATGATTGGGGATTACACACACATGCCATTGAGTATAATGCAGGGACATTATGTGAAGGCAAGGAATGATTATTTTTCTGCTTATTTAGAGAAAACAAAAGTTATTTTTAAAATCTTCTTAAGTAGATGGGGAGTAATATTAATATTCAAACTCCATGAGAAGACTGAAATATAGTATGGATATATGCTGGTTGGAGGATAGGGTATTGAAAATAAGCCAGGTGTCAAGACAGGAAGCATATAATTATCATGGAATAAGGAGAAGTTTCTGAAAAATAAACCAAAATTGGTTGTCTGTTTCTACTTCATGATAGTTCCACTGAAAATTGTAATTCCTTTTTTCTATGTTCTATTCCCCTTGTACAGAGTGTCCCCTTGGGAAGTGGGGCCCAAGAGCCCTTTCTAGGATGGGACAGGATATTACAGCTTGGTTTGTGCACCAGCATCCTTAATATTTCCTTCCTTTCAGAAGCAAATAGACCGTACCCTTATCTGAATGCTAATTTCCTAGTTAAAACCCTCCCTTGCTGACAAGGGACTGAAAGAGTTTTAAATCACAGATGTAGAGTATCAAATGCAATAATGCTCTTGCAATAGTGCATTGAAGCCTCAATTAATTAACCCTTGGGCTAAGTAGGCAGGTACATGGTGGTGGCCACAGGCGGTGGATGGATGAGATTTAAATGGGCATCTCATTTCCTCAGCACGGAACATGCCGTTTGGTTCAGAAAGGAGTCATTTTACACACTCGCCTCATTTACGCTCAGCTTTAATCCCTTTAATTCCACCTGAGATCCAAGCAAGAATGGGAAAAGAGAGAGAGGTGCAAAAGGCTACAGAGCTGGGCTTTGTTTACATATGTTTCCCCAGGGGCACCCGCCCCCCAGCAGAGCCAAGGCTTCTGGCCTTTTCATCCGGCTGTGGGGGTCCAAAGCAGTTGTCATATGGAAATGGTTAAAGAGAGATTACAGGGAGCTCTTCACCGCAATCCATCCTGTTTAGAACCTGAAAAGTAAGGAGTAGGGAGAGAAGGCCAAGGGAAGGGGCTGAATTTTATCCCTGGTGGGTGTTGAGGTGGAGTGTTGGAGGGTCAATTTGCTGGGCCTGTGGCAGCGTGGGCCCTCACACAATGACAGCTGCCACTTCCCCCTCAATGTCCCATATGGGTGCATGCCCACGTAGGAGGCAAATCGCGTGTCCATGGGTGATGTAAATCTCTGTCATCCCTCTGGATGGCCTTTGCATGAACGCGTAATGTGAAAGATTCCTTACCCAGAGAGGGGATGCAATTCTGCCACATATCAAGGGCAACAGACCCTTTATTTAAAAACAAAAGTGTTCCCCAATGATTTCTGTGATTCACTTGGACGTTTTTGATCAGGCTGAGCTTTGCTTCTCTGTTTTGCTTGCTTTCTGTGGTCCTCCTAACGCGGGGGTCTGCTCTCAGAACCTTGTGCCAAAATTTAGAGCAAATGTCACAGAATATTTATGGATAATGAATTTTGAATTTATTATAGTTATTGCACAGAAAATCTGATCTCTCAGCACAGTGCTCCTTCAATCAAAGATATGCAGACAAGTGCATGACCTATGCAACCGATTAACCCAGGTAGAATTAAAAATACCAGATATTTGCAACAAATTTCACCTGAATAAGACTGGAAATTGTACACAGAAATTATTCAGTGAATGGCTGAGAATAATGAACCTATTTTAAAAAACCCAGAATCTCTTCCTTACCAGCCACTTAAAAAAAATATGCTGAATGTATTGTATCGTGCATTACAGTTATATCAGGTGCCTGGCTATGCTCAAACAGCTGTACACAAGGTAGTGCTACTTATCTGAAAGTATATAAAGAAGGTTTGAGAGAGGGCCCTGTTTTTAAGGAGATCCAAGCTGTTTGTATTAAAT
Organism: Cyanoderma ruficeps; assembly: GCA_008694505.1. Lineage (NCBI taxonomy): Eukaryota > Metazoa > Chordata > Aves > Passeriformes > Timaliidae > Cyanoderma > Cyanoderma ruficeps. The sequence continues at coordinate 198,382 of VZDJ01000135.1, forward strand.
GCTCTGCATTAGTGTGTGTTTGCTCCCACTGTGCATAGCAGTGCTATGGAGGATAGAGCTGGACTGTTCCTGGTGGGACTGCATCGATGGTACGTGCTTGTTTCTCCAGACCTTACTCTGTGCCAGCCCCATCTATGCACATCCAGAAGGCCTCTGCAGACAAACCCAGCAGCAGGTGATACAAAATGGAATGACACCCCACACCCTTTTCCCCTTTTCCTCTCTGCCTGCACTGATGGCTGCTGAAGCCAGACACATTCGTCACACCTGTGGGCTGCTGCCTCTTTGTGCAGTGTGTGGAGAGATGTGGCCTGGGTCTGGAGCTGTGGGATGATGCAGTACTGGGGGAGTGATGTGGGATGATGCACTAGTGGGAGGTGAGGCACTAGGGTGGGAAGATGTCTACCCAGAGTCACGGCCCGCCCTGTCCCACCTACCATCCCCACTAGGCCTCAGGACTCTTCATCTTATTTCCCTCCACACCATTTACCATCTGTGAGCTTGTCTTTAACCTAATAAAAATCATCTCGCTTTTGACTAACAAGAAAAGGAAACAGTGCTCATTGTGGGGTTTGGGGAAAATGGCTTCACTAATCTGCAGGATGAGAATGGAGTGATTTATAGGCGGATTTAACTGTGGGCCATGATTAGGGGGCCGGTAGTAAGTGCATTAGATGTCTAAGTGTGGCAATAGAGTAAATAGGCGTTTTATTTATCGCAGTGCCAGGGGCCTCTTAGCGGAAGAGCGCTTCTCCAAATTGAAATATAGCAGAGTTTACACTCCTGATTAGGGCTTCAAGCGCAGAGCCCAAGGCTATCAGCGAGCAGAAACAACGCTCGCTGACACCTAATTGTCACTGGATTAATGTGCAAACAGGGACAGCAAACAGCAACAACAAATAACCCGGTGTCAGAGCTGCTGGTGGCAGTGTCCACTAAGTGACTGGGGGCCAAATTGAAGTTTATATCTCAGAATCCGCTGAGATCAATGCATCAGCTGGGTAGACAGGGCTGGAAATATTTTGCTGTTATATGTATTTACATATGGTACAGGTGTGGAGCTAGCTATAAAAAAAAAAATTGTTTTCATGCCAGATGTGAACCATGTGTGCTGTACTGCCAGGTACCAGCAGAGGCTCCCCCTTCAGAAATTCATATCCTCCTTTGAATGCCCCCACATTTACCAAAATTTATTCCTTATAAAGATGCCCAATGTGTATGTGTGATTGTGTCTGTAATAAAACAAGTAAGGATTGTAAGGAAAGCTAATATGCTATATTAGACCAGCTGATACTGCACGGGGAAAGATAAACAAGTTTCTAAGCTAAAAAGCCTTCTTTATGAAGTAAAATGCATAATCCATGTGTGTATTCATAAACCTCAGAACAGGCAACTGTTTCCTTCTTTGAATTATTAAGGGAGTGTGTATCAATATTATTCTATGGATTCACAATTATTATTATAACGGGCATATTATTATATGCCCATTGTTATCATGTATATCATGTGAAGCTACATACCATGAGCGTGTAAGCTAAGTATGGGCAATATTGTCCAATTTATTTCCTTTATGCTTCATAGCCATTCAGGTAATTTATGTGAATAAGGTCTTTTGCTCTATGATCTTGTGACTTTCACTGGCATCTCCATATAAAATTTTATAACCCTGTTTGTGAATCAAATCATTCCCACAACTACTGATTCAATCTGGGTCACCACCTGTCCAGCTTTGGACTAGAGGAAGCAGTTTAGGCATTTGAGCTCTGGATTTTCCACTTCTGAATCTGATTTGGCTTGCTCATTCTAAGGTATATCTACTCAAGATCTCACTACTGCAGTAAGACAGACAAAAAACAACCCTGTTCTCTTCATTTACAGCAGCCACCTCTTTTTAAACAGAGAAATTAGTGTAATTTCCTTGGAACAAACAGAAGTGATTAAAAAACAAGCTTGAAAACAAATGTAAGAATAAATTAGCCACCACGGAGTTCACGTATTCATTTTTTCACGTAATTAGCTATTGAAGGAGAAAAAGTCACAAATATATGATTTATATCTCTAAATGTATTTCTAAAGTTCTTAAGTTTTATTGACCATGAAAGTTGGTCTTTCTCTGTGTTAAGAGCTGAAGAAGCTATAGAGCTAGCTAGTGGCTCAATGGTGCAAAGTCTTATGATTTAATCTTGACATTTGCAATTTTTTGCTGTAAAATATTACTTTCTTTATTTCAGGACTTTAGTGTAAAACCTCATAATTTCCTTTAAGCTCCATTTGATTGTCAATTGCACAACTCTCTCCAAATCTTAGAGCTTATGATTTTCATACACATAAGATTTATTTCTTTTGTACCACAATAGAATGTTCTTTGATGCAAATTCTCCTTATTTCTCTTGCATCCTGATTTTTCCTGCTTTAGCTAGGATTTTTTTGTGTGCAGGTGACAGACCTTGGGTTTGTGAGCTTTGAACTTTCTGTAGATACATTTAGAAATGTTTCAAATATCCATATCTGAGATTGAACCAGCTACAGATCTTATCTACCCTGCTTAATGATTTCCAGGAAGTGGTGGCCTTGCTATTGACATATTTGGAGAAGGAATAGGATCAATTTTCAATATTGAAACCAGTCCAATAGCTATTTACACACAGTTTATTTCAGAAATTCAAAACTGCACAAGGCTAGGGAAAAAAGGTTTATGCTGCAAAATTGCAAACATTCCTGGTTTTCTCTTAGGTCATTTAGAGTCAGAAAATCATAAAACTGGGTTTGCAACAGGGAAGTCCCAAGTTCATTTTGCTAACAATATGCTTGATGAATTCAATGTATTTTTAATCCAAGTATAAAACTCTAAGGACATCCAAGGTGCTGACTAGAGCATGAAAATCTAAATTAATGCTCTGCCAGAATGACAGTACTTAAACAACCAAAATACCACCCACAGGCATTAGGTTTTCTGAGAAGTTCATAATCTATATATTGTTATTGTAAAGATTGTGATTTCATGCAGAAAATAATTCACAAATCATAATTAACATCGCTCCCAATAGGTGACCAAAGGCTTTAAATACACATTTTACATTTTGCTGTTTCAAAAAGCTATACTACCCTGTAATACGTAATTGCTACAATACGTATCATGTATGTTGGGCAATACTGTTCAATATATCAGCAAAGACTCATAAATCAAGGGATAGTTTTTCTTAACTGTATGTAATATTGATAATTTATATTTTAATTACCTAAAATCTGCCAGTTAATATCTTTTAACCATATAGATTCACTGTTCATAGCCAATGAACTATTTGAAACAGGTTAGAACTGGAAGATGCTCGTTTTTACAGACTGTTGTAAAATGGATCCTGTTTCCCTACTTGGGCAAAATGCCCAGAGGAGATAACAGGAATTTTGCCTGAACAAGGACTGCACAATTAACAGCGAAACATGCCAGTCAGAGTGTTTTGCACCAAGGAATTCTGAACAGCGTTGCCCAAAAGAAAATCTGCTCCTGTTCATGTCTCCCCCATGAACAGGAATGGGCTACTATGTAGGAGAATTCAGAGCCCTTCCTGCAGAAAAAGAGCAGGGAAAGGAAAAAAGAAAAAAGAAAAAAGAAAAAAGAAAAAAGAGATGGGTTAATTTGTAGCACTAACAAACAAAATGCAATAGTGAAAGACCTCTCTGCGCCGTCCTGTCTGCTGGTGATGCCTGCTGCCAGGCTCTGCAAAGGCGCTGGGCTGCTGGCCAGCACAGCCAACTGCAGGGCTGGGGCCTGAATCCATCCCTCACCAGCAGAGCTGACTGCAGAATTAAAGCTTTCAGCCACAATTTTCAACTTGATAACACATGGACACAGCAATCCCGCCCACGTGATAGAGATTGCAGCACTCAGACGGTTGATTGTGGGCTCCTCTGGGCAAAGATTTTTTTGGTTTTATTTATGTATAAATCATCTGAGTGCATCTATCATTCTGTATGGATGATAATAGTAAAGAGATGCTCATGGCTTGCAGTACAGATGCAGCAAAGAAAACACTGGGAAGTTTCGAGGAAAACACTGGGAAGGAGAAAAAAGTGAGAAGACAGTAAATTGCATTTAGTTCACTGAACTGTTGAGGAAGGAAAAACAATTAAACCCTGGCTTTAACAAACCTTTATTGAGACACTGATTGGTCTGTAACAGAAGTAGTTGTGCCACACTGACATTTGTTCATTAACCAGTCATGAATTTGTGTCACACATCAAATACTAGTAATGAAACAATATTAAAATGATGGTTTGCTTTTTATCCCAAATACATGATGGGTATTAACACGCCTATACAAACATTTTAAACATCATATTAAAATATGTGTTTGGACAAATATGAGTTGAGGGTTGGTTTAAATTATTACAGGCTTCAAGAAAATCTCATTTGAACAAAAAGGGGTACTGGTGTGTAAAAAGGACAAGAAAAAAACAGCCTTTCAAGTACTGTAGGGCTGCCAAATTACTCTGCCAAAACACCTATTACAGAAAGGTGGGCTGAAGCAGGGACACAGTCTTGGCTCTGTTGGACATTTTCACACAACGAAGTGTCATGGCATAAATTAAAGTCTGGGCATGGAAGACCTAAATTGCAGAGTTTAATTTCAGTGAATCAGCTTTTTTTATTAATCTTTGTTTTTCCTTACCAGTCTGTTTTGTGAGCAGCATACTGCTAACTGTAAGTTGCAACTATTCTCTTTAGTAATAAAAGCTGTGATTAGAAGAGTTAATAATGTGACTTAACGAAGCAGAGTTTACCAGTGAGTTTGAACATGTTCAAAGAAATGTGAGTAATCTATCTAATCAATTACTGGATCCTATAAAGTGCCTTCATATTTTTGGTTTCTTCAGCATGTGGGATCAGCCAGTCCACAGCCACCAGCAAGGGAAATTCCCACTTCCATTCTGTTTCCTCCCCTCCTCTCCCCCTGCTCCCAGCCAGGCACTTCTGGCACTTGTCATGCACACTGACCCTCCCCAGGCTCCTCTGAGAACTGATTCAGTGTGCCAACCTGGCAGAAAACTAATGCAGCTAAAAGGAGGTGATTTTCTGCTGGGTGACTGAGCTGAAAGAAAAGGAGGGAGGTTCTGATGAGCAAAGAAGATGGTGGAAGGCAGGTGGTGGGACCATGTGGCAGGAGTGAGAGAGAGAGGAAGGGGGAGAGAAGAAAGGACTAATGAGGAGAGGAGTCAAGATCTGCTTCTCTGGGAATCAACAAAGCACGAGACAGCTTCTCCTACAATTGCAGATCTGGATTGTGATTTTGTTGTAAGGATTGTCTAGTGACAACGCTAACTTGGAGGGTTCCTGCTCCAAGACTACCAACACAAATGCCAAGTTCCTAGCAATACTATTAGCATTCACAATGAATAGCTTGTGAATTGGAGGCAATAGGGCACAGCAAGTCCAGTAAAAGCACTGGATTAAAGGCAAGTGGCAGCTTGGTGGACTGTGCCTCATCTAGCAGAATAATAATTTAATTGAATCTCATGTTGACAAGTGAAAATAAGTCAAAGTGCAGAAACCACCTTTGGTACTTCCAATCACAGTGGGGCAGTTTTGACTGAATGGGTCACCAGCACAGGGTCCTCTGAGAACCCCCAGTTCAGATGTAAGGGTTTTTCCATTGAGATAGCTGAGACAGAGCCTTGCAACTCAAACTACACCAAATAACTGTAGACCTCGAAAAATTCCCTTGCATCTTCCCATCTGAGAATGACACCAGGACCTGGTGGGAAGTGCATGTCCCACTACTGAGAGGCCAAAGGAATTCTGATGAGTGAAACTAATTCTTCTCTAAATGCATTTCCTCTCTGCTTCTATCTAGGAGGATCATTAAGTCCCTGTGTGCCATTGCAGCAAAACATATACTCCAAACAAAACCATCCAGAGCTCTGAAAGCAGGAACATAATAGTCCTAATGATCTGATTTTGGGTTTGCTTTTTAACATTAGAAATGCTTGGTTAGTTCCAGGAAAATTAAGGTTATATGCTGAATTGGAAAATTATTATTCAAGTGTATTCCAAGCTTGGAAGATGTTGCTTGTTTGGTTTTTAACTGTGTATTTTCACTGCCTTAGAAAGAAAACCATTTAGAACATAACAAACTATTTAGTATTATAGCTGTAAGGGCCAAGATATATGCTTCCCAGTGACAGCAGTGGTAAGGATGCTTCACATAAAGCCCTGGGACAGGGCATGTATGGACAAACTGGAGAGCAAGAGGCTGGGGAGCAACTCCATGAAAAGGGGCCTGTGGCAAGTCAAACATGAGCCAGCAATGCCCTGGCAGCCAGGAGGGCCACCCATGTCCTGGGGGCATCAGGGACAGTCAGGCAAGGGAGAGGATTGTCCTGCTCTGCTCTGCTCTGCTCTGTGGCAGCCTCACCTCCAGTGTTGGGGGCAGTTTGGGGTGTCACAATATAAAAAAGACATTCAGGTGTTAGAGAGTATCCAAAGGAAGGTTGTGAGGATAGTGAAAGACCTGGAGGGGAAGCCGTATGAGGAGCGGCTGAGGTAATTTCACTACGGATAAGAGGAGACTGAGAGGAAACCTACTACTCACTCGTAAATGGGCACTGGTTACTTCTCTGTGGTGGCCATTGACAGGACAAGGAGATGGCGTGGAACTGTGCCAGATGAGGTTTAGGTTGGATAGCAGGAAAAGGTTCTTCACACAGTGTTGGTTGGGCACTGGAAGAGTCTCCCCAGGGAAGTGGTCACAGCACCAGCCTGACAGAGCTCAAGAAGCATTTGGACATTGCTCTCAGGCACATGGTGTGCCTTGGGGTGCCTCTTGGGGTGTCCTGTGTAAGGCTAAGGGTTGGGTTTTATGGTCCTTGTGGGCTCCCTCCAACTCAGCATATTTTATGATTTCATGTAAATACACTGACTGATAAAAACACGCAGGGAAATTGGTAGCAAAGATATGTGGGAAACACACTAGATTTTGTGTATGCATAGAGGTAGAAATGTAAAAATACAAAAAAGGCTGTGGGTGGACCAACATGCTTTTTGCAAGCCATAATTTAAAATCTACTAAACCAGACTGGGGTATTGTTTGGAGGTCTATGCAAAGCAGCTTAAATCAAAAGAGGATATTGGACTCTGGTCCCCATAGTCTCTAGGACTTATAATATGAATGGAAACTGTGATCGTCTGTGCTTTACAAAGACGAGGTGCAGCCTCTTAAAGTGAGTGAGGAAGTCCCAGTGAGATACCTCTGGAACGTTCCAACCACAGGGAAGATGGACATCTTGAAAAAATTAAATTAATCCCATAATAGTATATAAATCTGTACAACACAGCCTTTAAAAATATTCCTAACTCTCAGAAGACTTAATCAACGTGATACAAATTACAGAATCATTTAAGAGTGTTGGTATGATGAAAAACCCCATGCTTTTGTCCCTGTGGAACATTAACAGTATCAAGACAAGCTGGTTATCCAAAATATAAGTAAAATTACATCTCTCTGCCAAGGTTGATGAAATTATGATGACTACATGTCAATTTTTTCCTGTTTAAAGGGAAATCTATGGTCAAGTATGCCTTGAAGTTCTTCAGGTTCATTAACAAGGTCAAAATCAATGTTATTTTACTGTTTGGAATCATTTTTGGCGGAACAATGAAAAGAAACCATAGTAGAAGTAGTCTTAATATAATCATTTTCTTTTCATTGTTCTTTATGGGAAAATAATTTGGCCCGAAATTTAGTGGTCCCATCAGGGAGGTGATATCTTTAAAAAGGTGGTCTGAAGGACAGGTTTTACTGTACTTTAATAGGCTTATAGATTAATATAAATCTTAATATTCATAATCTGTACTCTTCCTTTTCTCAATATCTCGTTCATCTATACATCTATTTGTAATGTGTGTTTCAAACACAAGTTAAACTTTATTTTATCAAGAGTACCAAGAGTGCTTTAGGGATAATAAATTCTGAAAAAGTCAGCAGATCAAACGTATAGCTAGTTTTCCTTTTCAAAACAGTTTTATAAAAAAAAAATACTAGCGTCTTCTAGCTGAATGTTCCTTGAATTTTTAGAAATATCTTATTGCCTGGAATAAAATACATTGATTAAATAGTGGTTATTGTTGCAATGAAATGTACAGTTATCAGCCCAATTTGTAATCCTGTGCAGAGATAAAAACCTGGAATAATTCAGTGTCAAAACTATCAATCCATTTTTTATAGAGTTATTTGTAAAATTAATCAAATAATTTCAATTTTCAGGCCAGAAATTCAGCATTGTAAGCTTCTTGTTACAGAATATCATGTAAGTAATGTGCAAGCCCACTTTTTGTAGCACGATTTTTCAGAGAAGGCTGCTAGAAGGCATATCAGAAAGATATCTAAGCACTTGAAATATTTGTCCCCAAGGGCACCTAGAATATTTATTCTAGGTGCAGTGCCTTTAAATGAGAGCAGTTGTCATTTGTTGTTGTTGTCATTAGTTTTTATGTAAGCTGTACATAGGAAAATTTACAAGTGTCTGCTAATGCCTCTTTGTATTAACAGAGAACAGCACTAAGCAAATGCTGCTTGTGTGAAGTGATGAGCATTACTTTATAATATCCAGCCATTATCTACTAACTGAAAAATTAGTTGAGCTTTGGTAGATTGCATGCACAGGCCAGTACTTATCTACTTTCTGCTGATTAGAGCATGAAATATTTGCATGATTTGTATTGCTTTTACAGAAATCAGGACAGAGCATGTCAAATATCCCCAATACATGAAAAAGCAACATCTGCTACATGGAAGATACTGGACCAAATCCTGTTTGCGTTCAGTGCAGATTGTGGTAACAAGCAGGGTTATTTTGTAGGTACAGCCCAGTTGAGAATGTGCCCGCAAAGTCCACTTATATTTTTACCTGTCACCTCTTAGCTGTGGAGAATCAAGTGATTAATGTATTACTCTACTGGCTATTACAGAGCTGTTGGTCTGTTTTGAATTTCCTTTAATACAAACTGACCAGGAATCCACTGTTCACTTTCTAACATGAATAGCAAAATGGATTTTTTAACTAATCAGCAAGACAGCCCAGATTTCTTTTTTTTTTTATGCCAGCTATTAGATGGCTGATCTAGGTCTGGATATACACATAAAGCAAAAAAGCCCCAACCAAACAAACGTACAAAAAACTCCACACAAAACAAAAAAAAAAAAAAANCCACACCAAACAAGAAAAACCACACAAAACAGAACAAAACAAAAAACCAACCAACCAAACAACAACAAAAAAAAAAGCACTCCAAAAAACCCCTGGTGAATTATGTCTGCATGCTGAGAAGCATTAGCAGAACTTTGCAGCCGAGCTGACCATCTGGAATAATGGACAGTATTGGCTGTCTTCCATTAGAGGGAATCATTCAAAGTCATAACGGGCAGTGGTCACCAGGGAAAGGAAAGGAGAGAAAGCTAGTCATTCTTTTATATTTGTATGGAGTATTAGTGAAGATTTATTAAAACACTTGTCTTATTCCTGTGTTTGACAGTCATGGTTATTAATATCTTTAGCTACCTTTGATAAAGATACTGCTTGCTGTATTTTGAAATGGTTTACAATAGTGTATCAAGTGCAACTTCTTTATTGTGGGATTTTGGAGTTGGAAAAAAAGGGTGCCAATATCACTGTGATTTCTGTGGTAGACAGACAGAACAAGAGGTTTTGCTAAATTTTAATATTCAAAGAAAATCTGGTTCATCTTTTACAAACCTATATTTCTTACAGCATCGTTTTGCCTATAATTACCTGCCTTTTCTATTAGAAGAATTTTTTAATACATCCACAGTTTGTTTGAGGGTTAAAAAGAATTCAGTTGTTTTCTGTGACAGTAGCTTGCATAGTGAATTACAATACATTTCAGTTGGTAACATCCCCAGATAAAATATGATCATCAAATCTTAATCTAATCCTATTCAGTGGTTAAAATATCACTATTTCATTCTGATATTTCAGCAGAAGAATAAGTAGCACGCAAATTTATGACAGAATTATTTTAATAATTTATTTGATGGTGCTCTTTATAAGGGCATTTCCTTTGTTTTCTGTGATTTAAAAAACATCAATAGTGATAAATAAAATGGGGCACTGAAAAAGTTTGTAAGCTTATGACTCATTTTTTGTTAAATAGTCTCTCAAATCTTGAAATGCATCGTGACTCCTAAAATGCATCTAATGGGCCAAAGGACTAAAATCGTATGTACTGGTGACAAATATTACTGAAACATAACTTGACAAGCACAGAACCCCTGTATTTAGGATGAAGAAAACACTTTACACTAGTTTTTAATCATGAACAATTCCTTTTGTGCGAATAATGGACATCACCCCACACACATCCAAACCATGTAAGTGTCAAGTTCTCCCATTGTTTGCACGTCACAGCCCTAAAGTGAAGTTGCTATACAGAATGAAGTCTAATGAAGGAATAAAGTTCTTTATGTTCTCTAACTTCATCTATTAAATTTTAATTTTTACCCATGAGTAATTACCCCTCAAATATTACCCATTTAATATTTACCCACATACAGAATAGGAATCTCTAGTCAGTTATGTAGGCCACGCTTAAAATGTATTTGGACCATGCTTTTAAAAAAATCAAACTTTTTTCAGGATTACCAATTTTAAAACACTGGTAAGTGGAAGAAAACTATTGTGTCTGTCTTTCCTTTTCCAAACTCAAACCCAGCATTCACTAATAATAGTATCTGAGGCAAACTTCAGGTCTGTGGTACAGGATGGTAGGCTTACCAAAGTCCATCTGACTATATTTGCATATTATGCATGTTTGTTGTTCCACCTCTCCAAACTGCTGTAAAATCAGAGTTATTCAATGGGAAAGGAGTTGGCTTACTGAGCTTCATGGAAAGCATTTACTGTTTGCTGACACTTTCTGGACCCTTGTGTGTGTACAGTGGTGGGAACCCAGAGTTTTTGCTAAGTTTTGCAGCAGCCTTTTCTCAGCCATTGCAGCCTTCTCGTCTCCCTGAGTTCTGAGTGCACCGTTAGCTGCTTCAATGATACTCATTTTAAAAGGTTAACAAATGAGAAGCTAAACCAACCATACAAATAACAGCCAAAAGAACAGTTTCCAAAATGTGTTGCTGTAGCACCATTCCCAATTTAATATTCAGACAGAGTAAAGCTAAAGGCCACCAAACCAGGTGGATGAAATAGTTCTGCATTTTATGACTCATTCTTAAATGAAATCTCTTAAATATTGCTAATGAAGCCAGTTATCATATACAGACCTGTAATGCGCCCTTTCTAAGCTGGTTCAGTTACATTTCCCTGTCTAGCAATTTACCCCAGGCCCCTATTAAATGAATTATCACGGCTCCTAAATCATCTCTGCGGGGGTTTACGCTAATCCCATCAAGACACTTACACTCCCTTTCTTCCCTCCTAGTGACATAATGAATTATTATTTCATGGGGAGCTGTTAAAGAGGCCCCTTTGGAAGGGTTTAATGTGCAGCACAGGGAAGGGGAGGGAGCTGCCTGCCAGGGAGGCTGTGGTAGGTACCTCAGCCCCGGGCTGCCTGGCCACTGGTGATGAGACAAAGGGCACCGGCGCCCCAGGCTCCCTGCAAACCTTCTGGGGCTGGCCCTGGTGATGTCCCCAGCCCCAGGGATGACAGGCTGGCTTGCTCCCCCCTTCCCCACCGTACTCTGCCCTCTGCTTACCCTCTTTGTCATGAAAAGCAAAGAGAGAGGGAATATAAATGTTTTCCTTAACTGGAGGAAGCACCCTGCTCACAAACCACTTGCTGAATCCATTAGGCTAATTTATTAAACACAATTTGCCTTGTGTGGCTGAACTGAGTAATGATAAAAAACATAAATGTGGAGAAAGCAGCAGTCAGAGCCAAAGACTCTGTGGTCCCATGCTACGTTATGATGCCCCTGACTTACAGGGATCATGGACATGTTATGCTTTTCTTCAGACTTTTTGGCACTACCAGAGAGGGGCAGTTTGGGAAAAAGCCACATGACTGAGTCATGTTCATTCCCACCTTCTGGATGTACCTAGCTGGGGTGAGAATTAATAAGAATCAAAGGCAAAGGAGAGCATCAAGCAGTCAGTAGTAGAGTATCTTACCATGAAAAGGACTGCACATAGAAAAAAAATTTTTAGGAAAAAGAATATTTTTTAAAATAAAAAATAATTTATTCTTAAATAAATAAAATCTATTTTATTCTTATTAATAATTATTATTATTAAACAATTATTCCTTATTTATAATAAAGAATATTCTTCTTTATTCTCTTATCAGACTTCTGCAGGTATCTTTCTGAACAACTGTTTGTTTCTTCCCTGTGAAGATCCATAAAGTGGGTTGATACTGCAAGCTTGGTCACAGCATTGAAATAACACCCAAGGCCAGACTACCATGCCATGGAATTCTTCACTGTTCCCACAATATCAGCAGAGCACAGCAGGTATGGATGACATCAGAGCTTCTCCTGAGGTTACCAGCAGGAGAACAACATTCATAAACAGAAAATCAGGTTTATAGCAGATCCAGAAGGGCTACAGGGAGAAGAGCCCTTAAAGAAGCCCTGGTGTGCGGGTCAGATTTATTTTACCTTCCCTGTTCCTTAACTTTGTGTGTAAGGTCCAGCAGCGAAGTGATCACCTGCAGTGTGAAGATCAGGAGTGGAACACTCCTAAATGATGTATCTCTCTTCCTATTTCCTTCTCTATTCTGGTGAAGAGTATTAGGCCATGGTCTTGTGAAAGAAAACTTGTAGAGCATGCCATTTTGTAAAAGCTTTTCAGCTCTCGTAATTGATTTGGTCCGATACTGTAAACTTTTCAGATTAGGGATTTTTCAGTATACACACCAAACTACATTAGCTAAGGTAAAGCACATGAGAAGAACTCTGTGAAAGACCTGTCTGGTGTAGTTTGCTTTCCAAACCTGCTTCTGTAAAGTATAAATGCAAGCATTGCGATCCCTGTTCTCTTCAACAACTAAATTTAGGAAATTTAAGGCATGTTGGAACCATGTATTTATTCACTTTTGGTAGCTCTACCTGCCACAAATGTATCTAATCCTCTATTAAATACACATATAAATCAACAGGTTATGTTTGCAGGTTATGTTCATATTGTGTGAAAGGATATTTTGTTTTAAACCTACTGACTGCTCTGTCTCACCCTGTTTGTTCTGTTCTCATTTATTCATCTGTTCATCAGCTTGATTTTACTTGCCTCCGCCGTCTCCTCACTCACTTGTCTGCTGTGTTTGGAAGCCATTCTATGCCTATGATCACTCCCTTTGCCCCCATCAGTATGTGGGGGTCTTCAAAGCATGGACTTGAAGTGGAACTGTGGAAATTCAAAGAACTTCTATGAAGACAGAATTGTATTATGGACCTTTGATTAAGCCACATATACATTTATGTACATATACATATACTAAGCACAAATAAATGAGTCCAACACGTTGAAGCAGATGTGGAAGAGCTGCAGATTTATATTTGTGCAACACAGACATTTTGACTTCAATAAAATCAGTTAAGTGAGACTACAAGGAAACTGGAGAGGGACTCTCCAGCAGCAGCTGTAGTGATAGGGCAAGGAGTAATGGATTCAAACTGAAAAGGAGGAAATTTAGGCCAGATATGTGGAAGAAATTCTGTCCTGTGAGGGTGGTGAGACAACAAGAGAAGTTGTGGATGCTCCGTTCTTGGCAGTGGTCAAGGCCAGGTTGGATGAGGCTTTGAGCAGCCTTTGAGCAGTGGGAGATGCCTTTGCCAGTGAGGACTTGGATCTAGATGGTCTTTCAAGTCTGTTTCAACCCAAACTATTCCATCATTCTATGATTTTATGATGATCACCAGAAAGAAAGAAGGGGCTACTCACTCTGTAGACTGATCTATGCTCCTCACTGACTTCTCCATTCTCAACATACTGTAGAGCTGCCTAACCCTAAAAGAAATCCTACTCCTCCCTCTTAAATCTAAGCTATGAACCATAATTTTGGCAGTGGGTGGAGGAAATAATTAGGGCTCTCACTAGTTCCAGCTGTGGTAAGAGACAATGAGTAGGGGAGAACAGTGTTTTCTCTGCAATCTTTAGTTAAGTAACTATAAATACTCCTTTGAAATTGTTATGCTCTGTCAGGTTAAACCAGAGGTGCATGAAGAATTGCATTTTTAATTCAGTAGCCATTTCTGTTTGCAAGGGTTTCCATTTTCTCAGATGATTTAAATCCTCTTCCTAGAGAATAATAATAATGTCAAAATAAAATTCATTTGTAACACAACAGATTGTTTAAAATTTCAGGCTGACAAAATCACCTCCCAGCCCTGGAAACTTTGCTTGACTTTCATCACAGCTAAATGCTATGGGTTTTTACAAAACCATATTTTTGTCTCAAGTTACATATTCAGGACATCCAAAAATTTAGTATGATTTTTGGAGTTGTGACAAAATTTTCAAAGTAGTTAAATTCAATCTGATTTCCAGTGAAATCTTGGAAGATTCACATCTCTCAAGCCAAATCCATTCTGCTGTATGTGTGACTTTAAAAAAAAGAAGTAACCTGCTGCAGAGGGGGTTGTGGTCTGTGCCTGTAGACAACAGAATTTTGATAGAACAGAGGCCCCACTTTAAAAACTATGGGGCTAGCAAAATTATCCTGATTGTATATAGGTAATTAGAACATTAAATAAAAAAACCAATTAAATTTTGTGGTCTGCTTAAGTTTTTTTAAATTAATAAATTGATTACCCATTGATATCCAATTACCCCAATTGACTTTTATAAGAGGAGTGTCTTTTACCTACTCACTTTTTGGAATGGACAACATACAAAATCATGAATTGCCTTATCTTAGTGTTATCATAAGTGTATCATCATGAACAGTTTAAAATAAAAGTTAAAGAACTATTTGTGCCACTGGGAAGTAAAGATTAATCAGCTACTAAACATTTAGAAGATTGCAAATGTGATTTAGAAACATATCCAGGAAGTGATGAGGTTCCTTTTGTAATTTCAACAGCTCTAAATATTTCTTCAGTTTTCAAATGAATAGGAAAAAAATATGTATCTTACTTTTCATTATCTGCAGTCATTTGTCTTCAGTCTGAAATAATAGGTATGACTTTATTATCAGTATTCTTGTTAGCAAATTCAGTTATTTCAGATAGAAAAATTGCCCAGCTGACAATGGAGAAGATGGTTTTGCTGAGACCTAGAACAAAAGTTTGACTTTCATCATCTCAGCCCATGTGGTATCCAGATTAATTTTATTGTGGAAATAAAGATTATTCCTGTGGTCTCTAGATGGACAGGACTCCAGAAAGCTAACTCTTAATAATGATTTTATTTCTGATGCGTATTTTCAGATCTCTTTTAGTCTGGCACTATGATATGATGTAATATCTGACTCATCAGAAATACCTTGCATGTTTTCTCTGTGAACTGTCCCAGACTTCTGTCCTGTGCTGACCCTAGAGTACAAAGTGTGTAACCACAATTCTAAAGAATAAATAGGGCCTGGAGAAGTTCTCATATGAAACTTTGCCCTTATTTCTTGTTTATTAAGTGTAAAGCGTCTCATGCAGAGGAGAAAATTCGTAGTTCAAAGTTCTGCCTCAGGAGAAGCAGGCCTGGTAGCAAACCTAGGACATTTCAATGTCCCAGTGATTTATTACTAGAGCAAGTGGAAACATAGCAGACTACAATATCATTTATCATTTAATTACAGATCTCACTGAAACACCTAGTGTCTACCACACAAATAGTGTGGGACCCTCCCTGTGTATTGCCTCCAAAGAAATGTCCTGTGATACTACTGAGTTTTAGATTTTAATTGACAGTTTTTCTAAGATTCCAATTATCTTTAAGCTCTGCATTAGACTTCCAGCACAACCAAACTTTCTGTGCTTCCTTTTCAAAATGATAGGTCATTTTCCTGTAGTGATGTGATTCTACAGGAAAAGATAGAGGTCAGAGCTCATCAGAATTTCTATTTTCCTTCACAGGACATCTTGGATAATGAAATAGGAGAAATGTTTGGTAGTCTTGTTTGGGTTTGGGTTCTTTTTAGCAAGTTATATCCTTTCAGTGTACACTAGAAAGGTGTGAAGATATTCATTAGGCCTCTAGAGTTACAAGACACAGCAGGGGAAAAACAGCCTCTAAGATGTGTATGGAACTTATGTTTTATTGTTGTAGAATCTCTAATTATCTGTGGATCTCAAAATGTCATGAAAAATACTGATTGATTAAGATGTACAAGGCCACTGGGAGATAAATAGGATATCTTTTGTTCTGCAATGGAAATGGAAGTGTGTTGGCTGACTCAAGGTCACACAAGGAATCCATGGAAGAGCTGAGAAATTGGGAATTGTGATTCCTGATAAATATCCTGCTCAATCCCAAATCTTCCCCTGGAAAATATTTTTTAAGACTAGTGAAAATTGAAGGAACCTACTACATATACTAAGGGTAGCACACCATGATTTTGAAGAGATCAAAGGGTGTGATAACTGGAAGATCATTTCCACTGGCTTTGAATTGCAAAACTTTGAATCTGGAGATGAAGTGAAGACAGATGTATTTGGTTTTGCATAGAGGAATAATCTGGCATCGTTCTTGAATACTTCTTATTGGTATTGAGTTTTATCATTGTTAATATTTAATATTTTTCCATTTAAACTAACTAGTTATTTGAAACATGTAGATTCCATATTGTATTATTTTTATGCCAAAGACAAGCTGTTATTTATTATTTATGCATATTTAAACATGTTATCCCATTAGATTTTGCCTTTCAGTCTCAAATCAGAATTACCACTCCTTAGAATAAAAATTAATTTAGCATTAATTTGTGAATTACATTATCTAATACTCCTAGGAAATCTGAACTAGGCCTATATGCTACAGCTCTTATTTACTGGGAGGAATTCAGTGGAATTTTTTTCTGAATAAATGACACAGAAATGAGAATTCAATATTCTTATTTTCCTCCAAATAAAAACCATCTTCACTGCCCAAAGAATCCTTACAAGGACTATGAGTTGAACCTCATTTGGCCTTAGTACAGAGGGGGTTTATTAGCGAATCCTGTCTGCTGAGGGCAGCTACAATATCATACCAATTCTAAACAAACAGTTTCAAAGCAAACTGAAGCCAAATTACTTGATGATTCTCACCCACCTTAGTATTCAGCAGGTTCTCATAATTTTCTGCTTATGCCCTAAGACTGAAGAGAACAGATCTTGAAGCTGTGCTGAAGCACCTGAAGCTAACTCAAAGGTGATTTTAGAAAAGTTGGTCAGTGGTTAGCATGGTCTATTCATGGTCTGTTCTACCCTCCTCCATCTAACTAACCCTCAGTGACAAGTTCCCTCCACTTCCTGAAGGTAACTGGTGGTGATTGTGTTTTTGTGTGGTGAGTTGGATTGACTCACTGATCTAGCTGACCACAAAAAACACTGAATTTCAACCAGGTTAGAGAAGTGGTTTCAGCCTCAGTGTGGCCCCACTCTGGAGAGCACAGGCACAAGGTAATGAACGAGGCAGGGCTACCTCTTTCTGATGGCAGTGTGGCCTGAGGTGGGCTTAATTCAAATATGAAGATTCACCTCACGGCTTGATAATATACCCAGAATACTGGGAGCTTAAGAAATGATGATTAAGAAAGCACAATAACTTTTTCTAAACAGATTATTTGTGAAATACAACCTGCACCGACAGAAATTATGTTTCTGATGTTTATGGTCGCATTCAATCATCTCTGATATCCTACTAGCATGGTCTTATCTTCCAGCCTGTATGCCTGGGAAGATTCCAGCACCTGCTCCTGCTCTGCCATTATAAGGCACTGATCCTTCATCATTAACAGGAATTTTTGTTTACTCATTGGGGAATTTTTTAAAGCAGATGTGCCCTCAGTCACATCACCTCTGTGTATGCAAAGAAGCTAAGTGAACAACATTAAATGGGCGTGTAACAGGAGAAGGAAAAGGACCATTTTTTCCTGGAGTATGAGTCTTCAGTGAACAGACACTCAAGTAAATATAATTTTAAAATATCCAGCCTGTGAAATGCTGATAATGCTGTTTATAAACATTAAGTTTTAGTCTTCTGCATAAGGTTCAGATACTAGTAAGTCTCTGCTTTGAGGCAAGGTGGAATTTACCTGCAGAAAATGTCTCTTCTGGGACACATGCAAATTGGAGTTTACTTTATGGTAAGGGCTGAATTTGTACCATGGTTTCAAAAGTCCATTTAAAATAATTTTAAATTATTTTAGGAATAATATGGGAAGGCAAAAGAACCACCACATCAGTAAAAAATGTGTACCTTTTTCTGTATGTTAGCATCCCCTCTGTAGCTGGGATACAGATACAACAAAAGATGAGCCTAAGGTTATTTTGGAGTACCCGATATTAAACTACAAGCTCATACTTAAATACCATGTACAATCAGGCCCTGGATCTAAAGACTGGGTAAAGAGGCCCTGTGTTATATATTTTTGTTTGACTCACTCATTTTGTGTAAGTCAGAGCCTCTCTGCCCCAATTTCTGTCTGCAGCATATGAAGTGAACAGCAGCTCCTCCATGGCCTGCCTTTTGCAGTGATCTAAAACCTCTGTGGGAAGGGTCTTGCATGTGCAGAGCATTATCCATTCATAAAGGGCTGTGCTTTTACAAATGCAGCAACAGCAACTGCGTTTCAAGTATTAGAAAACTTTATTTTAACTGTCTATAATATTTAGAATGTTCCAAACTTCCAAGAAATTGTTGCAACGTGAACGAAGCCAAATGCATTGAACAGCGAACATTAGCATCCTTTATTATTTCTGTTTCAAACACAACCCTCTTTTCTCTACCATACACAAAACAGCCCTATTTCCAGTTCCATCACTGCTCTGTTAAGTAATTTGCGAAAAGCTAACAAAGTCTGGCTACATCCTCATAGCGACTGTTTAAACCCATTACTTTCTCTTTTAATCAAATCGCTGTTGTGTCAAAATATACAATTCTCGCCATGAATCTCACTGGCTTGTTACAGTTCACCGGTTGACCTTGAAAATGTTTGCTCTCCTAAGCGTCTTCTCTTCGGCCTCCAGCTAAATTGCTCAAGACCAGGCCTGATCATTTTTCTATACACAGAGACTTCTCATTAACATAAACAGAGCAGCAAGAAGCTTAACTGCAACAAACAAAAAATCACCAGCAGCAGAAGAAGGAAATTCAAGGGAACTCTTTGGATGCAGAATGTGGTCTGTGCTATTTAAGGTCTTGTGTATGTTAAGTGATTTTTTTAAAAATGCATGTCCTGAATTTTGTATGGGGATAACCCCCCAAGCTCAAATAACAGTGTACCATCTCTGTAACTGCTTTACTCCCTTGTATTTCTTTTTTAGTTATCTTTTCTGTAGAAAATACCTTAAGCCATTGAAGGGCCAAGAAGGGAGCATATATATCCTGCTAAAGCCACTCACTTATTGGCATCAAAGATTTGTACAGATCTTAAATGAGGAGTTAAGTGCCAGAGTGTATTTTCATTGTTTAATGTATTAAAGTAAATAAAATTGTATCTAAGATGTGGACACACAATTAGTTTTGAGTTATTTATCTGGAGTTTGTATGGTTTAGAAAAACTCCATCTTCTTGGCTGATCCTGTCCTAATGCATTTAACTTCAGCCATCAGCTATGATTAAACACCTGCTGTTGTGGGGAAACAAAGCACACTAATCCAATATGTATTTCTGACATCTTAAATATCACCCAGTCCCCTGACATCAGGCACAGCTTTTCAGCGGGATGGAATTCCAGAGCATATTTTTCTAATTTATGGATGGACAATAAATCAAAATTAAGCCTTGGGCAATGAAATATACATCAGTGCAGAATGAACTGACTGCAAACTAGGGCAGAGAACAGCAGCAGGGAGAGGGGTGCATTAATGGAGTCCTGAGCTGCAAACACTGATGTGAAAATTAAGGAAGTTCCTCTCATATTTCATTATAGAGAGGAAAAATAAAAAGCATAAGCCAAAACTAAGTTTTATAGTTTCCTGAATGCCCTGCTTTTGGGGAAATTGTCCCACTGGTCCTGATGCCACCATTTTATACCAGATCTGCAAAAGACATTACTTATTAGCTCACTTCTATTTTAGCCCATTCAAATGTTGAGAGTTTGAAAATTTAATTGGCATGTTAATTTTGTGGGTTTGTAGGTTGCATTAGGGGTGCTGTGGAAGGACTAGAAGGGAAAGTGGAAGAAAAAGAAAAGGTTGGGGGCAAGGGGGTGGAGGAGAGAGAGGGCAGAAGGGAGAAAAAGAATTTGGGAAAAACAAATTTCAGAGGCAAGGTAAGAAAAGGTATAGATATAACCAGTAGTGAAAACTTGAAGGTGATATATACCCTATATAACTCCACCTAATCGGTACTACCCCTGAGGTAACAGAAGCTCATTTTTTTAGAAAGTAAAAACCTGACCATTACTGAAAACAATTGGGAGCTTTCCTTTCATTTAAATCAACAATGGCTTTATTCCCTAAGCTTGTTAAATAGCATAGACTTCTTCTTGTCTAGAGAGTAAGGTGTTGCACTTTTTCTTTAATTCAATATTTCTTGTGGAAGGGGAGCATAGTATTAACTATCAAGAACAGAAAAACAGAAAGACTGAACAAATCTTGTGAAACTAAAATACTAACCTTAGAGATCCACAAAATCTGCATCTATACTAGGTTCAAACAAGTAGCATCTAAGTTACCTCAAAAGTTGCATACAGATGAACTTTTATTCTGATGAGGTACTTAATTATTTAATGTCAACTGTTAAAGGGTTTAGTTTCTGTTGCACCAAAGTCTTCCAGAGCAGAACCAATAGAAACTTATGTCCTAGAAAAGTTGCGCATGTCACCTACAGAGGGAGCTTTCTTCATCTGGCATCTTTTGAACATGTTACACATTAAGAGAATTTCTTTATGTGGTCCCCAACCAACTGCCCTACCCATTAAGGGGCCCTCCCTCAACAAACATGACACTGAGAAAATCTTTTGTATCTTTTCTAAGGATGTGAGAGGTCCTACTATGCTCAAAGAAACTACTTTTGCTTAAAGCTAAACCAGAACCTTAGGTTTTTTAGATATGCTCTCAGGGGTTACACCTAGTCACAGAAGTGTTTAGCAAGATGGATTTGCAACACATTTAAATCAGCTGCGCTGAAATTAGTGCTAAATACTCACAGGTCAGATATGGTTTTGAGGTGTGAATAATTTACGAAGCACTGTGAGACCCTTGACCTGAAGGAAGGGTAGCATGGAGCATGTTGTTGTTTCCTTCTGCTGGAAGAGTTGGGAGATGCTGGAAGAGTTAAAAGTCTCTTAAGCTATGGTGTTGCACTATGCCAAGGAGTTGTCCAAAAGCAGAAATTAACCCAATCACACCTGCTTTGTCTACAGCTGTGCAAAGCTACAGCTGAAGTAGGAGGTTTAGAGATTTTTGTTCAAGTTCAGATTGTCATATATTTTCAAAGTCCTTGTCTTTATCATGTCTTGAGCAGTATAAGATTTTTTTTTTCTTCGAACATAAACGACTATGCACATTTTTTTATTTAGGATGGAATATTTTTACATTATTCCTTCACAGGCATTTTATATTTATTTATGTGTCCTTCTGGATGCACTTAACATTAGGCAAGGCACAGTCTATGGCTCTATGAAGTATTTAGGAATCACTTAAAAATGTAAACCAAAGAAATAAAACTATCTAAAACAAAAAATTGGCTATGCTTTAAAAATAGTGAACACATCCCACTTCTTTTCCAGCAGCATCCAGCTGAATATGACTGCTCAAACACTGTTGTACTCTTATGTTCTAGGTTGTGGGTTTTTTTGGTTTTTTTGTGGGTTTTTTTTGGTTTTTTTTTTTTGATTGTGCACCATCATGTGATGATTCATCAGTCTTGGGGCTATCACATATCTCTTGCATTCAGTAAATGGTTCCTTGGCGATTTCAACTTTTTGCATCACACATACTAATAGAAATTACGCAAATAGCACAAAGATAGCTTTTTTGTACAAAACTAAAGGCTTTGTCATCACTTTAATGGATTCAACAAAGGTTGAATCCTTTTGATTAAGGAGATAAGCCTTATGCTTGCCAGCAAATATCTCCAGAATTTTCTTCTAAGGATCTCATGTCACCCAGATTGCAGAGAATCATTAATGAGAACCAAAGCTGCTTCACACTACTGTTTGTTCTTTTCCTCTTCACCTTTTCTATATTGATTAGACCTAAAAGTAAAAAAAAGGAAACATGAAGCTGGATTTCAGCAGCACACCACAACTTTATTGATTTAACAATGGAGAGTATAGAGTCTGCCTGCCTCTTCTTCCACATAAAACACTTATATTAGCTTCAGCAACACTTGGCTCATGATAAAACATCTATATCTAGTCCTTGGATTCAGCTCTCACCTTCCCTTACCTGTGGAACATCCTGCTCCACCAAGTCTGCCCAGCTTTTCACATCTGTCTTTTTGCCATTGTTGATTCCACCTGCCAGGGAGGTAAACTCATCAGGAATAAGAAACAGAGCTGCTGTCTGAAACACTGGTTTCTTCAGGACAATCACACCTAGAACACTGTGAGACTCCCTTTTCTGACACACAGTACATTTTGCCATTCAAAGCCATGCTACTACACAGCCATTGTGTTGCTTCTTCTGAAGCCCTCAGAGAGAAAACCTGTGCCTGTGGAGGTGAAGCAGAACTCAGCAGGTCTTTCCCCAGGTTCTTCGAGTTGCTTTGCTGTGATTTAAAGGCTAATGCCTACAAAATTAGACACTGAATAACCTTTTGGGTGTTTTGAATGGTATGTGGTTGAGCAGGAAAATGGATGGAAAATTGGATTAGGTTTTTCTTGCCTATTTCTCATTCTCCTGCTGACCTAGTCTTGGGATAAGTTAACTCCCTCTTCTAATTTAAGGTCTCCCAGCTGTCTTCTCCAGGTGAGACACTGCAAACCTTCTTAAAGAGAACAATGAGTAACATCTAATATTACAGTCTGTGTGAACTTAGTTTCTTCCAATTTAACTGCAAGAACATTCTTAGGGCATTTAAAATTAAGCAGAAAGATTAATGAGGTGAATGTACATAAAGGGTTGAACAAGAACTGTGACACAATATTTCTGTTTCTTTTCTTTCAAGGAAGATGATCATCTCAGGAAGAGATGACTGAAGTAGATTCAGACAGCTATTGACTATAACAGGAATTCTATGATTGTTGGGCTACATCTTGACCTTGGTGAAGCTGGTGAAAATCTGCATAATCTGGATTTATTTTAATCACAGATTTGTTACTAAAAAATAAAATTGAGGTGGTAACACTACTGAAGATATTTTTTAGCAACTGTATTTAAAAACCTTAGTTTGTTGTAAGAAGAATGGGCCAGTTCTGGACATTGCAAAGTGCTTTACTACACACATGGTCAACTTGTGCCATCTCTTTTCATGGCCAGAGAAGGGTAGTCAAAGCAGCAGAAGGTATAACGGAGTAGTTGGACACCAGAAAAGGAGTTTGACAAGGCTGTCACATCTGTTCAATATGTATAGTGAAATAATAATGTATATTGCTGTTGATGGTTGCCATAGTGGTATTAACATTGGCAGAAGGAGATGTTGTAATCTCAAGTACACTGATGACATCCTTATTGCTGAGTCTGTGGTTTCAAGCAGCAATGCAAGTGGCTGAAGCCAGTGTGGGCTCAGACACTGTGGATGACAGTTGACAGCAGCATTACTGAATGGAAATGAACAGGTTGAGCAAGTAAAGAAGTTCTGTTCCTCAGACCAGACAGGAAAATGGAGTTTGCCACATCCTTACGGCAAGAAGAAAAAAAAAAAGCAAAAAAGTTTTCAATGACCGATTAAATACGTGAAATAATCTACTTCAAATTATATAGTGTGCATGAAGAGAAGATTTTTAACACCTCAATTTCGAAATTCAGCACCGTTAAGAGGAATGGTGCAAAATCTAAGGTCTGGAAAAAATTCACTGTCTTCCTACCAACCTGAGACCTTCTTTAGTGGTGTCTTGGTCTTCATCTGCTACTCTAAAAAATGGTGAAGCCAAACTTTGTTAGCAAGTTTACTATCCCTTATGAATATTGAATCAAAATAAGCAGAGACTCAGGTCCAAGGCTTTAACCAGAAAAGATGAAGACCAACACTCACAAATGCAGCTACTGTCAAGCCGAGTTAAGGCTGTAGCAATGATGACAATCTCAGCCTGAAGAGAGTGTGACAACTGATTGAAGGGAGGTAGGGTCTGCTTCCCAAACCTCTGTGTCCTTCAGAATTACTTATTCTGAATGTTTAAATATTCTGACAGGCAGATTGTGAAGGAAGAAACTGAGACACCAGGGTAAATAGCAACTTGCACATATATAGAAAAAAATCCAGTGCAATATGTTGACAACAGATTTATTGAGTAGTTTTTGTGGCTGAAAATTACTATTGAAATGTTATATTTCAATGCCTGTTTCTTCTTTTTTTTTTTTGATAAAACACATTGAAATCTGAGTTCATGCATTTATTGTTATGGAGTGCAGAAGGCGTGCTAATGGTTCACGCTGCTTGTGTGATGTTTTGTACCAATGGACAATGCCAGTTCATAATCATAAGAAAAAAGAAAGACAAGAAAGAATAACTGAGATTCTATTTAACACACTTGATTTGAAGAGGAATTTTAATGGTGTTTAAAGTTAGACTTCTTTTGAAGCAGTCTAGTTCATTTAGAGTTCATTGGGACATTTAAAAAACTTTGTGTTTTTCTTATATTCATGAATTAGCTACTTGGACTTCATCATTATTATCACAAGAATTGTTCACTCTTTTCCTTCTCGCTTTATTAGAAAAGAGGCTATGAATGGCTGAAAGTATTGAGCATCTGGGTCACTTAGTGTCACAATATTAACAACCATGGAGTAAGAACTAGAGATGGCTTCAGTAGACCAGCGTTATTTCTTTGATATTGCATGAAACTATACATGCTGTCTGTGCTTAAGAAGATGCCTCTGTGATTACCATGAGATGACTAATTACACAGAGATGTTTGTTAGCCCACCAGCACTGGTTTAGTCTTGCATGTATCAGGAAACAGCTGCAGAGAAGACTCCATTGAAAAAAATTTTTAATGTAATCTGGTTAGTTTAGCCTGAAATCTGTGGTGGCTTTTGTTTTGCGTTATTGTTCCTCAAGTAATGAGAGCAAAGCCTGGCTGTACAGAATTTCACACAGTCATACTGTTAGTGCTATAACAAATGTAAAGGCAGAAGCAGACATATCTCCAGATCAAATGTCAGATTGTTCTTATTTTTAGAATGACATTTTCATTATTATATACTATGAATTTTATATGAATTTAGATAAAATTTATATAAAGTCTAAGGTAGAACTGTACATATCTGGAAGGAAAATTAGCTATATGATATAAAAACAGGTGGGCAGGCTTTTAACTGCAAAGAGGCTTATAATTTGCCTAGGCAGACATGCTTCTCTAACAGGTGCATAATTACCTTTATGAATGTGGAGTTTGTGTCTGAGGACCCTAATTCTGGTGTACTTGGAATTGGTTTTGTGTCGTGCAGCTTGTTAATCAGGTCCTGATTTCCTGTGAATTATAACCTCCCATAACAAGGGAAACTAAAGCCTGTGCCTGTTTCCCTTGCAAAACCAGACTGTAAACAATGGAGATTCAGCAGATCCCCCATGTGCAGCTGAACTTATTTTGCAGCATGTCACAAACTTGCAAGAAAGGAGACACTTGACAATAAGAAACTCAACAACCATCCCAAGGTTAATCTTAAAGACTGCCTTGGTTTGAAAAGGACAGGTGTCTGCTAAGGAAGGCAGGAGCCTCCCTTGGGATGGAAAATGTAAACCCCTTCCCTCCGAATTATTAGAATATTGAAATTAAGGGGCTCTCAAAGGCATGGGGATAGGAATAACAGTTCTTTACAAGTATGTATAACAAGGCAAACAAACAACAACTACATCATTAATAACAAACAGAACCAGTCACCGCTTCCCGGAGCGCTGGACTTTCCCCTTGGTGCAGCTCCAGGCACAGCCAGCAGGGGCGCTGGTGGCTCCCGGCCAGGCAGGGCGGGTGCGATGATTCCCCCGTGGCTGCAGGGGGCGCTGTGGGGCGGGCTCGGGGAGCAACGGTAGTGGCGGCTTTTGGCCGAGATGGGGAGGAATGGAGAAGAGGCTTTGCTTCACAAACCTTGGGGCAGCCAATCCCGGTGCCCCAACAGGACTCTGAGGAGCACCAAGCTGGAACAGCAGGAATGAGCAAAAATCCCGGGCTGGTGGATGGGATGTATTAGAAGCTCTGAAGCTGTGGGAGGTCTCGGCAGGCCGGGGGTGTGGGGCTGCAGTGCAGCGGAAGCTCGGAGCAGAGCTGAAGGAGCACCAGGGGTGGGACAGCGGCAGGCCAGCTCCCAACAGGGCAGAGAGGGGTGAGCTACAGATCCGGGGCACCCGAGGAGATGGGGATAGGTCATTGTTTTAGTGAGGTGGGTGTTAATAAGGTCCCAGTTCAGTGGCTGCTCTCATGAGCAGAGGCTCACCCCACAGCAGAAGAAGCAGCTCTGGGCTGGGCTCCAGCGGCAGCAGCAAATTCCCTCCCCAAGCAGCAGCTCTGACCATCCTCCTCCAAAGCCAAGAGTGAGAGAGAGAGAGAGCAGCTGCCCAAGACCCATCTGTTTTTCCAGCCCTCGTGGTAGCTCTGCCTCTCGGAAAGAAACTCCCAGATAAGAGTACAACCAGATGCCCTCCTCCCCTAAACTTGGCCACTTATTTTGTTTTTCTTAAGTACTCAGTCGTTAGTGTTTCCTAGCAACTTGTGGGAGAAAAGTCCCTGAATAAAAAGGAACGAAAGGAAAGAAACCTGACCCCTAACAAAGACAAACTCTCAGAAATTACATTTGTGTAAATGATGATAATGAAAAAAATGACAAGAAACAATAAATACTTTGTGCTCAGGTAAATTCAACCTGCATTTCCAGTTTACTGCTTTGTTTTGTTCAAAACTCCATACCGTTTTGTTTTAAACTTCTCTAATTCATCCTTTCCTGTTTCATGTTTTATTGAACTGCATTGGAACAACAGCCTGGAGGGCAAATTGTGACATTAGAGATGGGGACAAGTAACCCAGTGGCAGGAGGAGGTGCCACTTCTTAATCCACTGTCATTGCTAAAGCGATGTTGTGGAAGAGCGGAAATCACAGCCTCTTCAGGGCATGAAATAATACACTTGACATGTAGACACAGCAACATGCAATCATCTGGAGTGGTACCAGAACGTACCTGCACAAAAGCCATGCCAGCCATATGACTTCTGAACAGATCAAAAGGTTTACCCCTGGCTCAGACACAAAGCTCCTGATTATAATTCTGCAGTGTGGTAAGCAGTGTAACCATGTTTGGAGCTCAGCCTCGCTGCTAGGCATCCTTCTGCAAACTTCACTGGAAATTCCTTTCTTTCTCCAAGAACTGTTACCTTCAAATAAAAACAAACACATTATGTAGGAGACAGTAATGGTGTATCTGCTCATTCACGTCCATGAAGGAGATGAGGACTACACAATGTAGATCAGAATCTGAAATCCATTTTTTTATTGCACCCTAACAGGGTTGTTCTGCTCAAAACCATACTGCATGCAAAATCATAAATAGACAGAAAACACTCTGCAAGACAGAGGAAACATGGGGGTTTTCCTGTGTTATAAGAGCAGATATTTAGGTAGGTGTACAAGTACCAAAGGGATGACCATAAATTTAGCTAGGTGTTTGACCTCCATTATTAAACATTTCATTTCAAAATACAACACTACTTTAGGGAATACCAGCATATTGAATAAAATTCTTACAATTTGTCCTTTTTCCAGAGAACTTTGAGAGCCATCTTTCAAAATTCACCTGCAATAGCCAAAGTAAACTTCATATTATGTATGGTTTTACTATATATTTCTGGCTTCATTTCTGTGAATTAGATTGAGATAGATTTGTGGGGCTAAAGCTCTTTAAACACATAGAAAAACTGAGATGCAGTACAATACTACATGAAGCACTATAAGTACTTCAGTCATACCAGTAATAAATTAAATCAGAGATCTACCTCTTATTTAACAGTGAGAAGATTTGGGGTGTTTGTCTGAGTTCTGTGGAAATATTTGTCTGAATGCGGTGCAATCAGAAAAAAAGTGTATTTTAAAACATCAAGGAAAGTAATTTTATATGCAAGGAGTAATGGATTTATAAAATTAAATGGACTTGAACTAAGAAGCAGGTGATGGGTTGCTTTGGAGGTTTGGTCTTGCATGTGCCCTTTTTAGATTAGAAAAGAAAGAATACTGCAAGATTTGTACTAATTTGTTAGATTTGGTGATGTATTGAAGATTTATTATATTTTCAGTGAAGTAAGACAAAATGATCCTCTGCAATATGGGCTGGAATACAGAAAATGATAAGGAAATAATTGATTCTTCATAAGTAGACAAATGAGTGTGTTCATATTTTGTGTGTTCATTACTTACAACATTTACACATTTATGAGTAAGTATGGCAGATCTGTTCACACACATTGATTAGCTACATGTTCACTCAGTAACTCTTTCTGTCATACTTACCTGTACTGCACTTCTGTCTGTCGCATAAATAACCACATAAATGTTCATACTCTCCACCCTGGCGAGTGAGTTTAGGGTCTCTGAGAGGCATTATGGTGCTTATGGCACCATAAGCAGGTATCTTTTGCCTGTGCACAGAAGAAAAATGGCAATGGAATGTGATATTTATGCTGCTGCTTCACTGCTGTTCTCTCTGAGACTGCCAGGCTCCCTTCTGTAGCTAATTGTTCTGATGAAAATGGGAACTATCTACCAGAAACCAAAGGGTTAATCAAATTCTTCTTCTACTCCTGGTCTGCAAATGCACACAATGTCCAAAAGACCTGAGACGAGCTGTTGCTTGTCATATGTGTCTTTACTCATATGCATAAAATTTTCTCAAGTCGGGATTTTCTCATGTTTTTAAGAATTACTGAGCTACTGGATTTTTACATGTCTCAGTTATAACTAACATTTTATGTTTCATCTCTTCACAACTCCGTCACTTCCTGTGTTGTAAGATGTGCTGGAAGGTTGATGAATGCCAGTATTTGTATGGGCTGTTCTGTGATGGAAGATAAGCCAAACATGAGGGTGGCCCCAACAGAGGCACCAGGCACCATCTCACCATTCTGAAGCAGGGCTGAGATGTCTGGCATTTTTGGATGAGGTGAGGCAGTATGAAAACTCTGGGGTTCTGCCAGGGACATCTGGAAACAGCACCAGGTAACATAAAGTTTTTGTGGACCCTATTGAACAGAGCTCACCTTGCTGCAGATGGGGTTCTGTAGATTTTTTAATAAAAACAGAAAGTTTGTGCTGCAAAGAATTTTCTATGGGTATATTGTCTAGATGTCTGTACTCTGATTATCCATGGCTATGACTGAAAATAGCAAAATTTTGCTATGGATCAAGTCTGTGAATAACAATAGAAGTATTTGCATGCATGCTCATGACACCTAAATAAAGAGTTTTTCCCTCCCTGTATCTGTTCTCACTGCACTTTGAACCAAGCTGGTACCAAACCTCTCAGGGCCTTGAGCAGTACAGGAGTGAGCCTTAAGGGGACTGCTGCACTTTGCACATCATATCTGAAGACATTTATATTGAAAGGATCTGTAGAATTATATTTTTGTAATAGACACTAGATTTAGTGCTGCTATAATTTCTCCTCAATGGAACAATTTTATTCTTTTGCAATCAAAGTCATCAGTTTGAGTTCATCTAAAAAAATGGACATCAGCATACTCATTACCAAGATGATTTGACTATATCTTAAAGCACAATAGTAAATAACATTCACATATGGAGGGGTTTGCCCTCCTGCTTACCAGTATTTGTAATCACAAAACTGTGCATTCCTCAGCGATGGCTGCAGTTGGGCCAAGGAAGTTTTGTTATTTAAACCACTCTTTTAAAATAGTGCTATTTTAATGCTGTTGTGTTGCCTTTTAGCAGAAACCTTGAAAATAATTAGTATCCCTGTGTTCTGCATAAATGGAGGGCTGCAAACAGCCCCCCTACTTCAGCATGTGAAATGCAGCAAAGGCAGACATTGAGTAATTACACCATGTAACATAGTGACTTTGCAAGATGCAGAGTTTTGGAATATTCTTGTAAAAAGGTAAGGTTCTTTCTCTTGCAGGGAAGTCTTGACTTCCTACCACCTGTTTCATGGTTGTCTTCTTCATACTCCACCACACCTTCTTCCCTGAAGTGTATTCTATCTCTTACTGAGAACTGAACTGGTCCAGTGACTTGAAGGTCCATTTCCAGGAGGAACTTCCAATCCATTTTAATGGAAGCTGTGTGTTTCAATCCCCTGGACTATTCTGATAATTTCAGCTGCACAAGTGGTGCTGATGATACAATTTTCTGCTGAATCAGAATGTAATGGAAATCCATGCTTGTTGTTAGGGGAAGTCCTGTCTGCAGAAGAGCATAAAGCCAAGGCCTGCTAGCTCACATTCATCACTTCTGCAGGCAGAAAGGGAGGAAAGAGTTATTTGTTGAGAAGATTGGGTTAAAGTGTGTGGGTGTCAGCTGCAGGATCTTAAAAACTGAAACACATACATCTGCTTCCTACAATCTACAACTTCATCTGGGCACTGGTAGTTACTTCTAGCTGTGAATAGCTAAGAGGTGTCAGGGAGGACTCTGAAGGAAACAAATGCAACACCATAATAAGGCATTGAACAATGGCTGGGAGCAAGGTGATCCCCAGAAAGTATTTTGTTTTCCTTCTGGGACAAAAGGAGTTATTAAAAGTGTAAGATATTAATACTGAAATTACATTTATTTTATATCAATGTCACTATATTACTGGAAATCAATATCCACATACTTCAGCAACTTCTGTTTGTGACAATTTATTAAGCATAAATAAAGAAGTGTCCCTTCAGGCAGCAAGAAGTATAATGTAGCAGAGTATACTGCAGATTTGTTCTTTTTCTTCTCCCTACAGTCTGCAAGGAACTGTGAGATTAAAAAAGGTTGGCCCTGTTAAGTACCTAACACATGCTGGAGGGGGTGTCTTTTCAAAGCACTTTCTCTGAGGAAAAAAAAAAAAAGCTGTTTAAATATTGCATTGATAACATTTAAAATGATCTTTCATCATTTCTATCCTAGAGAATGATAGCGATACTATAGCAAGTGACAGAAATAACCTTTTAATAAAAGTGAATTTTTATAGTAGGACTGGATAGCTCAGGATATTAGTAATGGAACATAGAACCTCTCCCTTCTAGCTCATCCGTTCATGTCTGTCCCTGCCTGGTAAAGACCCAAAATTATTATCATCAGATGGCTGCTTGGGGGCCCAGAGGAAACGAGTTGGTGGTCTTGGTCCAGTCACTGGCACTAATTGCCATCCTTGCTGACAGTCTTGTTAGACAGGCGTGGAAGCAGCCCTGCCTTAATGAACTATTACACAGGTTTTCCATTATACCCCTACAGTCAGGCACCTGAATGCTTTGCAGATATTAGTCATATTGTCCTCACAACACCACCAGTCAGCAGGGACATATTTACCCCTGTCTGCAGATGGGGAAGCAGAGGTACAGAGCAGCTGTACTTAGCCATGCGGGAAGCTGGAGACAAAGGTGAGCGCCAGGTCCCGCTCTCCCGATTCCACCCTGGCTGCAATGCCATCTCTCCCCAGCTCGTCTGAACTGCAGCGAGGGTTCCTTCCACCAAACAGGAGCTGGTGCATGCCAGAGAATGGGCACTGCAGCTCGCTGTATCCCACTTATTGTGGGCTCAGTATTTCTGGGCAGTGCCCTGGGGCACAGGGAAGGTGCTGCTGCACCGAAATGTCGCAGGGGCCGTGGGTTATTACAGGAGATGTGTTTTCAGTAACGTGGGGAACAAACTTGCCCACTTCCAAGAACAA
This sequence comes from Cyanoderma ruficeps, assembly GCA_008694505.1. Lineage (NCBI taxonomy): Eukaryota > Metazoa > Chordata > Aves > Passeriformes > Timaliidae > Cyanoderma > Cyanoderma ruficeps. Next base: position 230,458 of record VZDJ01000135.1, read on the forward strand.
TAGACCCACAGACTGTATTTCTGTGAATCAGATGGTTTGTGACTGATGAGGCTTTTTTTCCAGTTTGGCATAATAAGCAATTTACTTCCTCACTGATACGGTTATTGTCACAGCTTTTGCACTAGTGTTTGATAGAATTGATTAGTTTGTGCTATGCTAATTTTTAGCACGAGGAGGGAATTGATTTACTTCAAGCTTAGTATATTTTAGCACTGAAGTGGAAATAATTCCATTGAAAATATGGAAAATGAGCAGTCACCTTAACAATTGAATAAATGACTTGACATTTGTGGGGCTAAAGTATTCGATAGATAAGAAGATTTTCATATTAAAAATAAATCATTGGCCTACCTATTATTTAGCTAGGCTTGGAATCATGAATAAAGGGTCTCCCACAGAAAGAGAGAGAAGATTATTGATTGCACCTCCATATTAAAAAAATTAAATGGGTGGCATTTCCTGGTTCCTTATGGGGAAAAGTCAGTGCATTTAGGTTATGGTCAGAATAACTCAATAATTTTTAAAGCAGTTCTTCTGTCACAAGGTCATAGATGATGTGATTTCCTGTGTCTTCTGCAGATACCAGGTAGAAAATCTTTAATAAGGATCCCTAGTATGAATTATTCACAACTCAGAAGTGTGTTCCATATTCAACTAAGTTAAAAGGAAGCAAAGCATATTCTGCATCAAAGAACTTGCATGAAGCTGGAGGAAAATAACAGAGCAGCAGAATCTTTCTGGGGAAAGAAAGAAACATTACAGCAGTAAAACTGCTAGCAAAGGCTGCTGTCATGTCTAGTGGAACTAAACATATTGTGAAATAAATATTACATTACCATTCTTACAAACCCGAGCACAAAATACTCTAAAAATGTCTGAAGGAGCTTGTCTTCCTAGTATGAATTTGTTTCATTTTTTACGATTGCTTTACTACTAAACATATTTGTCTGTAGGGATCCACATCACAGAGGGTAATATAAAGGAATAGGTTGTTCTGGCTCCAGTTAACCCACTCACAGCATCACAGAAGAGAAAAAAAAAAAAAAAAACCGGGATGAAGACTCTAGTCTCAGCTCCATCTACAGCACTAGATCATATGCTGTGAAACTGAGATCCTGTAACCCCTTATATGACCAAGGGCTTTATTATCATGATACTCACTTTCTGGATATGCAATTAAAGTCCTTTGATTAGAAACAACAATCAGTTTTCCCAAGCTCAGTGACAACTTTCTTATGAAGAGATAGAGTGCTTTTGATATATTTTTTGTTCTGAAGAATTAAGTCCACAGTTTTAAAAAAATCGGGTATTCAGAACTACCTCATGTCTTGCTTTCAACCTCAGTGGCATAAATCCTGATCTATAACTTGGAAGCCAGAACCCATCCTCATGTCACAGGGATCTTGTGAAGATAGATTTATCTGTGTTTGTAAATTCCAAAGAATATATTACAGGAGCATTGTATAAGAAGCTCAGAAGAGATTTAATAATAGTGTATTCAGTCCTGCATTTGAATGTTGCATAGTAAATAATAAAGTCACAGACTGAATTATGAGAATAAAAGAAATAATGAACACTTAAGGAGACTTGTTTCCTGTAGAAACAATTACGTAATCTTATAACTAGTATCTATCATAATATATTCCTATAAAGGAGACAGATTTACAGAATTTACAGAGGACCCCTTTGTTGCAGACTTTTCAGTCATGATCATATGGCCTGAACACGCTTTTGATGTAATGGAAGATCTGAAATGCACTTTTCTTCCAAACCACAATAATAGCAAGAATGTGGAACAGCTGCTTAAATGTGCCCAACAGTCTCCTGAACAGTTAGAATTAGACATGCTACAGCTTTAAGTTTCTTTTCGCATCTTTTTCCTAAAGCCTCATCATGGGGTGCTGTGGTGGGGGTGAGATGTCCAAAAATACAGCTGTCACAGATATGAGTTCCTCGAAGAGAGCAAGACAGCTGAGCTCTCTTCTGTGGGCTCAGGGTCCTGCGAAGATTTACCCTTCGTAAGGCTCATTTACCTGACACCAGCTATTGGAAATAGATCCCTGTTGATATAGCCATAGTCAAATGCCAAATCAGGGGAGAGGTCTGTGCTTCTGAAATGCCTGAAAAGTCTGCCACATGGAAAATGTTGGGGCCCCATTCTAGTTGAACTCAATTTGTGGTCTTGGGGAAGGGGAAGAGAAAATGGTATTTCTCGTGCCATTTACTGAATTACCTCTGCTCAGTTAACTACTTGAAAGTCTCGTGCACCGGTTGTAGTGAGTGTTGAAAGAGCAGCAGGAACCTCTGTCAGTTTATATGAACATGTCTCTGAGCAGCAATTTAAATAAAAACCTGGTAGAGTTTCTTTCAATTGGTCTTGTTTTAGCATAGCATTGAAAACAAGTTTGTGGTGTGTCTTCAGTTTTGGAGGTAGACACTTCTTTGAGAGAAGGTTAATCCTTGAATGTCATTGCAGCTGCCTGAAAGAGCCCTTTGAATATTAAAAAAAAATCTTATGTGGCCAGTCTGCCTGAATTGTCTGAAGTTGCCAGTTGTTTCCAGAGCAGGTGAAACACATACTACAATTTTCTGGAATAGAAACAAATAAGCCAACGGTGAGGTTTGTTCAGTATTGTCTGGTGAGTTTTGCTGGTTTGCTCTGTTCCACCATCTCTTCCACTTTCTCCTCAAGGTCTGTTTGCTGGTATAAGAGGTAGACCAAATTCTGCACAAGAAATGCAGGAATAATTCCATTTGACATATAAAATGGACTAATTTTCAGAAAGTGCTGAACATCTACTCTTTTAAATTTGGGCTCCTTCCAAATGTTAAGTAGCCAGAATTACTAGACACTTTGAAAAATTGCACTTAAAATACTAATATCATTAGGGCTATGGCAGATGAGTAATCCAGCTGCGTTTTTTTAAACATTGGAGATAAACTAATACAAATGTAGCAAAGTGTCTTCAAAATATAGATAAATCGTTTTGCAATATGCTATGTATCTTCTCTTAGGTATGAACGTGTATGTTGTTGTTTATCCTGTCAAGTTTAGTACGTCCATATTTAAGGGTGTCCTGTTGCTTCTTTTGCATTATAAATCCCTAAAAATATAAGAAAATATGAACTGATGTAATCTTTCCCTAGAAATATGAACAGTAACATCATATCACGTAGGAAAAATAGTTGAAAATAAGATGTGGTAGCACAAAGAAGGAGATGACCAGCATGCAGAACAACCAGATCAAAGGAACAGGATAACAAATGTGAAGTGAGTACAAGCTTATGCCCCCAGTATGGCACAGAGTACTCTGTTTCAGAGAACTGTCAGAAGTAATATAGTAAAGAGCAACATACAGCATAGGACCACAAAAATCACACATATTTATTGAATATTTGGAAGATGATTCCTGGCAAAAAGGATACACAGTTCTTGGGACATTAATTATTTTGGAACTGTTTGAGTTAGACTTGTGTTGAAGAAGAAACAATATTAGCCCAGATTAAGAATCTTTTACATCATGCAGAGACGCAGAGGGCCTCTGTTACATGAAAAGTAAAGGATACACATTGAATAATACACCTATAACTGCAGAGTGCTGTAGAACAGCTGTAGAACTGTAAAACAACTGTAACAATACTCACAGAAATAATAGAAAGTTGCTGCATTGACTTTTGACTTTTCTATATTAACTCCTTTCTTTTATTTTTTATCATCTCTTTAGTTTTTCAGAAACTGTATATTGTATGAAGTGAATTGTCTTAAATAGAGCATGATCAGGTTTAGGTGAGGAGAAAGGGCCTGTATGAAGCCACTGCTAATCCAGAGAAGTGAATACTTTGATAGCAGGTGATTATTCACCTCTTGCTCTCTGAGTAGTCCAATCATTAAAAAAAAAAGTTTTCACATTTTAGTTTCACTGGTTACAGACCTAATGCCCCTCTCTTGGGTCACATAATGAGAATTAGAGGCATATTTCTTACTGCAGTGTTAAGAGACCATTTTCTGGCAGCTAATTAATGCTCCATCCTTACCTAGACTCAAAGGAATTCCAGTCTTCTTTTTTCTTAAAGAATTTTTTTTTTAATAAGGGAAGCCTTTTTCAGCTGGAAGTTATATCTTTGATATTTTAGATATTATTGTTTCTTCTATCAGTATTTCAGATCTCCTTATAATCCAAAGAAGCTTATTTTTGATGTGAAATATTTTAATCACATTTCTGAATTTCTGTGATTTGTCTAATTCTTAAAATGAAAACGCAGCAATATTCTTGTGCGGGTTTTTTTTTTTCGAAAATCACTTTAATTTCACCAGTAGCAGATCAGTTTATATATGTAAAAAAAGATGAACAAAGGGGAAAAAATCTGCATAGCAGTGGAGATATTTTGAATTATTTGTGTTTGAGAAGACAGTGGATAGGACTGTGTGATGCTTTACGTAAAACCCAAGTGATGTCAGCAGGACCTGAGAGGATTGTCTCTGACTTCACTTAAGTTGGTTTTGTTTAAATCACACAAATTTGTTTGCACGTCAGAGTCAAAATAGTTCCCAACTCTTTGTTTTTGCCTTTTTGGGGGAAAAAAAAGAAAAGAAAAAGAAAAGAAAAAAAAAAAAGGCATCATGCTAAGGCATCGTAATGGACTACAAAGACAGCACAGAGCATACTGCTCCCACATGCCTTATACTCTTGTTTAGGAGAACATCTTGCAAAGAAAAAAACTGTGGGCCAGAGAAATCACTGACATCAGAGTAAAAAACACACATGGGAAGTCTTTGAATAGCTTGCAATGGGACACTGGAATAGTAGGAATTCTCAAGTGCCAGCAAGACAGAGGAGTTACCTCCCATTGTGGAGGCAATCCTGAACTCAGCAGGGTCTGCAAGTTTCTGAGGTTTTTTGGCACAGAATGTCTCAATCCAGTGATAAGTTCCACCTTCCCTCTTGCAAGGTACCGCAGAGTATTTTACTGAGTTTGTATCAGCATGCTTAACTTCTCACTTGGAAAAGAAAAATACAGTTTGGCACACCACCCTCAACTGTTGCTCTTTTGCAGCTAGGGAATTCAGTCTGTCAGTACCTTTATACCAAGATGAGGCTATAGCCATCAGCTTCTTCAGATATGACTCCTCAGAGGACTCAGAGGAGCAGCCATTCTCTAAGAAATCTTATTTTCAGGCTACTGCTACCACCTGAGTAGGAAACTTGGACCAGATGATCCAGAGGTCGCTTCCTACCTCAGCCATTGGGTTTGTGACTGTGTGGTTAGGAAAATGATAACAATTATGGCAGCACAACCTCACTGAGGACTGCAGATATGGCAATTAGGGAGCCTCAAGCACTGACTTAGGCCTTGACAACAGCATGTGTTAAGGTAGCCTTTGTGGAAGTAGTCTTGCACCTATATTGGACTTACCAGTATCAACCATCATGGATATTTTCACTTGACCTGCCCGACCACTATGTTTTGTGGAGTAATTAGCTAATATTTCTTCAATGATTTGCATATGTAAATGCTATATAAATGCTAAATAGGTATTAACTCTGGAACTTGCTGCTAGTGCTCACACCACTGTAGTTGGCACTGCTTTCTTACTCAGTATACAAAGGCTGATTTGCCCAAGGATAGAGTTTGCCATCACTGCAAGGCAGCAACTGATAGTCTTCATTGTTGTTTCCAGTAGTCTTACGATAATAAGACTAATATCATAAGTCTAATACCAGCATTTTATCTAAAATGGACAGTGAAATTTTTTTAGTATGGTACCTAGTTTCAAAATAGGAAGGCTTTTCCTCCTGTATTCTTATTTTCCAGTTCACCAATATAGCAGGATTTATAAAATTACATACCTTGTTTTGTGCTGTGCTTTTTTNGGAAAGATCTGAGTGAAAACAAATGGTTTATGTTTTCAGCCAGAAATAAATAAGGCATGGACTATGGCTCTCTCATCTACGAGTGAGTTTTATTAAAGAGTTACAGCAAGCTCCAGTTTACAAGATATTCAGAACCATATGTATGCATTAATTAAAGGAATGTGGAGGAGGAGGAGGGGATCTGAGAAAATAACAAAGCAGCAGTGTATGCGTGCAATGATTTTTCATTCTGTTTCGCTTCAGCTCTGCCCCTGCAACAGAGGATCTAATCAATCTGCCGGCTATTAAGTTTGTTAATTGATAATGCATACTAATTAGGCTGTGCGCAGTTACTTAAGAGACTTTGCTAAGGTGATTGTAGGCACAAGTCCAAATGGAGTTTAAAGTATTCTGTGTGAGGTTAAAACCCATCAACCAGAATAGATGGATTTTATATTATAACAGAAGGCACAATATACCCATAAGTATTTAATGTATTGCACAGTTATCCATTGTTACATATCCTAAGTCTACTGAACAATTAAAAATATAAAAATAACCTCTAAAAAAAAGATAACTAAATAAGGTGTGTGTATGAATGTGTAGAAATCGTAGAGATGAAGGGACTCTGAGACTGAACCAGCCTTAAAATACATATTCATACTAATTTTCACACTTAGGTCCAGGAAAAATCGTATGTAATTCTGTGCAAGGGAGGAGCAAGTGTAACAAGAACTCAGCCTAATCTAGCTTTATGAACTTTGACAATAAGCCACATAAAACTGACATGCCTTTCTGCCCCCATCCAATGGGGCAATAAACCAGTAGTTACAGAGTAGCAACAAAAGCATGTCAACTATCTATTTGTAATACATAGAGAAAAGTCAGAGCTATTATTTATATCATCACTGTGTTACTATGAACCTAAGAGTCTTCTTTCCATTTCTAGTGACTCTTTTTGAGGTTCTTCTGACCTTAAAGAGGTAATTTTTAACATATTAATAGTCTTGGTCTTTTTCCCCCTTCTTTTTCTTCTTTTCTATGCATCATATAAAATGAAAGTTCTTTGCAATATAAATTTGGAGTTGGCAGGCACTAGTGATGGAGGTAGTGGGCATTTAATTAGTAAATGAATTTTATTCTCATGGTGTGGCCATTGGACCTAAAATCCAAGCTACAGTGCTTTATTTAACTATATGAAAATGACTGGGTCACACTATTTAGTATGTAAAAAATTATTTTTTGATGACTGAGTACTTAGAACCCAAAAGAAAAGAAAAACCACCTTGGGAGGGAGCTGATTTCATGTCTTGCAACCTTGTTGAAGGAAATTTATTGCAATGAGATAGGTCATGTTGTAAGAAGAACTATTGCAGTAGAGATATTTTTATTATCTGCCTGTAGTCAGTGGATATAGTTGAAGTGACAGGATATATGTACCAATGAAAAAGTTTTGGTAGCTACAAATCTGTACAAACCTAAGGGTGAATTGCATATGTTAAAGTAATCTGGTTTGTATGCAAAAGTTGTGTATTATGTAGAGGATTATCTGGAAATTACTTTTTATTTGTTTCTTATCAGCCAGTGGCTTCAGCTTGTGTGCAGTACAAATCTGGGGAGACAGAAGGACACTCCTCTAAATGGCTGAGCTGTGGCCCAGAGGGGCCATGCACAAAGCCATAGAATGATGTTCACCGGGTTTACAGCAAAATCCCCCCAAAACCGTCAATAGGCTTTGTGACATTAGCAATGAAGCCTTCACAGTGAGAAATATAAATGCAACTTCTATCAAACTTTCTTAAAGTTTTCTTTCTCTGAGGGTTCTGTGGGAGATGTAATATCTCCCATCCCTTTCAGTGCTTCACTGAACGGTCTGTAATGAATGAGTAAACAAAAGGAGATGAGCTTAAAAGGCAATCAAAGTAGCAGGGAATTGCCAGCATGAATGAGTGATTCTCACTAGGCTAGTACATCTCAAGGAGGATACAAAGAAGATAATTTTTCAAGGGAGTTTGGTAACAGGACTGTGGACATTCTTACATATTGACACCAGAGACAATAGGATCTGAATTTTTCTCCTCCAACACCAAAACTTTTCTGAGGCACATCCATTGGGGCTTATGTCACTATAGGTTCTCCTTTCTCTTTGATGGGAAATAGAGGCACATCCAGAAAGTAGTTCTGGTCAGCCAGGATCAGAATTGCCCTCTGGAGGCTCCTGTTGCTCTACAGACCTCATCATGTTCCTAGAAAGGGTGAGGTTCCTAATGCACTGAAACCTGTCTGTACAGGAGGGTTGGATGGATCGGACTGAAGATTTCTAGATATTTCTGTAGAGCAAGATGTTTCAGGTGGAATAGCTTCATCCATCCATCCATNCTATCCATCTCTCCATCTCTCCATCTATCCATCTATCCATCTATCCATCTATCTATCTATCTATCTGCTTTAAATGTAAGACAAGTTATACCACTGGTCACTCCCTGTATTGTGTCCTCTCATGTCAGCAACAAGTATGTGCTCTGAAGAAGCTTATCTTAACACCAGCAATAAGCTGATCACTGGCAATTACGAAAGAAACTAGATGAATAACTTCATTGATTAATACTGAAGGGGAGCTTAGAAAGAGGTACAGCATGAGTTTTCATATTTTGATGCGTGATTAAAACAACAAAGAGAGTTCACTTAGCTGTTGAACAGTCTCCTTTAAGGCTGTCCTCTGAACAAAATGCAAGCAGAGAGCATTGTAAATTATGCTGTGCCTGTTCAAGAGGCCTGCCTCTTCCAGGAATATTGCACCTGCATTATTGAAGAGGATTCTGCTCTGACGTCTTTCTTTAGTGCACATCAGTGAGATTTTAGCCCATAATGTCAACTAAAGCGGAGGAAATAGTAGGAAAAATGTTCTGTGAATATTTGCTCAAAGTGGAAAGTGGATTTCAATTAGACCATGTTTGCAATGCTTTCACGTTAGCTTTCCAGGAACACTTGAGTGCTCAAGCTTTATTAGTATGAATAACTCATGAAAAAGTGAATGCTAGCTCAAATATTCACCAAAAGCAGATTTTGAAGAGAAAATTCACTGGAGAAGCACATGACTAATTTTGAATAAGAAGTACTGCTGAGAATTTTACAATGTTGCTATCTCTTTGTGGACAGCTTACAAAGAGAAATAAAGCTAGTATCTGCAGATAATTTTCAGCAAATGTTCACCCTCTAATGTAAAAAAACCTCACAGTGATGTTGTCATTTCTGTAAGGCCAATACCCATTGTTTCTGGTTTCTTATGAGATTAAATTCTCAGCTTGTTGTCTAGGGCATGCTTCACAGAGCTTCAAGCACCGAGGGTTCCCATGAACTTAAACAATATTTGAGATTGCTTGGTAACCTCAGGACTGGATGACTAATTCTTACTACTTAATATATGCCCTACTATACTTATTACAGGTTACACTTCTAGAAAATTGTCCCTACTCTCCCACTTGTGTCATCTTAGAATATTTTTTTCTTGATGATCTGGGTGAAATGCACAGGATTTAACTATGTTTGTCAATGGGCCTATTTTTTACCTCATGCAGTCTATTACTATATTCTATAGAATTGTATTTAAGATTAAAAAAGGCTGCAGGAAATTTGCTGGATTGCTGTTTCATAGACTGGTGTGGGTTGGTGTTTTATTTCAGTGGCACTCCAAAGAGTTCAAGAGACTATTAATATAAGCAAGAGTACCCTCCTGTAATTTCAATTAGAATACAAATTTTACAGCTAAGGACAGAGAATTTAGAAAGGAAAAGAGTGCCACAAAATAAGTAATATTAATTGTAATTCTAGTCTGCCAGGAACCAAACCACATCTGAAAAAGAGTTTTCCGAATTGTCCCTTTCCAATTTGACTGCTTCCTTTTACACTGTCACTCCCTTTCTGAGTCTTCCTCTCTTCTTTCATGAGGGGAAAAGGAACATTATAGCCATCTCCTACTGCTACTTCTTGTTGTAGATTACAAGATGCCTTCTTGGACTTCATGCTTCCTTTACTATACACAAAGCCAGAAGCAGAAGCAAAACAAAGCAAAAAAACCCCAAACCAACAAAACAAAAAAGATAGCAATATTCTGCCTTTCACTTCCACAATACACAAAGGAAAATTATTAACATTCAGCTTCATTCTCAAGTGTGAACTAAATTATATGGAGTTAAAAATGCAAAAATGAAGATGAATGAAACTCTCTCTTGCTTAGCGATCAAATAAAAAATAAACATTTGCCTAAAATGATTGCCATTGTTTAATACATTTTATATGAAATAAGATACTCTGTTGTATCATTTCTCACAATATGTAATGCTTTGTTTTTCTGCAATACTATTTTGCTGATTTCTAACATATTAAAATAGATCCTTTTTGCCTGTTCAACAGCAATTTCTTTATATAAACAAATGCTTCTAAATGCTTTAAGAAAAGAGGTATTAAATTGGTTAAAACACAAACCATTAGTAAGCCTCACAGAGAAAAATCTGCAAATGTGAAAACAAGAAGGGAAGAGTACAATGCACATAGTAATTATTGCAATTCATCAAATCACAGCATATGTACTAGCATTGAAATTATATTACCCAAAGAGCACAGACTTCTACATAGCCTGAAAAATTCCTTACTTTGTTATAGTGGAATGTACAAATAATTCACTTGATCCCCATTAAGAAACATATGTGTATGATCTCTCTAAGGGCTGTGTTGTATTTCCTGTTGCATATAGTTTACACTATTTCTATATAGATTCTTCCAGGGAGAAGATCAGAAAGGAACTGCTCCAATCCTATAATTCAGTGTTTTACAAGGTGCTGGAACTACCAAGACTCGTATTTTATATAAAAATTGTTTAAGGAAGCATGAAATAATGAATAAACTCCAGTCCTGAATCTTTCTGTATACAACTGTTGCCCTGTGAAGACCCACTGATTGATCTGAGTAAAATCTGGAATGGAGCATTCCTTAGGCACAAAGTGAGATCTCCTTTATCCAAGGCTTCTTAACTTTTGAAAGCAGTGTCCACCTAAAATTGATATAAAATTGACCTTCAATTTACATTCTCATGTTTGTCATCTAGTTTCGTTAAATGAAGTTTGGAAAATGCCTTCTTCCAGTAAATACACATATCTTTATCGTTTCAATTCAAACTATAATTTATCACTGATACAAACTTTATGAAAAAGGAGCAGAAGAGCTAAAGGCACATGTAGTAATTCTGGTTTACAATTTTTTTTTAGTTGGACAAGTTCACACTATGAATTTTGTACATCAAAGTTTAAGTCTCGCAATTCCCACTCTCAGATCAGATGAACTAGAAGATTTCAGTTCTTTTTTTTCCCATTTAAAACTGAAGTGAAGCAAACTGAAATTGAAGACTTCGTTTTTTATTTTGTTGTTCATTAGCAGCTTCAGTTTACCTCCTGCTTTTACGGTTTCATGTGCAAAGCCATTGGCTTCAGTCGGGTTTCTTTTGATTTATACCGGTTTAAGTAAAACTCATATTGGCTCTTTTCTCTCACTGAAGATGTTGCCCATGAGATGTGTCAGAATAATGACTCAGGAAAATGAAGTCATAGACCAGACAGGGCTCCCAGAGAACGAGCGGCCTTGCACACTTCACTGGTCCCACATCAGCGTGCGCCGACCCTGCCGTGACGAGGATCACCTGGGGAGGTGCCTGACATTCTCCGTGCCTGCTCAATCTGTTCCGTGTGGCACTGCAGGTGATAACTGTGTTGTGGACATTTGTCCTTGAAGAGTACATTTCTCATACCAATAGGCTATTGACTTTCAGTAATTGCAAACTTAGGGGAGATTTTTTATTGGTGTGCTGGAGATAAAAGATCTCTTGTCCCGCTATTCACAATCTTCCACAATGATTAAACTGTGACTGGGAAAGAGACAAATTTGGTCATCTTTTCTCACCCGCCTGAACAGGGTGTTGGTATCTACCTACGTAATCAAAAACTCAGCATAAAGAGATTTATTTCACAGCAGCACAAAACTGTAAGGCAGTTTGTTAATGACCATTTATCAATCTTTTTTTTTTTGTCATAACTGGATGTTAATAAGGAATATTAAGGATGAGGGGAAAAAAAGAATATCTGATTAATAGTCTTACCTTTAAAGACAATTATAAAAAATATTAGTACTACTTTATAGAGTCAATAGTTTTGAAAGATGAATTTGACCAGTTATATTACTTGTTTAAAATATAACGAAGACACCTGGAATTATAACATCCTTTGCACAGTGGATGTCATATTACTTTTTTTGGTGATTACGTCAATTTAGTATTTCACGTATTATTAATAATTCCTCATTACATAAAATTATTACTAAACTGGCAATTAAGTGAATGTGAAGGATCCATATGCTGAAGTGTTTGTAACATTTCAATTATGAACCTCACATCAGATGTCTTCTGGTGTACATCAATAACATTAATGAACAATCTTTTCGCCAAAACCACCCAAATGTGTTCCATTATCTTATTATATTATATATTATATTTTCACAGAGTCTTGATACATCTTCATAAATATTTAGATATGAGGAGGAATATTCAGGAGGAATCAGGTAGTATCCGTTCTGGCTCTGTGGTGCAAACAGGTTTCCTCATGTCTCAATAGTTATGAAATCTAGACATTAGTGTTTCAGCTATTGGCAACTTCTTGTTTCAACCTGTCTTCATCAACTTGATTTTATGCTTAATATTTTTCTTTGAATGTATACTTCCTCCTTAGTTTTTAAAATAAAATCTCTCCAAAGTTAAGGACACTTCTCTTCTCGCAGTTGCTCTTCAAAGACAGATCTATTCTCCTAACTTACACCAAATATTTCTCAGAGAGTACCCAGGACAATCTGTACCCTGAAAATCACAATGCTGTCTTTAATTCTTACTTTCAATCTGTGAACCACAGAGACTAATTGCCATCTTCCCTGTAAAAGCATAAGTCAAACAATTTTGAAAGACAAACAAGATGAAGAAAGGTAGTAAGTGAATAAAACAGATTAGTATGCATACAAAACCCCTACTCATTCAGCAGTGTGCTTCCCCTAGCAAGGACATACAGGCTACTGCTCCAAAGCAAAGTGTGTTGAGCAAGTAAGGCAAGTGAACTTAAGAAATGTCCCTTCTTCCATGTGTGGCTTTCTGGTTTAATCTGTCTGGGTCTTATGCCATTTGTTTCCTTGTGCTTTGAACTGGTGGACTGTGGGACTACCACTGCAGCACAGATCTTGCCTTCCTACAAAAAGATGAAGGAAGTTCTGCAAAAACCTGCAAAAAAACCAGCAAAAGTTTGACCAGCTGTTACTACTGACCAATGTTTAGTAGACACAGGCTGAGTGTTCCTCTCACTTGTCCCTCTTTAAAAACTATATATTTGCACGTGTCAGTCTGATACTGCTGCAGAAGGCACAAATATGACATAAACCATAAAGAATTTGTTTCTCATTGATCACTGGTGATGGTTTCCATGCAGATTTGTGTGTCTGTCTTTATGTCCAAAAGTCTGGACTGATAAAACAGCATTTTAACTCTTGCATGATGTAAGTTAGTAGTAAATGGACAAATACTAATGCCCACATTTATCTCAACAAAGAAAGATAGTCAAGTTAGAGGTTGCTCCTCCCTGAAACTTGGATGAAGCCTCTGGTGAAGTCTCAACACAGAAAGAGGCAGTTTAGCTCTCTTTTTTTTTTTTTTAACTGAGGGTTTTAAAATTTCACCAGGCTCCTCATCACTGTTATGGGATTGTGTTCTCTGTATTTATAGTTTATGCACTTCCAACTTTCCCAGGAAATTTGTGCAAACACAGGGATGATCACATCACATGTCTGCCTTGGAGCCCATACCATATGGATTGGATGTGGTACAGTCCTGCAGAGTGTCTTAGCACAGGGGCAATTTGTTTTTCCTTTTCAATTTGCAAACAGGTCCATTCTTTAAAAAAAATTAAATATTGTTGAAAAAATAGCCTAGACATTTGAGTACTATAAAGCAGAGAGGTTTTGGGGAAGATGATGGAAAAATTTTCTTCCATATTAGGAAATTTTGGGGTTGGGAGTAAGAAGATTTGCTGCTCCACAGTGCTAAAAACTACAGTAACCACTTAGAATGCTGTGGCTTTGTCAATAATGATTCACAAAAATACTAAAACATCAAGTACCTCTTGTATTGGTGAAGATAATTCACTTTTAAGAAAACAGTTTGGCCTGGATTGTCAGAAGTAGATACAGATTGTAAGTGATCCAAAATACAGATTCCTAGCATCTGATTTTGAAATCTTCCTGAAAGGTTTCTGAAGACAACATGAGTGGCAGCATTTCTTTTCAATATCATCTGTTTCTAAGCTCTCCTTCTTTGAGAACTCCAAAATTAATTTTTCTAAAATGATTTATAACTTCTACTTCTTCCTCCATACTTTCTGAGAATATCCATTAGATACAAAATTTCAGGTAAGCATTTCTCTACATTGCTCTATATGCATAGATGACATAATGTTAGAAGTCATAACCTATTCAGGTCTCCCATTTTGTAATGCTAAAGGGCCTTTTGGAGGCAGATTTGAATTTTGGATTGCTTGAATGGTGGACTTCTGCAGAACAGCTATTAGCCAGAAATAGCACTGGCTCTGACAAAAATATTCCAGCATATCTTTGTCAGTCAGCCAAATTTTCACAGATTTGAAAGTGACAATATTCAATGTTGAGCAGTTTAGAAAAATGAAAAAGAGGGAAATGAAGGTGGTTTTCCTAGTGGAGTTTTGATATGTGCACATCATAAATTTGGTTTACTCTCCTCAACAGATCATCTCATTCTCCCTCTCTCTTCATTTTTCACTCATGGGCTTCTCACATGGGCACTCATTCATACATATTCTGCCCTTCAGCTTTGTTGCCTTAAGGGATCATCTTGCTTGTCTGTAGAAATCCCTTTTCTCCATCCTTTTCATGTTCACAGAACCTCTCTCCATGATGCAACAAAGTTCTCCTTATTTGAGTCTAATTCATTACTAAACTAATTCAGGAAAAGCCAATGTGAGCTGGAGAATCTACCTTCGGCGAAGCTTCCAGCACCAAGAAGTCCTTTGGTGATCAGTTAAGTGAGCAATCATGAAAGTTAGAGGTGTTCTAAAGTGACTTTCACTCCAGACTCAACTGTACTTTCCAGGGCTGCAAAAAGTTCTACTTGCAACACAGCTCAGTCCACAGAAACACAATACACAGTAAAGAATGCTCTTTGTCACACAAAACCAGAACAAAATTAATGCAGCAAGTAATTTTTTTTTTCCCCAGAACAAGAGCAACCTTTGCCTTCATCAATTGTTTCACTACCACCAGACGCAGAAATAAGCAAAAAATATCTATGGATTTTCTGACTGTCAATAACTGGTGTTTAGCTAATTGTTCTGGACAAAATGCTGATGTAACTCTTCCAAGCCTACGTTCTTAAAATAAGCAAGTACTCATAGTTCATTTGAGACTGCCATTTTCTTGAGAAGCTAGGTAACTTCCAGAACCTTTGAATCTGTGAGAGACTGTTGACAGGATTGCCGTCTTTATCCTGTATCTTTTTAGAACCTTAAATATTCAAGCATTCTGTTTTGTTGGATTTATTTTATTTTTCACAAAGTCTTGCTAGAATTGATATAGATCATTAATTTCAGTTTCCCACAAAGGTAGCAATCTATCCTCACAACATTCATGGCAAATGTGCCTTGCCAAAAATACAATCTAATCATCCCCTATTGGTTACATTTAGTCAATCCCACCATGTTAGCTTCTGCTCCTTCAGCTTTTTAGAATACAATTTTCATTATGCTTTCAGGTATTTTTCATTTGAATCTATTTGTTGTTCTTACTATTCATTCTTTGTAATAATGGAATACCTGCATTTCTTGTCATAACATACCACCTGAAATAAAAAAAGAGCCCTGGACTCCAGTGTGCAAGAAGCTGTACAAAAGCAGAAGCAGAGAGTCTTTGAGAAACATGCAGTCCAGACAACAATAATTCTAAATAACACATTAATTCTACCACGGACAACAAAACAGAGCTGCATAATGATGATCAGTATGGTGGGACATCAACTCATCCATGAGCAGCTTCAACACTGTCAAGCTTCTTTGTTCCCAGCCCAAGAAAATGGCACAGTGCCATATCAGGATGGATGGAATTTATCCATCATCACGTGAAGGGGAGAAGCACAGGATAGAGCTCTGACAAAGTCCTGCTGGTATCGATACCCATCAGTATCTTCCAGCTCCCACAAAAGGTAGCAAACTAAAACAATTGCAACAAATGCAACTTTGTTGTGAAAAAATACAGCTTATATTTTCAGCTTGGCCTTGCTGTGTTTGAGCCAAGGGACTTCATGAGGATTAAGGCCATGCTCCATGTGAAATGTTGCATGGAGGCACAGCTTTGCTGTCTCCTGAAGGCTGTGCTCTCCTGTATGCACTTACAGTATCTCCAACATTTAGGAAACCTTTGCATATAGGTCATTTATATTTTCTGGGTAAATCTTATTTTCTGAGGGCTAAGTTAACTTTATTTCTTTAGTATCTCCTTATTCCATTTATAGTCTTATTTGCCAAAAACATGACTCTGGACACTGGGAAGATTTTTGTGAGTCTTAAATTAGGTTTTAACTAATATTTTCATTGAAAATAAACCACAATTTTATATTCAAATAGAGACAAAAACTGGATACTCCCAAGGTGCTCCATAAAGCACTGACATAAATCCTTGGATTTATGTAGACCTGTCATGCAACAGGATTCTTTGGATCTTCCACACTATTCCAGCAAACTGAGATGAGAATTTAATCAATGAGAATCAATTCATAGTCCAGCTTCCCTGCAATTTGTTTTTCAGTATATGTGATGCAATGACAGTTTGTCTTTAAAAAAAAAATCTGATCCTAATTCCCAGGAGCTGCTGGATGTGGGGAGATGACAGAGTTTCTTCTCCCCTGTTGCTGCTGGATGTCTTGGGTACTGTAATTCCCAGCTTTGCTGGGAACCCTTCTCCCCTCTTTCTCTGTGGGAGATGTTTCTCCCACTCTTCCTGGAGGGAGGGAGCACAGCACTAGGAAGAAACATCAGCAAAAATCTACAGCAGAGCAAACAGAATAAAATAAACTCTTCCATGAGAAATGTTACCTAAATGTGAAAAGACTTCATAAAGAATGGAAGACTTTTTACCTCCCTAAGATAATTTTTATTTAAAACACTTGGCAAACCAAGCTACAGCACCCCACACACCAACTTTTAAGTCATAATCACTGTGATCAGCAGGAGCTGCCCATTACACTTTTTTTTCACATATATTTTACCAATGAAAAGGTAATGTCAGCATAAACAGAGTTAACTGTTAGTATGTGCTAAGAATAAATGCACTTCTTTCCTTTGTGAATGACTAGTTTGGCAATATGCTGTAATGATGTTTTTCTTTTTATGGAATCGATGTGTCTGGGGAAGCAGACTATAGAGTAACAAATTGGGGACTTACCAGAGGCAAAATAAAGTATGCTTGATGGAATCCTGACAGAAATAAACAGTGTAAATCAACTTTATTAACCACTCAGACATGGAGGCCAGCTGCAGTCAGTCCCCAGTGTAATAGAAGAAAACTGAAGACAAATACTATCTGGAAAATACAGAGGTATTGCTGCCAGCCCTCACAAGACACATCATTCTCATCCACTTGGTTCTCTGCTCTGCTGCCTGACTAGAGCTCCAACAGCTCCTATCCATCCTGCAAGTGATGGTCTTGAACTGCAGAAGGGAAATTAAAAAGGCAAAGGACTGAGCTCCTGGTATCTCCTTCAAGTTGCCTTTGCTGATGCACAATTTCCCCATCACTCGCTGGGACCTAGAGCCCTATACAAAGGGAAATAATAAGATCTAGTCTTGAGCCCACATTCCATCTCATATAACTTAATCCCTAGGCAATAAAAATTTGGATACTCATCTTCCCAACACCTTTATTCACGGGGAAACTTTACAGGTAGATGGAGATGTGGGAGACTGCACAAGAGCATAGTTTAACTTAAATCTGAGTTCATGAAACTTAATTAAATTTAATTACATTAAATTAAACTTCTAATTCCATACCCTTCATGTTTAAACAATTCAGATCTATTTTAAGATATTTTTACTAGTACTAAAACTTTTATTTTTTGCTCTCATCCCCTGACCTCTGCCTGGAATCTGTGTGCGTCTTGGAGGAAAGCTTTCACTGCATCTTCATCCCAGTGTATAAAAGGTGCAGTTTTCTCCTGGATATGACATAATGATAAATGACAAATTGATAAAACACTGAAATAACATGAGGACATGTGCCTACAACTAAAAAATCTGGTATTATTTATATCATATGATTATAGTAGATGAAACCTTGACATAAGCTGATTTCCTACAGAGGCGTCTATCATTTCCACTGGCATGTTCATCCACTTCAAAGCGAGGGCAAGCCTTTTGTTAGATTAGACTTTCCCCTTTTCAGATTTATCTTGTTGACTCTATAATTATACAATTAAAGCTAATGTAGGTAATTTAAATATTTAATTTATTTAATGGCATTGAAGAGAGTGCTTAAGGTCAGAGGAGATCTGAGGTCCTAGAGATGCACAGAAGCCATGACTCATGAGTGATTTCCTGCCTGTGGTGATAGTTAGCTGGGTGATATTGGAGGACAATGACCAAAGGTCTGAGAAAGAAGCTGCCAGGAAAGCATCTGCTGCCAGAAGTGAATGACAAACCTCAGAGAAGAAATCTTGCTCATGTAAAAACAATGTATATTAAAGTTTATTTCATAATAGGATGAGGCAGAATCCCTCATTCCTTATTACATGGAAGGCTTTCTCTCAAACATTTCTGGTTCAGTCTATAGGTAGAAAATACCAATATAAATCATGTCTGTAAATCTGGCATGTCTCCTGGAACAGTGGCTTAGGAGGCTGACTAAAACTACCAAGAAAAAATTCATATAACATTAATACCTGTGAAGGGCTGAGCATTTGCTAACGAGGGGAAAAATACATTAGTAGCATGAAAGATGGAAACAAATGTTAACAAACAAATAAGCGCACAAAATGCAAAAGTTGAACTAAATAAATTCATTTTCCTTCTGCTGAAATGCATGCCATGGAAGCAAACATGTAGAGAGAAGAGCCCATTCAGAAAGCATCTAGTCTTGTGTCTCTGTCTGTTGTACCTGTGTGTATTCCTACAAAACCTCTCTGCACTCCACATCTCAGAGGTGATGGCAATCCATGTAGGTCAAAGATGACAGAGGCCACTGCCTTCAGCATCTTCCTGTAAAATGCCACTGGAGGAGTGTAGGAATTCCTGGCTCCTTTTCCTGCTCCAAGGTCAGGCTAAATAAAACTCAGGAGATGTTTTTTCTGAAGTATCACTCTGAAATTTATTATCCTTATCTATTACAAACTCACGAGACATGAGTTCTCCCTAACAAGTCAAGAAAGTGAGATAAAATGGTGTCTGTTCAAGGCTATTTAAGTCCCAATTATCCAATAAACAGTTGATATCTATGTTATTTAAGCTTCTAATCCAATTGTGATCACCTGAAACATGCAATGAGAACCTCTTCCACCCAGTTACAGAAAACCACCCAGATTTGTGAAGAAGGAAGCAGAAGGTGCAAAAAAGACAACTAATTCACACTCTAAGTTCTCCATCTTGGCTCCCATATATCATCATACTCTAAAATCCCAAATCTAAGTTTTCACCCTGTGAGATCACACAATGCTATCCAAACTACATCCCTGTGATTCCAGTGCTATCACTCATTTTTGGAAGCCTGTTTTAAGGCCTCAGGTCAAATGCAGAACTTCCCTGAAGTTCTGTGCCTGTCAGCACAGACAGTCCAAAATTCTCAGCATCTAGAATTCCACAGAGGAGCAGGCAGTGACTTCTGCTGGGTTGCACTGCCTTCCTGCAAGACCAGTGAATAAAAAGCCCTCCCAGTAAGTCTGGGCATTTAGATCTATGTGTGTGTCAAAGTCAAAGTCTGCTGCATGCTCATGGTTGCCTCGCTGCCCTGTGTCCCCGTGATGAGTCTACTTGGGACTGGCTCTGCCACTGCTTTCAAAATGGGTTTGCCCTAATTTGTTCTCTGCTGTGCCCTTCTGTGGAGAGTAAGAGCCTGTACAGGATCTGTGTTTTGTATCACATGCAAAAGCCAGTTAGACCAGTGCTCTGTTGAAGTGTGGAGGGAAGGAAATTCTGATCTCAAAGGCCTTCAGCTGGGAGATCCTGTACGTACACAGAGATTCACACACTACAGCTTAGTGTTACCAAAAACATCTGGAATCTCTGGTTCGGTCATGTCAGGGTGGTCTGAGCACTATGAAAAGTTAAGGTCAGAAAGAGGTATTCCACAGGGAAAGCAGGTCAGACCTCGGCAAGAAAGAAGAAAATTCCGGAGTCTTACAGATCCATGAAGTCTGTTATAAGTCTGTACTGAGTTACGAGCCACATTAAGACTTATCCCTTCAAAATCCCAGGCTACCACAGTATCACAGAATGATTTACATAAAAAAAACACACCAGAACATGTTACAGGCCTGTTTTCTCTGTGAATATGCTGGGCACATAAAGACAATATGGCCTTACAGCATGACCTGATAGAGAAAAGTGGCTGAAAAAGGAAAGGGTGTATGGCATGTGAGAAGTTGCAGAACAGAGATCTGCCCTTATGAGTCATTTGAGAAGCATTATGACTTTCTCTGCACTACCAGGAACTAGCTGGTGACCCAGTCGTAGAATAATTTGGTTCTTTGAGGTCACTGGTAATTTAATTTAAATGTATGGAATACTCCTAACCTCGTAACTTGGGAGAGATAGAGTATTTGATCACAGCAGACTTGATTGAAGTCTTTTTGAATGTCCCTTTGTTAGAAATCAAAAATTTGCTGGGAGTTAGGTTTTTAAGGTTGCTTTTCTTCAGAACTGCATTATTGTTTTAGAACAATATGGGCCCGCGTTCTATTAGAACCCTTTCAATATTAGGTGGGTCGGATCAGAACATAAATTAAGGCATTTGCCATAGCTTACAAATTTATCTAGATAATATTGATGTGTAAAATCACAATGCAAGAAACTCACAGTTGCTCAAAACCAGTATAAACTTAGTCCTGCCAAGAAACAGCTTCAATAAAATAACATAATAAAGCAAACTAAATTAAAACAAAAATTAGATTAAATCCAGGCATGGCCCTACTAATCCCAGAACACCCACCCTTTTTGATATCATCCAGCCTTGGAAAGCTCAAGTTTTCATAGTCCCTTTCTGCTGTGCACCAGAGCCTAAGAAACAGCACCAAGGACATCCTGATGAAGATTAGCGTACCTCACCTCTGGCATTGGGTAGGGTGTGAGAAGCATAATTTTAATAAAAGAAATCTAAATACTAGATTGCCAAGAAAACATTAATTTGCAAAATAAAGGGAACACCAAGCTCCAAACAGGCAGGTTAAAAAGAAAAATCAATTTATTATGCGGAGGAAGAAGACACTTCCATCCATAGACAATTTTCCCATCCTTTCAGCCCAGGAGAGAATAGAAAAAGCAGTAACACAGTTCATGTCAACATAAATAGGAGGCAAAGGGGCAACATCTGACAATGTGCATTTCTGTTCTGACAAGAAAGAAAACATAGCCAATGGTTTTCTGCAGGTTAAAAACGTTGAAGTTTACAGTACTGTCCTGGCCATGTCACTTCCATCAGAGAAGCACAGAGGAATGTGTCAGGTAAGTTTTGGGTTGGAGAGATCTGCCAGCAGTGGCAAAGGACAAATAATTCTACTTCTTGCAGGCTTTTGTACTGTGCCCGTTATTAGTATCATTGAAAACACAACTGTATAAAATAGGTTGTTTCTGGAAAAGAAATTGGTGTGAAAGGAAGAAAAAGAGAAAGCAGTCAATTTTTCTTTAATTCACACTCCCATTTTAAAGTTTCTTAACTGTTTCTAGACAGAAATGTTTGTTTGTTTGTTTGTTTTGGTTGATTGGTTTGGGTTTTCATTTTGCATCTTTTTTTCCTTCCATTTCTCTCTTCCTCAGTTTAACGCATTTCAGCAATTTCATTTAAAGAAGTCTGTGGGAGGTCAGTGATGATATTTATCCAGAAAAAAAAAAGACAAGTAAAAAAAGTGAAGGTTTGAGGATCACATAATTCCTCAAGCAGACCATCATATCATCTAGGGTTCCAAATATTATCTTTAGCATCTTAAATTGCACTCAGAAATTAAACTGAAACTCTTACAAGAGTCTTGCTACTTTATGGTTTTAGGTATCAGTAAAAATAGACTAGACTAGACTAGAATAGAACAGAATAGAATTTTTCAGTTTGAAGGGATGAGCATCAATCATCTAGTCTAATTGCCTGGCCACTTCAGGGCTGAGAGAAAGTTAAATCATGATACTAATGGCATTGCCTACATGTCTCTTGAATAGCAGCAGGCTTGGGGTATCATCACCTCTTCAAGAGCCCCATTCCAGTGTTTGACCATCTATTAGTAAAGAAATGCTTCCTAATGTCCAGTCTGAACCTCCCTTGGTACAGTTTTGAACATTTCCATGCATCCTATCACTGAATCCCAGGGAGAGGAGATGTGCATCTTCCTCCCCACTTCCACAGATCAGGAAGCTCTACAGAACAATAACCCTCCACCCTCCATTTCAGTGCAATAGATAAGCCCAAAACTGTCTCTAGGGTGTGACTTTAAGGGCTGCCTCAAAGAGTTTTGAATACATTGTACGTGGAAAACCAAGACCTTCCAGGACCCTGTCTGCTGGACCAGTAAAGATGTTGCCCCATTCTAACCATTACATCAACTTCTCACTGCAAGTATGGAAGCAAATACAGTTATCATCAGCAGACTCCCTGTTGATCCCATAATAAGCAATTCCCACTCAGCTGGACTAGTTTAACTTTCTAGATCTTCTCCTTGATTACCCATACCTCTGCTGGTTAACAGAGGCTGGTTTACAATTCATCCAACCTCTTTTAGATTGTTGCTTTACAACGACCTAAACCTAAAACATGCCTGTTTCTCCAGAGCAGAGGCAGATATCTGCAGTTCATCAAATAAGCCTCATCCCTGTCTTTTATCAGGATCCATCCTACCACATGTATATGGAGAATACCTCCACCATATTTAATGCAGCTTCTAAAATAAAGCTTAGCACTTACATGTCTTGATTTAAACTCTATAAAAGCCAGTGGAAAAAGTCTTGTTTTCTAGGTGGGGCTGAGTGAAGGCCCATATTATATTTCTTACGCATAGCATTCATAACCTTTTGAAGAAAAAGTAAAATATATGGTTCTGTTTTACAAAATGGAATATTCACGTGAAGACTTGCAAAGGGAAAACCTTTTAAAAATATTTGCAAATTCAGGGACCACACCTTGAGACATAAAACCAAATCTCACAGGAGAAGCTAAGTGTCTAAAGAGCATATTGACTGCAGATGTAATGGTGAAAATTCAGCAGCTAAAATATTCATGTTTCTTGGATCCTACAAAACAGCAAATTTTAAAACAGTAAGCCAGTGGAAGGGAAGAGATTGGAAACATGGGGTTTTTGGTTTTATTTCTCAGACCATTCTGCTACGCACATTGCCAGGCCATGAAAACGCTGAACTTTTATCTATTACATAGAAGCTATAATCAATCCATTTTTTTGCTGTTTTAGTCTGGTATAGAAACATTCTACAATGCAAATATAAAATACTGCCAATTTCTTAATAAGGCAAAAGTCCTCCTTGCCTCACAAGTGTCTAAGAAATAATGAAGGGGTTCATGGTCCAGCCCAGTGATACCAAAACATACCTTACACAGTGCAAATCATCTCTAGACTATCAATTACTTGAGTTTCCATTTTTCCAAGCACAAAACCAGCTTGTATTGAAGATTTCATGTAAAAATACAAAACCATTCAAAACCGAATTTGATGAAGAACATTCAAGAGGCCAGCCTCTCTCTCCTCCTCAAATTGATAAATTTATCACCTCAAACAGTGATAAATAAATAAATTCCCAGACTATTCCCTACTGATCTCTCTAAGTGTATATAACAATACAGATCAGGTGTGAGGACTTACAGTCCCACAAAATGGCCTGAAAAGATGTGAGAAGGTAACCTGTCGCCTTCAGTTTCCTGCTGGGGATCTGACTAGGCTGCCTGGTTGCTTTCTGGAGTGCTTTCAATCTCAACTTGTTTGAGTGCTTCTCTTTGCAGGTTGCTTATTCAATTCACCAATATAAGCAAAATAAAATTGCTGATCCTTTGTTATTAAGTTAAGATGGCTTGCACTTTTGCTTCTTTCACATAATCTGAAACATTTATTAGGAGAGAGAGACATTACTTCTGCCTTTTCCTGTTTAAAGCCAGTAGCACAATAATCTGAATAAATAAATCCATTTCCTACCAGGGAAGAAATGTTGCAATTCCTAGAAAAAGGGAACCAGCACGTAGCCCTTTACTCTGTCCTCTGTGAGGCAATGAGAACATAGTATAATAATGAAATGGCCATCTGAGGCATCTATATCTAATTATCACAAAGCACTTTAATTCCAAAAAATAATGTTTTTCACTCATAGGTATTATTATCTGGTATTTCACATGGGTTACTAGAAACAGAGAGTACTGAGTAATATAAAAAATAGAACTGTGGCAATGTAAAAGCTTCAGATTGCTATCCTGAACCTTTTACTTTGCATTGTCTGCTATGGGATGATCTTTGACAGGCAAAAATCTTCTTTGCAAGAGAAGGCATGTGTAGTTTATTACATAAATCAAAGTTCTATACTTGCTTTAATTTTATCCCTAATACTTCTTACACTTTATTATTTTTCATTTTAAAAGTCTTAGTCATCAACGGGAAGATGGTTAAACAAGTGGCTGAATTGTGCAGTGAAACAGCTGAAACACATTCTTCTTCCTTGAAACAGAATTTGGTGCTGGTTTTGTGATGGTTTTCAACATACTGAGTCTGTGGGACTCTGAATCTTTGTGGCAGAGCAGGTATTACTAATGGACAGTGCGTGCAAACCGCAGTGAAGGTACCAGTGTTCTTCTGAAGATGTGGAACTCTCTGTATTTTGTTTTCCTTTAAGGAGAAGTTAAAACATTTTTCTGTTCCTGCAGTTATTTTTCATCACCTTAATGCAAGAATCACATTGGGCTGCATAGCTCCAATTATGCACAAGTACAATGTTAAATGTTTAGATGTGAGACATAATTTACTTCTCCTGTAATTCATTTCAGTGTTTGTGTGTGAAGATTTTTGCAGGCTTCTGACTTTCCAGGCTGCAAATTCTCTCTCTCTCTTTCTCCTATTGACCACTTGTTAAATCTTTTTGTTTGTTTCCCACCTTTCCCCTGGGACCCACAGACAGACAGCCTTGCCAGATTCATTTTCTGATCAAAGCTGTTTGATTTGGTCAATTTTGCCACATTGGAGACGTTCTCTATTACAGAGATAAATAGCCTTGGGCTAACTGTCAACGAAAACTTGTAAGCTAATAAATTATTCCAATTTCTTCCTGCGGATTTCTCTGGAGACAGCCCTAGGAAATACACTTTTTGATTAGTAAATTTCTCTGTGTGTGTGTCTGGACATTCAAATGTGTCGACTTTGATTAGCACCATTGCTTTTCAAGTAGACGCTGGCTGAGGGGCTGTCAGTTGCCGGCAGCCCTGATGCATAATGCATCAACTGGGCCCGGAAACAGGAGCCTCATCCAAGGCTGGAAAGGCGGGAAAATTGCCCCAACAGCCCTTTGCACGGTGGGAGCAGTCTGAGTCTCAAAGGCTTGGTTGTCTGCTGACACAAGGCCCTGGAGAGCAGAGAAGGCTCAGGGGAGGAAAGTCAGTAGGAGCACGGAAGGGCAAGGACAGAGCCAGGCCACTTGCTGCCACCCCCTTCACTTCCACACCTTCCACCGTCCCCATAAAACCACTTCTTCCCCTTCTTCTTTTCCTTCCTCCTCCTCCTCCTTCTCTTCTCCCTCCTCCTGCTCCCCATCCTCTGAGGAGGATCAGATTTCACTTCACCTCCCACTTGGATTCCTGTTCATCTGCTGTTTGCCTAGTTAAGGACCTGCAGGTTGTTATAGAAACAATATTTTGGCTATAACAAATCAATCGGTGCGTGTGAACACAAACATACAGATCATTTATCAACTGCAAAATACCCTAAATTATGACCTTTCTAAAACCTATCAGAAGGGCGAGGGAATGCATAACGTAAATTAAACTTTGAAGGGTCAGCGATTTTTACTTTCACTATTCATCTTTCTTTCACCTTATAGGTTTAAGAACAAGAGTGCTGTGTAATTACATTTCAATGGGGTGCAGCGGTTCATTATTCTCTGCTATACCAATCTACTGCAACATTTGCAATGCAGTCAGGTACGTTTTAGCAGATATTAGTTGCATAAGACCATACTTGCTCTTTTGGACGGAGAGCATCTTTTAATGCAAAACAGTGCAATTGTCTCAATTTACAAAAGACAGAAACGTTAAAGTTTTTAAATCAATATGCTTGTTTATATTTTATTGTAAAAATGATGAAGAGAATATCGTAGTTTCCTTTCTGTTGTTATTGGGCTTTCTCATTTTCTGCTGGCTCGTTCAGTCCTTGCATTTTCTGCCTCCCTCTGAAATTTTGTTTCTGTGCTGGAGCCCACATCAGTGATGGAGATGGGCAGCTTCCAACTGAAAAATCTTACAGTGCCAATTGTTCACTTACATGGTGTGATGGCTGAGCTGCATACAGCCATGTAAGTTATAGCCTTCCAGCTGAGGATTCATAGGCACACTACCAGAATCCACCTCTGTGTCTACAAGTACTGTGTCTGTATGCACAGTTAAAATAATTTTTAATCCAAATAACATAAACACCACAGGGTGCACAAAAAACATATTGAATAACATCACGATCTAAAACTACTTGAAAACTGAAGAGACAAAATCAACTTGTGAATATTAAACCACAGTGGAAAAACAGAATTTAAGCAGAGTTGCAACCGTCCTTGAGTCTATTGTATTTTAAATAAATACAGAATAAGGTGCAAAATAGCAGCATTTGAAAATTTTTCACTATTTAGAGTGAAAGGATGGTT
>VZDJ01000135.1:262500-277500 GCA_008694505.1 Cyanoderma ruficeps
AAGAGTTTAGATTATATCTTTTGCTAAAATTGGAACAAAATTCAGCCGCCTCCTCTCGTTATCACTGATAGACTGATGGATGGGTAGGGGAGCCTTTGAATGCTCTTTTGTATCTTTAAATTATGTGTTTGGCACTTCTAAATCACTTACGTAATTCAATTTTACTGACATGATTTTTCATGAAAAGAAATTTGCAGTTGCCTGGTAAGTGGCAGGGAGACAAATTTTTAAATTTGCACATGGAAGTAATCACATCAGAAGCACCTACATGTTCACCTAATCAGAGAGCAAAATCAGCCCACTGTAAATGGTTAGACCCATCATGGGTATGCAACACAGTGAGCACAGTAAATATTTACAGAATACTGACATTCAGCCAAACAGCTCTTTAAAAAGTTCTACCAGTAGGATCTCAGATAACTATTTAGTGAAAAACTCAAAGAAAACTCTGAACAGTCTGTGACTGGTGCAAGAACTTAAATTCAGCTGGTCAATGTAGCTTTGCTTTTCAGGAACAGGATGCCAGTCTCCAAAAGCACAGCACAGACCTGTCACTATAGAGGGACAAGGCACAGGGGACATGGCCAATGGGTGAGACATCTGATTTATGCCCTCAGTTTGTTTCTTCTTGACATTTAAAACAGTCTTGGAATGAGTTTTCTTTTAATTACTTTAGAGCTCCAGCTCTTACCTGATACGAAATGCAGTAAAAACAAGTGAAAGAAAAAAAATGGAGGAGAGTTAAAATCTAGCCATTTAAAAACACCAAGGGTTGTACTTTTTTTCTTTTTTTTTTAACTGTTTATTGTTTGCACTTGCTCACATTTTACTGCAGTTATATATTACAGCAAGGCAAGGTTTATTTAATGCTACCCATCTGGTTAACATCCAGAGACTCACAATATTATATCTTGCTAGACAGACTTGAAAAAAAAACTCCACAACTCCAACAACAGAAAAAAAATCTGTGAGTCTTCTGGTAATTCTAAGGTGAAATCAGGCAGAAATGGACAAATAGAGAGGAAAAGGGACAAATGTGAGGGGAAACACCATGCAATTACTGTAGTTTTCTTTGCACATCTTCTGTATCTTGGATACCGTTTGACACCTGGAGTGTCACAGAAGCCCATAATTAACATGACTTTTGCGTGAAGTCTGCCTCACTGATTCTGAACACATACATATATCAGATTTTTAGTTCACATACATTGTGCCAACTTTTTAATTCTGTAATTTACAACTACAGACACAGTGGGTTCGGGTTTTTAAAAGATTACTTATCCCAGACCATGACATTGTGTGTCTTATAGAAAAATACAAAAAGGAGAAGGCTCCTGAAATATTAAAAGCACCTATTTTTAGAGCTCCCGTGCTGCTGTCCAGTGTTTGTTTATGCTCCTGATTTCTCCATTGCTGAGTCAGGGTGTCCCACTGGGTTTTATGATTGTCCTCTGAGAAACTTTCTTCATCATGTAGGCCTTGCTGCTGGCTTTGGACATGTTAAATGAAAATTGCAAATGCTACCATAGTCAGATGCCAAGGTCAGCATTTCCTCTATCTACCTGGGGAGATGTACTACTCTCAATTTTATTTTTGTTTTCTCCACATGTTTCCTAACAACTTTAAACACTGCTTGAAAAGTTATCCACATGGTTTAAAATTATTTTCTTATTAATCTAACATCTCATGTCCATATGTGTAAAATGTACAAAGGGCATCTTGAAAACAATGAAAGTAGTATATTTAGATCCCTTTTATGCTGAAGGTCTAATAGCTTTTGTTTTTCAAAGCAAGTAATCGCTAGTTGTACCAACCATGCTGTGCATCACTAGCACTTGTTTTCAGAGTAATAGTGTTGATTCCTGTTCTGATATAATGAATTTCTCATCATATGTATTCACCTGTAGACCTAGGAGTGTACATTGGCCAAGTTAATGGGTCTTAGATGTAGGACCATGTATTTCCCCAGGAGGATGTACCAGAAATAAGAGTTTCTCACATCCTCTGTTTTTATAGTTTTGAAAAAGCACGCTGTTTGATTCATGTTTGATAGTTAAGGCCTTCATTATCCCCTTTCCCTAAGAGAGGAGCTGAACACAGATACGAGAATGCTACTTTTGCAAATCTCTTCAACTCGTCTTTTGATTAATCCTCTTGATTCTCCTATCCCAAGGATATGTTCCTGTGGCAGCTTAATCTCAACCCATGGTGCATTTTCCTCATTCCTGTGGTGGCAGGGAAGCATGGGAAGAGAAGATCTTACTCTAGGAGAGAGCAGTGGATATTTACCCTGTGCTTAGTGCAGATCGCTGGCTGCCAGCAGCCATGGACCCCTGACCCACAGCTTGCCCCTGCTTTCCTTTTGGATGTTCTCCATAATAAAAGAGAAAGCCAATTAAGCTCCCACTTAAGGGCTTACACTGGGCTCTGTGGCTGCAAAGCCCTGCTACCAAAGGACAAGGTATTATTTGCAAGAAAAAAAAAATTAAACATGAAAAGTATATAAAATGGTATTCCATGTTTTTCGTCTGTAATAAAACTCCTTGGAAACAAGCCAGTCTTTAGCTACCCAGGGTATTCTGTGGTATTAAAAGGTAAAAAGGTTGAAATACTTCATTTGCAATTACAAAACACACTTTTCCACAGTATGGTAGTGCTGTGTCCTCATTAAAAGAACTGCAAGCAGCAGTTCATGACACTAGAAGATGTGGAACTTTGGCCTAATAAATATGACTGCAGAGAAGACTGTTTTATTCTACAAAAATAAAAATATCCTAGCAGTAACTTTAGTAAGCCAAGCAGTACTGTACAAAAATGCATTTAAAAAATGTGTGCAAAAATGCATTTAAAAAATGTATGCAAAAATTAATCTGAGCGCATAAGATTTTTCTGCTGTACTTAGTCTAAGACCACAATTTTAGACACAAGGAAATAAGAAATTGTGATGCTACGGGTGCTGTGTGTCCTCATTATATTGAAATAAAATGTTATTTGGACCACTCCTGTTCCACTAGAGTGCTGTGTGTAAGAAAGTGTTTATGCTGATACAAACAGTCCAACATTGCCTTTCATGAAATTACAGTAGCTGATTTCATCCATTGCTACACATGGCAGAGAGAGATAACTAATTAACAGAGAATTCCCCATGAAAACATAATTCTAAAACATTTTGGCTTCACCTTTCAGCAGATGGACTGCAAGAGATACTATAGGAAAATTAATCAAGCCAATTGAGTGGTGGGGCTTTTTTCCTTATTTCTTTTTTCTCCATAACACAGATATTTTTGTCGTCATGTTAATAAACTTAGTAAAATCCAGCACTAATATGTTTAAAATACTAGTCTAATAAAGTTTGGCTGCAGTGTCCCCACAGTTGAGCCTGATTTTTCTGAAATGCTGAGCCTCAACCACTTTCCATTAATTTCCTTTCAGGAAAGGAGCCATACAGAGTGCAAATGGTGGGTGGAGCTGCCACCACTTAGGCATCTGGAGAAGAAGGCAAGCGAGAGAGTTAATTTAGGCCAACTGATCCTATATCCAAACATTTCCAGCCAAAAACTTCACTGATGGAAACAATTCTTTGTTTCTGCAATACCTTTTGTTTCCTGTATTAAATGGACAACTTACTGCTCAGACGTGTCAGCAGAAACCACGAGAGGTGCACTCAAACCCCCGGCAACCCCCCTGGCTCTGAAGAGACACCCCAGGTGTTGCTTGCCATGCCCAGCCATCCTTTGGGAGCAGCCTGCTCCTCCAGGAAGTGGAGAGATGTGCTCTCCAGCACCACTGGAATGCTGGGGGCTCCACCTCTTCAGCAACCAAGGAAAGACTCAAGGGAAAGTGCATGGAACGCGTGTAGCCAGGTGCCCTTATTCCCTCTACCCCCTAAAATAAAAAGCAGAACAGTCACCTCTTACATTCTCTTGCATCCACCAGAGCTCTTTTCTGAAGTTAAGAAAAGAAAGATGGGAAGTCTCTGGAAGTACAACTGTTTCCCATACACTGCCACCCATGGTAGTCTGGAGAAAAATTACAGATCAAAACCAAGGGCTACCCATGTGCATGGTACTTACTCCTGGGGTATGGTCAATAGAACAGGGGTTTTTTGGGACAAGCAAGATACTGACAGATGACACTGGTCCGTTGGATGGATGAATTCAGAGAGTGCTTGTGATTTAAAGAAGACAGTACTTCCTTCCATGACCAGTTCCAAACAATCTCAGGGTGTCTCACAACTTCCTGAACTTGTGCCTGTTCAGATCAGACAGACACAGACCCCAATTACAAGCCTACAGCTATTCTCCTGCACCTTGGTGAAGGCCCACCACTGCTTCTCCACCACTTCTGCAGGCTCTTAGCACTCCCAGGTCAGTGTGGGTTGTGGACCCTCCAGGCCACCCTCGTTACAATTCAGGACAGCTCATGTAACAACACGTAGAACTCCAATTTCTTCAGAGTGCTTATAGCAAAGTCTATTGAAAGACAGATTATTTTATACAGTGTTGTGGTACAATGAATAGGATTGGTGCTTTAGGGCACCACCTTTTTGTAAATATCTCTACCAGTAAACACGTTGGAAAAACACCAGGTGCCAGGAGGAGGATAGCTACAAGGTTGTTTTGGGTTCCTCCTTATGATTTCCCAGGCCAGACTGGGAGGGTTCTGTACTTGGCTTTCCCACAGGCTTCAAGGCACTGCCTGGAGCCTAAAAAATCCGTGTTCTGACCACTGTCAGTTCCCACACCCTCTTTAAGCTCTCAAGGCACTTCCAGTGAGGATGCCCCAGGCCACACCTCACAGGGGCCAAGGCTTACACATCCATATGTCATTTCACAAACACAAGCAAGACCCTTTCAAACAAGCTGCGGGCAGGTGACAAGGGGACCCAGAGATTCTAAAGCCTGCCTGAGGCCACCATATATTTGAAAGATTTCTTACTGAAATTTATTTCAGTTACAGAATCTATTGAATATAAATGAGAGGTGTTTGTCTTTAGGATTGTCAGTAAGAAATAAAACCATTCAGTAACATTAAATATCCAAAAGAATATAGTCTTTGGGTTGCAAATACAATGGTTATTTGGCAAAACTTGAGAAGGAAATACCTCACCAGACAAGAACTGTAATTGTCAATGGCAACTATATTTTACCCTACTGCGACCCCCACATAAATATATTCTGATGTCA
Organism: Cyanoderma ruficeps; assembly: GCA_008694505.1. Taxonomy (NCBI): domain Eukaryota; kingdom Metazoa; phylum Chordata; class Aves; order Passeriformes; family Timaliidae; genus Cyanoderma; species Cyanoderma ruficeps. The sequence continues at coordinate 267,687 of VZDJ01000135.1, forward strand.
AGTGGGTTTTTTGAAGGCGTACTGAATATTTTTCTTCCTTTCTTCCAGCACAGGAAAGGGAAAGGTGAATAAGTGAATGTTGTAAATGTATTTTTTAAATTTAATATATTTCACTTTTTTTGTCTCAATTTCAAGCAGATTCTGAATTACCAGGATTTTCAAAAGCATGTTTTTTTGACAGTTACAGCATCTGTCACATTCCCTACAAATAGATAATCTTATCTATAGCTCAAGTTTAACACAATTTTTCACAGTTGGTGTGAAGTATGCCTCTGTGTGTGGTGGAGGAAATTATTACAAATGTGCAACACGGACACTAAGGAGAAAATTCAAGAGAAAACATTGCTGTGTATTTTTTCTGATTTGAAGACATGGCATGTCCAAACTAAATATTTTATGTCATATATAATAGTGTGATTCACCCCTTTGTGCGGCCACGTTGAGCAACTTTGAGCAGAAAAGAAGTACTACAACATACTGGTCCATCAGATGGAACTGGGAATAATTTTGCAGGATGATGCAAAATAACTGCTCTCTCACTAGTTTGCTTCATCCCTCACTCCATCAGTTTGTCTGGATTTTTTTTAGTTTGCTGCCCCCCTTGTTCAACCTCCAGCCTCCTCTTGGTCACCAAAACCTTCACTATCCCACTATATTTTTCTACCCAATTTGTTGATTTATTCAAATGCAGTGTTCTACCCCATTTGCTGATCAAATCACATGCCACATATGCTTGCTGAAAACAAATACTTGTATATGTCAATGACTGATCTAAAATATTTTGTTTCAGGGGAGGTTTATTCTTCTGCAGGTACTGCTGCACAGTAACTCTTTCAGAGATGCCCAGGAAGACTTGTTCTTAAGGTCAACTCACTTCCACCATTCACAATGGAAATTGTTTGATAAAGCTTGTTTTCTGCAGTGATGGAGAGAACTGCTTTGAGAAGTCATGATGTTGAATGGCGCTGTCTTTTGTCAGTCACACTCTGACTTGTGCAGGTCAAAACAATCACATTACTGGAGGCAACCTCAAGTTCACTGGTAACAATGGGATTTTGCAAACATTTTGAAAAAGCGTATGGAGGAAAGCTGGGGGTGTGGTCATTAATATCTGAAAACTTCGGTTTTGAGCACCATACACAATTTCAGGGAGTTTTTAACAAGGTGGACACAAGAAGCATCTTTGCAGCTTCCTGATTAAAGGAGTCATAGTGTGAGTGTTCATTTTCTTATTGTACTGACACCTTTTCGTTGGTCCTAAAACCATGAGCCAGACACAGTTAGGTGATAAATAGGGGTTACCTTTATAAGGATCCTTAGGTGCACAATTCACCAGGTGGAAAACACCAAAGATGCACACGTAGCATAATGAGTATAGGATTTTTACAAATGAAACAAATTAACATATCTGACAAAAGTCCCCAGTCAGAGACATAAGTGGTGAGGTAATTCCAACCCTCTTTTAATTCCCCACTTTTAGATAGTAACTAAACTTTGTTGTGGAAATATGTCTCAGAGAGCTAGTTTCAACATTGGCTTCCCTGGGAATCTAGCCTTGGACCCCCCACATTGGAGCTGCTAGGGAATTTATTTTGTCTTTCTGTCTAACAGAGTAGGTAAAATGCTAGCTATGAATACTATGATGGGTTACTGAGCTACAAATATATGTGTAAAGAAGATAGAAAGCATATAAAAGAAAAAAGGCAAAAATCAATTCAACATCAGTACCCATTTTTATTAGTTTAAATAGATCTACGTATGCCTTCCATGGGAAATGAGGGGAAATACGAGGGGAAACTCTAATATATCACATGTCTGTGCTACGTGACATTGCACCCTGTCCCTGCTTCCATGCACAACACCCCTGTGAGCCCAGGTCAGCCCTGGGGGAGAGTGTCAAAGCAAGACCAGATCTGGCAACAGCTCTCAGGTTTGAGGGACAAATGGCTGCATACACATATACATAAATTTTGTCTTCTCATGTTGGTTGGGAGAAAGAAGTCTATAGCTTTAGATGGAGAATTTCAGCAGCACAAGGCTATCCCTCAACTTTTATATCACTCATATCATATGAGCTTTCCCTGCTTGATAATCTGCATGTACTTGTTAAGCAGTTCTCTATAACTGAGGTTACATAAATAACAAATGATATGGCAAGCACATGATGATATTTTAAAAGCTTAGAAATAAAAATGTCATGGAAGAGGAAGCACCTTTTTACTGATTTTAGACTCTCTTCCTCAGCTGTAACTGAAATAGGGTGCTTTTTAAGTTTCTTTTTACACACATTTGCTTCTCTTCTCTGTTCAAGAAGGAGCTTTTTGAAAGTTGGGGTCCTGCACACTGGGCATTGACATACCTGGCTATGAGCTGTGAGAGGTCAGATTTTATGAACCATTTCAAGCATTTCTATGTGCTAAACCCAGAAACTTCAGTTGCTTGAAGAGTTGTTTTGAGGCAGCAGCTGAGAAGACCCAAATTAGTTTTTAGCATGCCAGAGTCACTTGTGCAGCCCTGTCTCAAGAATCACACTGAAGTCCAGGGCACCTGTGTTATCTAAGAGTTTGAGAAACCCATTTCTTAGAGAGTTGTTTGCAATCATGTATAATGAGATTCTTCCAAATACTGTTCCAAAGGAAAGCAATATCCAAGCTCACAATAAGGAAAAGAAGCTTGCTTAAAGGTTAGGTGTCCTTAATTCATCCAACAACCAACATCATTACTGAGATCTCATCTTTTTCTTCATTTACCCAGAACTGACCGGATGTTGGGCCCAAGCACAGCACAGACTCATGATTTCAGTATTGACCAATTTGCCCTTTGGTATAATTGGTAATCTGTCTAGTTTCCTGTTTACATGGAGATATTTTTGGAGTCTATTCTGTTCGCTGGGAATCAGATGCATTTGTTGGTCTTGCAGAAACATAGGTCCAATCAGAGTATGTATGTGATTTTTTCAGAGGAAAAGGGACAGATATGGAGAAGTATAAAAACATGGAATGGTGGTGGGGAAGGGAGTGGAAGGGCTTTGAAGTGAAAAGAGGCAGGAACTCTACATGAGAGGATGAAAGCTCTAATGAAATCTGAAGGCAGGCAGTGCCTGCCAATACGGCTGGGATGCCAAAATATCCTCAGCAGAGTGGGGTAGCCCAGCACAGCCTGTCTCCGCAGGACAGGTGACCTCCAGCAGGTCTTGAGTGGGGTGAATCTATCACTCCAAAAACATTCAAACTCTCTAGCCCTCGTCATCTCCATGATCGTTAAATTCCCTGTTCATTCCAAATCAGGACTGTTACCCCTGTCATCCTCCAGCACCAATGATGTGGAGGCATGGAAGAGTTCAGTGCTTTGACCAAAGAGTGGCATCAACCAGATACCAAATGGAGCTGTGTGGTGTGTGTGGCATTGTCCTGAACCCATCAAAGAACAGACTGTGGGAAACCAGTTCCCATGTCCACCCACAGGGGCATTTTGTTATGTGATAGCAGTTCCAGCCCCAGCCCTGTGCTAATCGCTCTGGAATCCAAACACAAATGCTGCATTGAAGGGAGATGAATTTATTTTGACCTTTACTGAAAATGTGCTGTGAAACAAAGCACTTAAACATTTAGAGCCAGTTACATCTTCACATTATACAAGTCCAGGTTGATGGGGAGAGTTGCTAACCAGCTGAAGTTACAGTCGAGAGCTGGAGTGTGTAAAATTCTTCAGAGGAATATATTACATCCCCAGTTCAGCCTGTGCATCTTGTCTTAGCCCGTGAAGCCCAGGGTCTGGAAACCAGGGGTAAAGGAGATCCCCAACCAGGGAAAGGGAGGAAAGCAGTCCACTGGGCGACCTTCTTAAAGTTGGCCAGAAGGAAAAGGGGGGAAAAAAACCAGTGAAAAGGCAATGTCCCAACTTTACTACCCAGAGTAGTTTCTCTCCCCAGCGGTAGTCCAGGAAGCCAATATAGTCAGGATGCCCCACCGCCACCCCCGCCTGCTAGCAGGGCCGCTTCTCTCCTCCCTTCAACAACTAACTCCTCCTTCGTGGGGCTCATCTGGCCGGGAGAGAGCAGAGAAGCCCGGGGTCCCGTCGGACCCCGGTCCGGCCCCGGCTGCGCGGCCGCTGCCTGGCCTCGATTCAGGGAGTTGAGATGTTAACTACAGCAAAACGCGAGGCTTAAAGCCCCTGATGCATGATGAATGGGTGCTGGGCCAGCATCTTAAAATCTATGCTTTTGCTTCTCCTTAAACACTTTAAATTGACAGCGCAATAGATCAAACACTTTTACTGAAAGGAGAAGCTTTGGCAATTTAATTTAGCCAAGCGCACACTTATCAGTATCCCAGTCCCGTGCCCGTTCCGTCCCGTCCACCGTCCCCCCTCCCGCCGCTTCCCTACGCGATTTCCCCTTCCCCGGGTGACCGGGGACCGGGAGGGGGTGACAGCGCGGCCCCGGGGCTCGTGGGGACCGCGGCTCCCGGCTTCTGCCGCCCGACCGGCCGACGTCTCCCCCTCCTTCCATCCCTCCCTCCCCTTTCCCCTTCCTTCCCTTCCCTCCCCCGCCTCTCCTCCGGGTGGAGAAGTTGGCGCGCTGCCCATTCAGGCATTCAGCGTCAGCTCCTCAGGGATCAGCAAGCAAAGTCACAGTCTGCACAAACAGAGCTTTCAAATTCATAAAATTCATAGGATTTTTCACAAATGAATGAACACAATTTTCTACCAATTTCCTCATTATGCAAATATGCAAAATATCAAATTTAGGCCAATTAGGGTCCTCCACAGTCCCAAATTCACCCGTTTAAGCCATAATTGCAGAAACTATCAAATAATTACGGTCGCTAATTGGAAATATTTGTGACAGATACAACAAATTCTTGCGCAAATTACATTTCATTCTAGGAACCACTGCGCGCCACTGAAATTTTATCGAAGTCTAATTTAACTTACATAATGAGTTGAATTGAGTACTTGTTATCAAATTTGAGCAATTCATAGCCCCGTNGGGACCTCCCCGCAAAGCCTGCGGTCCCCGAGCACCAGGGGCTGCGCCTCCCAGCCGCATCCAGCCCGGCGTGGAGGGCGGGCTGTGCCTTTTGGGGAGGCCTGGTCCCCCTTTTCCCCTCCCCGGTGTGTGCACAGGAGCACGGGTGGGCGCAGGGCCGCCCGCTCCGCCGGCCCCAAAGCGCCCAGCCCTGCCCGGGCACGGCGCTTTGTGTGCAGCCGGAGGCTCTGCAGCCGCTCCCGGCAGCTCGGGGAGGGGGGCTCCGGGTGAGAGGACCGCGTAAAATGCAAACTAATGCTATGCGTTTGTACACAATAACCGGGCATAACGGATAATTATTAAATACCTACTTTGGGCTTGTGCGTAAGGCGTTATATACAACCTATATTTATATCTATACCCCTTGAGTTACCCTCCAAGAAGAAGGTCAGTTCCCTGGACATGAACATTTATTTTTCTTTCTCACAACATACACACACACGCACACATTTTTTAACTGCCTGTGGCCTCGTTGGCGGATTATAAATGTCTCCTTCTCGCTGTGATTTGTTTAATCCGTGGAAATGGTGCTGGTCCTATGTAAACAAGCCAAGTGCGGAATGAAGGCAGTCACCCATGCGTGGCCAGCCTGCCTATTTGTCAGAAAACCTTCATAAATACTGAGCCGGGGCTGGGCAAGGATGTGATGTCTCCATTTTTGCCAGGAAAGGGCACGGGGAAGACAAAGCGAGGCAGAGCGCCGTGTAACCTTTTCAGGGAGAGCGAGCGCGGTGCTCCCGCCCGCCGGGGCCGGGGTTTGGGGCCGGGGTTTGGGGCCGGGGCCGGTCCTGCCTCGCCGCCGCCGCCCGCCCGACCCTGGGATGGTGAACCGGCGCTCGGGAGGCAGTGCAATGATACCCTTTATAGAACGAGAGGGTCCAGCATATTCACGCGTGCAAAATCGCACGCCAAGCCCAGGGCGCCGAGCGGTTGTCGTTCAGGTTTTTCGTTTCATTCTGGTTATTTTCGGGGATTTCTTGGTGGGGTTGGTTTTGTTTAGTTGGTTTGTTGGGCTTTTTTTTTTAAATTATACGCTGAGTGAGGATGGAAAGGTGGTATCCGTCGTGTCCTTTGCTCCAGCCCCTACTGTCATTTTATTCCCTGCAAACCTGTGAGGACCAGCTTTTTTTTTTTTTTTACCTTGTTTGTTTGTTTGTTTTTGAGGGGAGTGTATTTCTTTCTGTTAACACTTATTAATCTAAAATGTCACTGTGATTGAAGAAAATCTTAATTGTTCCCAAAGACTGCCCTACTGCGTCATTACAAGAACTTATTTGTCCATCGTGTTATTTATTTATATTTTACTTGAGGAAAAGCGCCTGAGCGCCTAATCAGACACTTTATAACAAAACCAGTAATTACTTCCGGTAATTATCATGCCCCTTATTAAAAAAAAAAAGTGAGAAAATGTCGAGTATTAAAACGTGAAAGCAGCTATTAATCAAACCTTTACACCTTCTTTAACTCAGGCGTGATGGTGGGTGTTATCATAAATCTACTCTGATAGTAACACAAGAATAATGAGTTCAGTAATGATACCGATGATGATGATAATGATTTTAACCAACAAAGAATGGTGTAGATTTATTGCTAATAATGTGGTACAGGAACCTCTTCATTAAAATTACCTATATGTACTCCTCACTGTTGAAAAGGAGATTACAAAGAGTAGTTTTGCGCATTTACCGCAGCCCCACGCAGCCGCCGGAGAGGAGAGGCTGCGGGCAGCGCCCGACGCCCTGACCCGGGGGCCGGGGTGTCCCTGCCCGGCCGAGCCGAGGGTCGGTGGCCGGGGCGGGGGGAGCTCACCGGGAGCGAGGGCTCCCCTCTCCCCCCGGCCAGGCCACTCCACGTCTCCGCGGGGTGAGGCGAGGACAGGAACCCTGCCGGAGCCCGCGTTCCTTGGTGGCTGCCAGTCCCGGGCTGCGAGTGACCTTCCCCAGTCACGGGTGGGAGAGCCGGCCGGGGGTTTGCTGGAGGAACGCTGGTCCCAGCCCGAGCATCCTGACCACGCCTGGTCCCGCATCACTTTCGGGTTCCCGGCTCCGCTCCCGTCACCGCGAAAACCGTCCCGGGTTCCCTTCGGGTTCGCGGTGCGAACGGGCAGACTTTTTAACACTTCTCCGGTTCTCCTAAAAACTCCTGACCCTCGTCCCGTCGGAAGGGAAGCCGTGGCTTATGTGTGTAGTGTCTTGCCTCTAATCGGTTTGCAGTGAGGAATTTTCAATGTTAAAAATGCTAATAAAATTGATTCAGGTAAGACGCGCTTAATAAAATAGTGACATAATTACAGTTTGTACATAATAATACATCTGTAGTATTATATCCTTGGCTATGAGTTATGAAATCAGTGTATAGGCCAATTAGCTACATAGGGTTTTTTTAACTAAGACACTATAAACACTGGTTTTAAATGTCCTAATTAGTTACTTGCTCATTAATTAACTTTCTGATTAATTGTGTAGCAATCTAATTTGCAGACGAGGCACTTAAACAGTGATACCTTGTAACTCTTTCGTCTTTAAAATTCGCACTTAAAATACGTTTCGCAGCCGGTCGGCCCGCAGGTTTGGAGGGACATGCCCTGCCCAGCGGGGAGGCGACTCGCACGACCCCTTTCAAAGTTTGACCCCCTCGGGCGATGCTGCGGCGCTGTTCCCTCGCCCTGGAGGAGGGCGTACGGCTTCACAAACGCGGTGTGGCCCCTTTCCGAAGGGGGTACCTGCACCGCGTCTCATCCTTCGAGTCGTCTTTTCGCCCCTCACAGGGGAATCCGCCGTGGCTCGCGGAATGGTTTTCCTCCCTTCCCCACCCCCATGCCCACTGGCATCTGATCCGCGAGGGGTGATTTAATGTGCCGGACCACGGGATAATGGCAGGAGTACATTTAAATCAGCGCCTGGGCACTATTGTAATACCCCGTGGCGGTGTCATTAGCATCAGAAAGCCAGGCGCCGTCATGAATCGCTGTTTTCCACCAGAGCCATTGTGGCCCGGGTTTGTCTCTGGTCCCAACCTGCAAAAGCCTTTAGCCCTTATGGCAGATCATTCTCTAAGTGAATAGAGATGAAGGCAGGGATATTAAGTGACTCTATAAAACATCCCGGACACAATTGTGTGATTGATGGAGGACAAAGTGGGAACAGCAGGACACGGGATCCTGGGAGAAGCAGCCCTGTCAGTGCGAGAAACCCATCTCTGGAAACAGCTTCTCCTGGTGGAGTTTGCAGTCTATTTGTATGAGTAATCAGCTGATACCCCTCTCTGTCAGCCGTGTTTACTCACTGATTTTCTCAACAAGACAACCATTGACACTGGATGGATGGGGCTAATCTGGCGCAGAACTGGCGGCTTTGCAGAGGCTACAGGTCGAAAATAGAGCGCCGTGCCAGCTTCACCTCGCCTAATCTAGCGGCTAATATTTATTAGAGCCAATTTAGACCGCGCTCCCGCAAAGAGCAAGGAAAGGCCCGGGTGCAATTAATAACACANAAAACCAAAAAAACAAAACCAAAAAAACCACCCAACACCTAAGCCCTCGAAGCACCACCAAAAACAAAAACCCAGGAGGGAGAGAGGCGAGACAGCCATCAGGGGTGCGCACGCACACACACACACAGACACACTCGGACCCTTCTGCGCCCCGCGGAGCCAGCGCAGAGCCGCGGGTCGAGGCGGAGCGGGGCGCGGCTCCCCTCGGCTGGCGGCGGGGAGCGCCTGTGTCCGTGTGTCCCTGCCCGCCTGGCCCCGACCCCCTCTCTCCCGAGCCGGCGGCAGCTCCTTGCTAATTGCTCGGCTCCCTTCATGCACACATCTCCACTAATTTTCCATTTCTCATTCTGCAGGTAGGTGGTGGGAGGCGGCTCGGGGAATACGGCACATTCTCTTAGCTACCGCATGAATACAGTTTGCGGTGTCCATCAACTCCTTCTTGCAAAGGTGGTTTGGTAAATTAACAGATTCGCTGTATAATCAGGCATGCGGTACAGAGGCCAGTGAGCTCTCCCGTTTAACCAGGTGAGATTTCATCATCTAATGGGCTGGGAGGTGTGACAGAGATGCTAAGTTATCAATTAAACTTCACAAATATCATTCGATTGCAATTTTAGGTCAGCGCCAAGTTATTACTGGAGAAGGGAAAAAAAACCCTACAGAAACGGCAACAACAGGGAAACATCTAATCTTTTTAAAGAAATTAAATAACATGGCTCCAATTTTCAATGGTGGGTTTCTTAATCATTTTATTGTCTGGTAATATATTTCTAGGCGCGTGTAGCTAGTAGCCCACGCTATAACCACAGACAGGAGGACGTTCAGAACCACATATGACTAATATATCTAAGATGGTACAGGAATATTTGCATTCTGAAGATGACCCACTGGAAACTTCTTTAAAATCCTTTTAACGTGGAACTTACCCAAACCTTACGTAACACGAAGGGCGGGGGGGGGAACCAGAGAGCTGGAAATAAAAACTGAAACAGTGAAAATGAACTTACTGTAATGGTGAAAATAATTACAAAGGAAAAACAATTGCAGAAAAGGTTGGCTGAATCGTGGCTTTGAAGAACGCCGGCTGAGGGCAGGGTGCCCTGCCTGGATGTGAGAGACTCACGCTCCAGTCTCTGGCATTTCTGCAAAGCAGTGGAATCCTACTACTTTTACCTCTTTTAAACATATTTCTGTTAAATTAGAGAGACACGATCCAGAGCCCAGGGCTTGCCTCCATCCCGGTCCCCCCTCGGAGAGGATTCCAAAGTGTACAACTGGAGACCTCCGTTTCTT
>VZDJ01000135.1:280000-290965 GCA_008694505.1 Cyanoderma ruficeps
GGGTTTCCAAACAAGTACTTAACAGGTAGCAAGTCAGGGCATCATAAGTAAATACAAGGCTAAAGTAGACTTTGCAGTCTTCATGGTACTTTTTATCTGCAAATTTGTGCCAACAGGTAAAATGGTTGGTTAGATACTCCTCATCACCATTACCAGATTCATTTTACGTAAACACGCGTCCCTTCCTCCTAAAAAACAACTCCAGAAATAGAAACAAGATGCAAGAGGTTCTCTGATACCATTACAGCAGTGGAAATGTTGATAGTCCATTCTCTCTCCCTCTTACTGCACATTTGGGCTGTCCATATAATGGTGGAGCTGGTATTGTGAGAATAAATCTATGGTCACCAGGGTCCAGCCACTCGTGCCTGTCACCTGTGTACAGCCAGATGTGTACACTCCATTTTTATATGAGTGCACACTAGCCTTCCTTGCCCTTTTCTGAAATATCATTGCCTAGAGCTGACACCATCGAGAAGATCTCTGCCTGTCTTAGAAGTGTACAAGCAGCCAGAACAAAGGCATGCCTGGCAGTAATTGCACAAGGAGGTTTCCAGAGAAAAAGTTTGATGGGTCTTGGTATGATTTCCCTTCCTGGAGAAGCTGAAAAGGGGATGCTTTGCCACGTCCTGAGCACCTTGCAAGGGAGGAGATGAATAAATCTTCTGGCTTAATTCATTTCTGAGTCACCTCCTTCAGTATTATTGATTGGTCAGGAGTAAAACTGACCAAAAGGGGATGAGGGTGGGAGGGAAAGACTTTTAAAATGTGACTTAATCTTCTCAAGCTGCCTGGACGCATTTTATTCCTTAGGTCACTTAGAAGGTTGCTGTAACTTTCCCCTCACTTCTCTTCTTTCAGCTGTGCCCTGACTGCCTCTTCCTTCTCATAATGAACCTGAGCTATTCCTTCATCCTCAAGGTCCTTTAAAGCCCTATTGTTATCTTAACTCTCATCTTTGCATTGAGACATGGATATTTCCCTGAATAGCCGCTGGTGCCAGTTTTCATTAGTCACTCCTTAGTTTTTAAAGGAAGCATCTCTGCGCTCTCTTGGCCTTCCCAGTGTGCCTCAGTCATTTGCAAAACATTCTCCAACTCTCCCCAGCCCCCTCAATCTCTCCCTACCATCAGGAAAACACTGTTTAGGAGTTGGACAGGCCAGTCCAGAAAGATGCCAGTAGGTCTTCTTGATTCCCCGTATTTCTTTTTCTCTGTCTGTGTGGAGTTCGTGTCCCATGTTGTACTCCTGCAGCCTGTGCTTGGCATTAGGCACTGTCCTATGCCAGCGTTGGATGGTGTTTCAATGGCTTTCATACTGTTTCAAAATTAATTTTAAAAGGTAAAATTCTCTTTGGTATAGAATATTTCTCAAGGAATGTTGCTTTCCTCCACCTTTTTGCCAAGAGGTAAAAAACGTACTCATGAAGATGACCCACTTGTAACCATATTCTTACGTGAGGATTATTTCAATTGCTAGGTCTGTGTAATCCTTGGATTACCTTCCCACTAATCCACCCCACGGTTAAGAATCAGCAGTTTTACACCTGGATTGATCTCTGCAGCTGACTTGGCCTCAATGGGAGCTAGGCACTCACATGTAAAAGCAAACTCCGCCTCCTTTAGAGGCTTACTACCCCAACACAATAGCAAACAGAAAAGCTACTTAAGGGAATCCTGTAACAAAAGAAATGGGTTTTTTTACAGATCATCATAAATTACAACTTTCTTTAGTTGTTCAGGACTGGTTCAATTCAGTATCAGAACCTGACCCGGGGGTTATATAACATATGAGTGGCATATAACTGTAATTGGGGTAAAACCAAGAATGGGTAAATACTGGGGTACAAGGAACAAACTAATTTAACTTATACAAAAGCATGAAAGCATGGAATAAACACAGACATGGAACTGATAAAACTAAAACACACCACTACAATCACTGGGTCTGGCATGAAACCTGGTCTATCAGTGTTCCCATCAAGGCTGAGATTTTCACAAAATTTAGCTGTTAGATTACATTCTTGAATATAACATATTCTTAGGTTAAGATTCTGTATTACTGGGGAAGTTATTTTTATTTTATTTTAAATGTAAAGCTTTACCTAAGTAAAATGTGTGAAAGGGAAATTATTTCAAGCAGTTGATCCCAACCTAAAAACTAAGTCAGATCTGAAACAGTAAATATTTTGTTCTCAAGCATAATCAGTCATTATGCAGATCTCTGAATACAGATTTTCCTCATGCTGTAGCCTTTTTCCTATACCTCTTTTTTCCTATATCTATTTAATCAAAGTCTATGAATTGCTGTCATGCACTGCATTCATTTCCCACTGAAGAGATACTTAGCTGCATCTCGTCATCTGGCTGAGTTATACCAAACATATTTAATAAAAACAAAGAGCAGGTTATCTCAGTTTTTATTCTACAGCATTGTTAAGGTTAAATTAAGACTAGATCTTAGGCAGGCGTTTTTTACAGTCCTTTTTTTGTAATCTTTGTTTTGGATATGCCAAACTCCACATAACCAGAGTCTGACTTGCAATTTTCATTTTAGGTATCTGTGAGATTAGAATTAGGTAGACAGCACATACAAAATTGCTAGTTAGTGCAATATATAACACAGCTGAAGTAATAAGAGGAAACAAGAAGCAAATACATTTTTCAGACATTCCAATGTGGAATATAGTATTTAGAATAAAAGATACACTTTAAATTGCATCTTACAATAATGTATTTATTTTGTCTTTAGTTCCTTTGGTCCTGCTAATGAGCTCACCCCGAATGAAGCAACTCTCTGGACAGAAATGAAACACTTCAAGATTTGCACAAATAAAACCAAGATCACAATCTGACATTAACTTCTAGTTACCTAATTTAAAACTGTATCATTATGGTATTTTAATTAATTCACTAGAAGTGGACTCTTCTTTTACAGTGTTAATTGGAAAAATTAGACCTTCTAGATTTGTTTTTTGAATCTTTCTGAACTTGAAAAGAAACACAGATTCTGTCCACTGCCTGCAGACAGGCAATCAATCAGTGAGCATGCTTTCAGTTCCAGATCAGCTCCTACTTACAATGAGTAGAAACCTGTTACAATAACCTCAGCCACCACTATACAAATAGAACAAAGCTATTTGAGACCAGTGAAAACTAAAAACCCAACGAACAAAGAGAAAAAAAAATATCTCTACCACACAAGAACAATAAACCAGTTAACTGAATGCAATTCCACTGGTCACTAATAGGCACTAATTGTTCTTTAACATAACTACACCTGTCTTTATAAGATTCTAAAAACTATATTTTTCTTTAACACTTTGTATTATACCATCTGAGGGAAGCACACTTTTTTCTTTACATTTCCCAGTAAAATTCCACAGCACACTTTACCAGAATCTGGCATTCTAACAAAAGCTCACATACATATATTAGGATTATTTTTGTCCTTGGATCTTTTATTTGCCAAAGCTACCTTCTTATTCATAATCTCCCTGATGTGCTTTGTCCAGATTATTTGATTAGGAATTAGATGTAGAAAATAGCAATAGTACCTGTAACAGTAAATTGGGGGTTGGTGAATTTCTGTGATAATGTGTGGGGGCGGAGTTTTTAATTAAACTAATAATTACTTGTTCCACATTTTACCTTAAAGCAACTACAATTTTCTTTAAAATATAAATAAAAATATAAATAGATGTAACAAAACTTACTGCCTATGAACAAAAATAAATAATAACAAAATAAAGGCTCTTTACTATATAGATGGTTTAATTAATACTGGAATCTATACATAATTCCTGATGAAACGGTTTCGTACCCAGGGCAGTAGAGAACATCAAATATTTACAGATTTAGCACTGCATAAAATGTAACAGACATTGAACTGAAAATATATCCTTCAAAAACAGAAATGAGCACTCGCACCATGTTATTTGTATGTAAAATATGAAGCATCCCTGGTTTCTGAAAGCTGGAGAAGAGCATTGTTCACTAGTTATGTGGCATGTCAAAATATCCATGCAAATGCTTCTCTTTTGCCTGCATATAAGATGGCCAGGAGTATTTTCCCACTTTCAGGAAGACTTTTGAAAACATCTGAAGTGTCAATTGCTCATCAGGTATAACTCCAGATATGAACATCCAAATTCTGATTTTTTCCTTGCTTTGACGTAAGTCTACTAAAATCATGATGATAAAACCACGATGACAGAAACCATGGTGTGACTAACCAGCAAAAGTCCAAAGCCTCCCTTCCTGCCTGTGCAGACGTCACATCCTTTAGAAGTCTGTCTGTCTGCAGGAACCCTTTGTCTGGTGTCATTCCTACACCTCCAAGCTTTCCTTGTACAAGGAGTGCATAAATAAACTTTCCTGAGCAAGGCCTTGTGATCAAAACCACATATGCCATCAATCCCATGGCTACTTTTTAAAGTTTCAAGTGGTATGTCCAAAAAATACTGCCAAGTACTGTTACACAGTAAAATCTCTGCAGATTTCCATGGGACAAAACCCCCTCCAAACAGTCTCTATGGAATTTTGTAGCTACTGCTTGTCAATAACTTTTAGCACTGCTTCTTTTACACATTCAAACCTATAATATCATGGTATCATCACCCCTGTTTCTTGAAAACAGAAATAGCTGTCTTCTGGATCACTCCTCTAAGTGTAATTCAAGCTGCAGGAAAGGAAGAAAGAGTAAACACTGTTTTAAAGAAATGTTGTTACCCCATTTCTACAAACATTTAATTTCTACAGTGTTCAGTACAGCTAAACCCAATTGGCTGCAGAGATGCATTAGAAAACAGGGATTTGCTGCCCAGTGCCAGGTAAAACTGCACCAAAGAGAGAACTTGGTGGTGTAATCAGTCAGTGTATGTCTGATGGCTTTCCATGTAAAACATCACAAAGGTAGCAGTTTGGGAATAGGAGATCTGCCGTGTTGCTAGTCTGTTGCAACGGAGCTGGGGAAGGAATGAATTAGAGAGCTTCTAAGCCTGCCTTTGCTTTAACAAAACCTACAGTTTTGTTCAAGTTTAACACCCTAGATCATAGTGAATTTATTACCATTTTTCAAAAAAAAAATTAAAAATCTGAAATATCAAGGAGAAAGAGGAGTTTATTATACTTACATGCAACTCTAGAAAAACACATTTTAAGGATGTTTCAACTCTGCTTAATTAGATGAGTAAGTCCATTCACATGAGTATAAAATCACTCTGATTTCTGTAGCTGTATACACTCCAGTGGACTATGGCTGAAGCAGTGACAGAGCTCAAGCATGGGAAGCTAATTTTTCATTTTAAAAATTACTTGTTTGCTAAATTGAAAATGTCAGCTACTGTTATTTTGCTTGATTTCAATACCTGTTGTCTTGAATTAAGAAGAGGAAAGCACTCTGAGCAGCTGTTTGCTTACATAATCCAAATAAGAGCAAAAGTGCTGCACTGGTGTGGAATTATAGACAAAAATTTCTTCCTGAGTAGTTCAGAATGCAAGGGCAAGATAGAAGTGCATTCATGGGCACTGATTTAAAGCAAACGAAATGGTTAAAATCCTTTATTTCATACCAAAAGAGATGTTTAGATTTCTCTTGGGAATGTTTTCACATTGTTAGGCGTTCAGCTTCTCCCTGCTCAAAGAAACACAATAAATGTATAATTTTACCTTACCAAGTGACTTGTTCTGTAGTTCTCAAGTGTAGAATTTTTGTTTTTCTGAACAGAGAGGAAGAAGGAGGAGTTTCTGGTGGGAAGTGATATTTACAGGTGTCTCAGCATAATCAAGTGTATATTTGATTTTAGCATGAACTTTTGCATAAGTTATAAACACAAGATGTGGAATTTTAGAAATGCCTTGCAAGCTCTGGTCTGCAGCTGACCTCACATGAAGGCTGTCTCACCAGATTTATTTGGATCACACAAGTACTTGGATACCTGCTTCCAATATAAAACCATGCTCTCAGTAATTTCTTTATGAAACTTTTCAGATTTGTGCCACTTAGAAGAGTTTATAACAGTTTTTCATCCTCCTCTTTCAAAAACAACGGTACTCATGTTACAGAAAGGAATTAGTGGTACCCATAAGCTTTCCACACTGTTGTTTAATGCAAAGTATAAATCAACCTTGCCTCCTTCTCTTAAGATCCTTTAATTTCTTCTCCTGAGTAACTTACAGTCTATGATATCTGTTTCTTCGAAATACTTCCTCCACGTGAGTTAAGAAACAGATAGACTAGTCTAAGCTATTGCTTTGAGGACAATGCTCCATTTTTTTTCTCTTGATATTAGAGATACTTATTTAAGGGCAGAGGAAAAATAAACAGTAAAACTGAATCTGTGCAGGAAATGCTACCAATCCAACACTTAATTCTGCAGCGTTGCCAGCTGGTAGATGATTTTTTTCCCCCAGCACAACAAGCCCATTCTTTGAAAATCACCAGCATTCCTGCTTTGAGGGTATGAGGAGATGCCTGCCTGAACAGTTTGTGCAAGAAGATGAACAGATTATCATAGGATAGATAATTTTTAATATATATAATTTTTACACATAATTGTTTATATGCACTGCCAAGCTGATGTGCTGCCTCGTGTGTGAAGAAAGATTGGTCTGAAGTAGGTTAAGAATCCTGTGAATACCGTCACTGTTTTTCTGATGTTACAAGATTCAAAAATATATGAGTAGCTGAGTGTGAATGGCTTATTTGATTAAAGAGATGCAAAAAACCATGCTAGAGCTGGTATGACATGACAGGAATGAGGCCTGACAGGATCCACCTGTACTGATGGGGAAAACATAAGCCAGAGGGACTGACTGAGAGGCCTTTAAACTTGAATCAGTGGAGGAAGAGAATATCAAGAGCATTGCATAGGTAAACCAAGGGTTGGCATGGCACTGGCTGGTAGTGGCAATGCTAGTGGGGAACATTTACACTGCTCTTGGGAGCACAGAAAATACTCTGAAATGCTTCTACACCAACTCACTCAGTGTGAAAGAAAATCAAGAATGTACATCTGTTCATACTTCTGACCTACCTGATGAAGTATGGCCAAGCCACTTACGGGTTTTTTTGTTTGTTTGTTGCTTTTTGGTTTTGAGGTTTTTTTGGGTCATAGCATTATGTTCTCATAATAAGATCAGCATTTCAAAAGCTCAAATTAAATGACTTGAGTAAGTTTGTACCTCTCTTCGGGGTGTTTGCTGCTGTGTTCAATGAGATACCATGGATAGAATGGGTGGTGGGATAGGAGAGTGGATGGCAGAATGCCACTGGATTTTGACATAAATGTAGAGATCAGATAGAGTTACTTACTCTGATAATAAAACAAGCACCAGAATGGCAGAATCCATCTCCCAAATACACTTCCCTTAACCAGCAGCAAAGTGAGAACAGATATAGAGCATGAAACAGTGTTGAAGAACCTGCTTCTAAACTGAACAGGTTTTACAGATGAAGACATCCTAGGCTCACATGGACAGAATGCTCATTAGAAATTGGCATGCATCTTCTGCTGCTTATTAATCCCAAAGGAATCCAGACTGTGCACTCCATCACTACCCTGTAATGTGAAGCAAGGCAAGTAGTGATGGTCAGAAAATTTGCTTTGAAAATGCACTCCTGATGCAATTTAAAAATCTGCCCTAGGCACTAGGAATTCCAGGCATGTGATGAGACTATCAGTTCATTGGTTATACAAATGTTTGATCCCCTTTTTAACTAGGGATCTGGGCCCACTGTTCACTGAGGGCCAGCCAAAGCAGAAGGAGTGGGATGGGTCTCCCCTTGTGACCATCTCTTTTGTGGGGATGTGGAGCCTTTCATCTCTATTGCCAGTTATAGACTAAGGAGCCAATTAGTGAAAAGCAATTTTAGAACCTCTAGACAGAAATCATACTCAATAATTCCTTATTTCTGTAATGTAACATGCACTCATTTACCAGCATATTAAAAAAGGCAAAAAATAAGAATTTCTAGTTAAAATTATTGGTGCAATTCTAAAGCATCAGCTCTGTCTAGGATCTATCCCTTAAACCTTTTTCCTGGATGGGGATTTAAGTAGATTGCTAAGTATTTGACAGATCTCAGTATCAAGATCAATACTGAATTAGAAGACATAGCTAAGCATAACTGGGGGGAAATAATTAACAAAATTAAGGAGGGTTTTTCTCTATGGGGAACTATTAAAGTTATCTTTATGGGGTCATGTAAATGTAATAAAAGACTCTGCCTGCACCACAATTTAATTCTATATCAGAAATGGTCCCTGTAGATGTACCAAAAGATTATTTTACTAAAATTGCATGTGTATTTTCTTCTGGGCTAAGAAAAAGGGGAACAAAATCTTAAAAATATAAAGTTGTGGATTTTGCACAACACGTATTTAAAGTTGTCTTTTGTATCAATGGTATTTAGTTGGACTGCAGAACACATTTCTCACGAATGGTTATCCTACTTTATCAGAAAATAAGAACATAATTGTATAGCTGTGCTTTAGGACAGTACACCTACTTTCCATGACAAAATCTACCCATGTATTTTTTGTATTTTAAGACTAGAGAAAATGGTACAAAATTATTTATTAGAACAATCCCAAATAACACACGTCTCTGTAAGTCTCTGAATTAACTGTCCTTTAAAAAACAGAATGAAGACGTAATTTTAATTTTCCTTGTAACAAAAAAAATTCAGACTGAAGAATGTGATGTTTTGATATGTCTTTTAGAGATGTATGCAGCAAACCTGAATTGTTCATTACTGATTTAAATTCTTCTAACTAAATGCTAGCATGCAGCTCTCTGAGGATCTATTTTTCTTTTTTTGCCTCCTCTTTTTCATTAGTGCTTTTCCAATTACACTAAAAACAATTCAATCCGATCAGAAGTTCTCTTAAAATAATGCCAATCCTTAACTCAAAACCAAGGCTGTCATAAGAGAACATCAAACTGAATTAATTTTGCTCTGTCAACGCCACATGGAGAGTGACCCTCATCCCTGCTCACAGCCTTGCCCATGGTTGAAGGCACCCATTTGAACATGGGGTTTGCTCACTGGTGGAAAGATAACAGTTCTGTATGAGCAGGGAGACCCAAGGAGATTTTGTAGGTTCATACCCTGACAGTATGACAAAACCATGTCACTGCTTTCCCCGTGCCTCCTTTTAATGAGAGCCCAGGGCGCAAATGCAAGGAAGCCACATTGTGCTCCTGGAATTTACTTCCCAGCCTCTGTTGCAGCTCTCTTGATTAGTTCCTATTTCCCAAAATTTTTAATCGAGCATGAGAAGACTGATCTTTGCTATTTCATCAAAATGCTCCTCTACCAGGTATGAGGTAAACATACAATGTTATGTGAGATTTTTTGGCCTGATTCAATAATTTTCATCTGTGAGGTCAGTGTCTGGTAGCACAAAGAGTTGCTTTTC
Organism: Cyanoderma ruficeps; assembly: GCA_008694505.1. Classification (NCBI taxonomy): domain Eukaryota; kingdom Metazoa; phylum Chordata; class Aves; order Passeriformes; family Timaliidae; genus Cyanoderma; species Cyanoderma ruficeps. Next base: position 289,425 of record VZDJ01000135.1, read on the forward strand.
TCAAATAAAGTTTTAATGGTTTGGGCATCTAGTTTTTACAGTGCACTGGTGTTGCTCTAAATACTCAAACCTAGCAAGTGCATGTAATAAATCATGATTAAACACACATCTAGCAACTTTTCTTCAAGAGTGATAATGTTCAGCTACCACAATTTGTCCTTTGCTTTTAAGTTAACACTAAACCAGCACTTCTTTCCAATGTTTGAAAACAAATTAAACTAGGAGACAAGCAACTATTGTGATCATGACCACCAGTCTAGGCTAGGCTGCCCAATCCATAGAGGCATCTGCTTCAGAAGGTAGTATGAACAGGAGGGACATGTGGGCTCACACACCCACTGTGAAAGTAATTTGTGAATTAACTGCTGGTATTTGGTAACCAGAGACTAGCTTAATCCTCAAAGCTCAGAATTTACGCCTCTTCCAAAGCTCTTTGGCATAAACACACTGCATTCAATTTTTCACAGCAGAAACTGATTTTTCCTCTGAGTTCTGCTTTCACTGATATCCTGTGACATTGACTGTTTAGCTAATTGCCAGGTGAAAAAAACTTTCACAATTCTGCATTTGCTGTCTTATTGGTGTGTCCTATAGCATAGTAAGACAGAAAAGCAAGTGTCTTCTACAGGCTAACTGTAATTTTAAATATTTTTATCACATCCTTTTTTACACAGAAAAGAAATAAAATCCCTCAATCCTTTATCTGCATGTGAGATTTTTTTTCCCATGCCTACAACCATCTTCATTTTTTTCTAATGATTTTCATTCTCCAGGTCTTTTGGGGCTGTTCCAACACTGCCACATTGATGCCATGTCCAGCCTTGAGCTTGAGTCTAATCTACTTCACCTTCCCATTGTTTGGACATAAGATTGGACTTTGATAATGGCACAGGGTAGGATCCAGCTGCAGCCCATTCTACCCTGAGTGCAGTGAAAAGCTCAGCCTGAATACGTGCAGGCACAGAGGTATTACCTGAAGCTGGGAGAATAATCAGCTGCTGGGGTCCCCGCTCTGGGCTGTTATTCTGCTCTTTTTTCTTCTGGTACAGACCTAGCTGAATTCTGCAAATGTGTCCTTTAGATTCAGCAAGTAGAACTGAGGGCAGAATTCCAGTGCAGGGAAAGTATTTATTATGCTAAAAACTATGATGTTATTTTATTTTCTTCCTAATTATTATCAGGATTCAGATACATGCAAAAACCTCGCCTTCTTTTGTTAAGCACAGCCATTTTTTAGTTTAGAACTTCCCTGAGATACACACTTTCTCCTTACACTTTTATGATTTATTTGATCAGCTTTCACATTACTTATTCAACTGTCAGCTCATTCTGAGATTCTCATAGTTTTTTTGGTTTTTTTTTTTGAGGTTTGCATGTCTGAATTGCTTTATGTCCACAGAAAGTTACTGTCCATACATTGTTAATTAATAAAGCTGCATGTAATCAAAACGAGGTGCTCAGAGACTTTGAGGCCGAACAGACATTTTGGAGGACTCTGAATAAACTTACTGAAAACACCTCTTCTCTTCTCTTCTCTTCTC
>VZDJ01000135.1:291276-321276 GCA_008694505.1 Cyanoderma ruficeps
AAAATACATTAGAGGAAAACCTTCTGTTTCAGAGTTGCTGTTCAGGGAATCGTGGTGATGTGTGATGCTGTTGAATGGCTGTTAGGGATGTCAGATGATACCAGGGACAAGCATTAATGTGGAGAAGAATGTTTTTACTGTCTTCAGTGAGACACATCTGAACCACCAATTAACCTGCTGCAGTCTTGATATGTGTACACAAAATTGAAATATAGAATCAGAAAGTCATTGAATCATTGAGGTGGGGATAGACTTCTTAAGATCATCAAGTCCAATCATTAACCTAACACTAGCAGGTCCACCACTAAACATGTCCCTAAACACATAATTTTTGGACACTTTCTGGACAGCCTGTTCCAATGCTTGACACTGAAGAAATTTTTCCCAATATCTCATATCCACACCTCCGCTGATGCAACTTGAAGCCAATTTCCTCTGGCTCTGTTGCCTGTTGTTTGGGAGGAGAATCTGGTCCCCACCTGGCTACACCCTCCTTTCAGGCAGTTGTAGAGAATTATAAGGTCTCCCCTCAGCCTCCTCTTGTCCAGGCCAAAGAAACACAGCTCTTTCAGCTGCTTCTCACATAACTTACTGTCTAGACCCTTTACCAGCTTTGTTGCTTTTTTCTGGACATGGTCTAGCACCTCAATGTCTTTAATTAATGCAGTGAGGGGTGTAAAGCCCCAGCCCTCACTTAGCACTTCACTTAAAAATAGCATAAGGTACTACTTTTCCCTGAGGTGGCACAAAAGACAACTTGGCAAAAGTTCCAGGAGGTTAAAAGACAAACTCTACTGGGAAATTTCAGAAGATGCAGAACCTAACAAAATTTAAAGCAAACATCCAATCAGAATAAAGCATTTCACAAAACACTGTGAAATGTTAGCAACTCTAACCTATCCAACCATAAATTACCTAGATTTCAAGAAGAGGAAATCAGGAGAAGAAAAGCAGAAAGGCAAAAAGGAGAGAGAAAAGGATGTAGCTAGCACCTTGGATCCAGCATGGTTTCAACTGCCACAAAATCCAGGGATAATAGCACAGCAGCTGTGTGGGTTTCTGGGCAATAGTTTTTATCTGGTCTGGCCCCCCCACCCCCAAGTTTGGTCTCCTGGGGCAGGGTGTGGAGCATTGCTCCACTCTGCCAGTGACTGACAGCCTTTCTGGGCTGGACTGGAGGCTCCAGAGGCATGGGATGTGGAGCAGTGCACCATTCCACCTCCACAGAACCTGCCCTGTCCTACTCCCACCCTGCTCTGCAGAGACACACACACACCCCCACATCCCAGTTGTTTTGAGCCAACAATGATTTTGTTCAGTGTCTTACAAGCAGCTGTTTCTTTCTGTGATTGTCCTCACTAGACTGAGATAATAATTTACAGAGAACAGGAGTGCTATTTGCAACTTCTTCCCATGGCTGCCTATTTTTTGCTATCCAATACTCAATTATAAAACAATACACTCATGGATAGCTAGCTGTCCTCAATAGCTTACTATCCACTCATCAGCTGAAATGCTGAGAAAAATGTGAAAGAGGACATGGAAGGGCAGATGCCCCATGCCTGGGAGCCTCCAAGGTCAGGTTGGACAAGGCTCTGATCAAGCTGATCTAGTTGAAGACGTCCCTGCTCATTGCTGACTGAAGTAAATGACCTTTGAATGCCCCTTCCAAACCAAACCATTCTGTCATTCTAGGATTCCATACTGCAGCTGTTTTGTGAGAGAAATGACTGCTCATATGACATGAAGCCTACACGACTCCATTTAATCCAACATATTCCAACATTTGTCTGAGCACCTCTTTTTGAGTGCTCTGTGCTCAGGATTTGGCATGCTAATTTATTTATTAACTTGCTTCTATGGTCATTGATACTTTCAAGAATTAGCTGGACAAAAAAGCCTCAAAATGTAAACCTGCAATATTTAGCTTCCTTTGTCTGACTATAATTAGTAACACAAGTAATAAAATAGGCTGTGTATGCTCCAATCATTCTTTTGAGTTAGATCATGGCTTTCACCTGGGTGTTGGTAATTTCAGGAATCAGAACTGTGAAAACTTCAGTGTAAGGAGGCAAAACTTCCCACCTGTAAAAGGAAGACACTCTAAAATTCCCCCTGGTCTGCAGTGATGCAATTTTGGGACACAGTAGCTGAAGAAATATAAATGATACTTGAGTGTTTCATTCCAGACACTCTGTCTCCCTAATGATACATCAGAGTATTTTCATCTAACCTCTCCTGCTAAATCATTGGTAGTATTGGCTAGATATTGATGATGAATGTATCATATTGATAGCTAAATATTGGTAGCTAAATGTATCACAATGCATCATTGTAACTTCTCCAATACCTGCTGATAAATGGCTTCAATTTCTTGCTACAACAGCAATTTATGAAAGAATATCATATAAACTTCAAGATAAACTCCCACAATTTGAAGAGATTGCCTCTTTTTACACTTTATAAATAGAAGCAAAGATTGTACATCTCCTCCAATATCTGTGTTGAAATGGTCTATTCTTATTCCCAAAGGGAGCAGTATAGTGCTCAAAGGGGAGCTTTTTTCTGGTCTAAACTGCTGTAAATCTGGAAGAGCTGAGCCATTTTACTCCAAAGAAGGATCTGTCCCCAGGAGCCTGCCTATTGTTACCTCTCTAGCTCTCAAGCTTGACTGAATTGATTTCCTTTTTCTCTCTTTTTGCAAGGAGCCCTCACCCAAAGAGAACAATATGCTTGGGGATTGCCAAAATGGAATGGACGAAGAATGCCACAATTTTCAAAGAAGTTATCTTAGTAAAATGCAGCAGGTGTTTCCCCTCTTTCCAGAAGAGCATAATATCAGTTATTAATATTAAACATAAGAAGCCTTAAGACATTTATTCTGTGGCAGGAAGCTTCTATGAGCCAGATAAGACAGTGACCTGATTGCACTTTTGCCTGAATTTGCACTTATTAACATCCTGTGCTGGACAGGAGGAGGGGGAAAAAAATTCCCCATTAAATGCCATCAAACTATTTTCAAAACATTTCAATAGCCATTTCCCATGAAACACAAGTGGAAAGCACCAAACAGGTGACAGTAAGGTACATGGATTATATAATTGCTCACATTTTCACCTCTGAGTAGTTACTTTGCTTCCAAGTTGCACTTGTAAAATCTTTATGTATCGCCATAATTTATTTCTGGTATGGAATAAATATGCATGTGTATTTCATCTAATCAAGTCAGTATATAAGCAGGAACAAGCTGACAAAGTGTTCCTCATGATCTTTTAATGCACCTCTTTCCTATATTCCCTTCAGTTGTCATCTCCTCTTGTCTTCTGTCAAACTGTTGCAAGCATGAAAATAATAAATAATACATACTTCATAATCCAACAACTTTATACAAGTGCTTTTAACACATAAGCTCTTCAGAGAGACATGAGGGAGAAAATTTGAGTTGTTGGTCTCTTATTTTAAAATGGGTGAGAAGACATTATGTTCCATTTGTGCCACATCTCACAGATGGTGCCTAGGAGCCAACAGAGGGAAAATCTTCCCTCAGTACATACAGCACTGGCACATCGACAGTAACACCAGCTCTTCAAGCAGAGATCCCCAAGTGTCAGATTATACCCTTTTCTGACCCAGAGATGGGGCAACTGAGAGGCGTTTTAAAAATTTTTATTCCGTTTTCAGTCTCATGCGAAGGATGACACAATGTAGATGTTACAGTTCACACCATCACAATCAGAAGCCAAACTATTTCCTAATTACAACACACAAGCGTTTCTTGGCCTATCAGCTTTTGCCACACAATGCTGTTAATGCCTAAAGCAAATCATCTAAAATTACCCCTCATGGGTCCTGCTACAATGCACCTTTCATAATTCCATTTCTCCAAATTATCTAGTTTTATTTGCAAGGCTATAATTTGAAACTTGTTTCCAGTTCCATTTGTCTCTCAGCAATGCCTGTCCTATTCCATGGGGTTTCTAAGTCACCATTTCTTACCTCAAGGTTTGCACACAGATGCACATTATGTGAGCCTTCTGTCAGGATTTGAGAATTCTCTACAAATCCATTTCCCACACCCAAGACGCTCAGGGAAGCCCCCGGGAGGTGAAGGTCCCTCAGATTCTCTGAGACAACTCATCTCACATCCCAGGGCTGCTACAGTGATGTGGACTGACCCCCACCCCAGCACAGCAGCAGGTCCCAGGTATGGAAACTTGCTTGTCAGAAACCTCAGGAAAGGTGGCCTACACACAAACAGCTACGCCTAGGACAAGAACACCTTGTTTTTGTTGCTGATGACAGGGACAGGAACGTGGCAAGAACACACCAAGATCATGCACCAACAGGCAAATTTTATTGCTGGGCACCCTCTTATATAGGGGCTTCCACTCTCCCGTGTCTACAAACATGATAGGTCAAGGGTCCTAACTCTGCCCACTGCACTGGGCAGTGATATGGGTGCATTCCTGGCCTGATTTGAAGGGATTGGCTGGGTGTTGCAGTGTGTTTTTATTCCCAATGGTTTGTTCTGCTTCTCCCTGTATTGTTAATTCAGACCAAGTTGTTTAGTCCCATCTAGTTGCCCATCTTGCCGTGGACCTGCCCCCCTGACACAGAATGTTCCCTGTCCCTCCTCCTACTGAGCTGTCAATCCCACCTGATACCAGCCCCTCGCTTTGGGGAATCCTCTGGAAATCCCCTGTTCCTGGAAGCCCCATTGGTTTGATGGAACTGTTCCCCTCCCCCTGTGCCTCCTCATTTGTTGAAGTGTTGTAAACCCTGCCTTGTGCTCCTCCCCAGTCCTTTCCCTACTGGACAATAATTTGCATCCTCCCCTAGAACCTCCTCTCTATAAAAGGCCCTGGACACCAAGGCTCAGGGTCTTTTGTCCCTGGACTCTCTTTGGAAATAAACCTCCCTGGAAACCACATGAAAGACCTCTTCCTCATCTTTGCTTCTGCCTGCCCATCAGCACATCTCATGCCTTAAAGATCAAGCCCTGCTGTTTCTCAGATCACTCCTGAAAACAGCCAGCCTCAGTATGCTGTCGAGAGCTAGGGGATGAATCTGCCTCAACTGAGGTCCTCTGTTTGAGTTTGAATCTCATCAGTGACGTGCCAGGGGATTTATTTACTTCTGTCTTCTAATGAGATAGGCTGGTCCACTTGGTGTCTGTTAAGCCAAATTATCTGTACAGCTACAGACCAGCTATAGCTGTCACACGTTTTCATCATGCTGGCGGCTGCTGAGCAGGGAAGTGATGCATAGAAAGACTCTAAAACTCAAAGACAAAGTGAGTTATAAAGTAGGAATGTTATTTATTTGGCCAGGCGCAAGCGGGATTATTCCACAAAGGCATGCACACCTACTCATTCTCAGTGTCCCTTTTTATCCTCTAAAATATTACAGATATATTAGGTTTTGCAATATATCTATGCATATTCATTTCCTTGCCCACGTTGTATGCTAATTAGCTTATCAGTGTTTTGCTCTTGTCTCTGGTGGTCGTCTTGGGGGTTGCAGGGGACGAAGTCATCAAGGTTGACTTTCCCACCTTTTCCTTGTGCATGCTTACTGATCCTTTTGGTCACAGTCCAAACTGAGGCTGATCTAATCTGGTTCTGGGAGTCTGAGTAGCCTTGTCATCCTGGTAGCCTCGTGAGTTTAGTGTACTTGTCCAGTTTTGGTGAACATCATCCATCCTTCCCCCTTATCACAAATCCTTGCATTTTTTTCATATTGCTTTCTCTCGTGCACTCTGTTTTCCCACGGACATCCTGTCTTCCTTTTTCAGGCAGCTAACACAGTAAAATGCAGCAAATATTAAGCAATATACATCACCTAAATATCTATTTCTAATCAATACCCCTCTGATTCCTAACCTCATGTCTCCGAAGAGGACTTGCAGGTTAGGATTTATTCTGCTCTGTGTTTGTGTGCAGGAAAGAGCTGAGTCTTCCCTTTCTCCCTTCAGATGTTTCAAACTCTTGCAAATTTGGCCAGGCTTCCCTGAGCTCTGCTGCCTCCACTTTTAGGCTGATGCAACACCAAATTAAAATGAGAACAGCAGAAGTTTCCAAAATTCTAGTAGCTGTTTGCTTGCTATGGATACCCTGGCCAGTAAGGACAGCTTTAAGGTCCCCCTTGCTCTTCTGTTAGCTCAGAGAAAACCAAAAGGACCTTTTGTGGTCTCTTGTGCCCCACACACTCCCTTGTGCAGAAGGAATAGGGATTACTGGAGGATAAATGGGGGTAAACAAGGACTTTATAATTAAATAAAGCAAATTAGCAAATGTTGGAGTCACCCACTGGTTCTAATGAAATGGTTTAGGGTAAATAAACACTCAACCATTTGCACATGAAACTAAATCTGCCATGGAGAAGATCAAGCCAAGCAGGCCCTGTATATTCAGCTAGAAGTTTGTATAGCAAAACCGATCATATTTCTCAATTCTCAGACAAGGCAGCTCCTCTAAGTGCACCTGTTTAGTTTTGTTTGTGGGTTTTTCCTTTCTTTCCAGCTGCTCACAACACCAATAAATGACTAAGTAGCACCATTACTGTAAAACATGCTGAACATCACAAAGCTGTATTTACTGGAAGGATGTCATATTATTGTTTCCATACCATTAAATATTAGTTTAGGCCTTATATAACCCTTAGAAATAAGAAAGGTTTTTCTTCAAGCTTAAAGGAAATGCAGTAGGAGGCAATTTTCCAAGTGGCAAGGAAAAGTTAAGCACACAGGTCTTGTTATTCATGCACTCACTAAGAAAATTTAGCTCCCTGCCCTCCCCTGCTCTTCCTAGTTTTCTCTTTTTAACACAATCTGATTTGCAACTATATGTGCATATATTTGACATATTTCAACATATTTTTATCATATAAATATGCACAATGAGAATGTGACAGTCATTCTAATTTGTTCAAACTTTTACATGTTACATACATATTATCTCAGAAAAATGACAAAACACTTCTCTTTCCTAAATGATCATATTACTTGGGGTTTGTATCAAAATGCATTGGGGTAGAAATTAAAAATCAGTTTAAATGCATAAAACTGGCTTAATTAATTGAATTTAACTGTCTTGAACATATGGCATCCCTTTATTTCTCTGTAAGAAGGAAGTTTGTTTAAAACTAGCCAAATTACTGAATGAAAGAAGGGGATACATTTAGTGAACTGAGGGATTACTTCTTGTCTCCAGGAGCTAATACTTAGGTGTCTAACATGCAGATAAATGGCTAGTGAAATTATCAGAAGTGCCTATAGAGGCCACTGCCTCATTTACCCTGAAGTCAATAGGAGTTAGACATTTAATCTGTAGGAGGGATTTTGAAACTCCCACTGGTCATCTGTCTCCATCTCTGGGCGCCAAAATATCTTTGGAAATCTGACCTCTCACTATTAGAGTTTTGTCCATATTGTCCACTTTTTTTGTTCATAGATTAGAACACGAAACAGTGCCACGTTTTCAGCCTTCAAGCCACCTCAGAATTTTCCATGAGCAGTGACAATTAAATTACAAAAGCACTGTACCTGCCAGTTCAGCTAAAAGAAAGAAAACAGAGGCATTTCTGAACAGTGTCTGAAAAGCAAGCATAGACCAGTATCAGCATATGGTAAAGGAAGAAAAAGAAGTAAATGAAAAAGTAGTATATTACTGGATTTGAAGACATAATAAATATTTTAATAGAGTCCATGTTGACCTCAAAAATTTAATGATTTTCTTCTAATTGTCAAGTAGCTCTATCTGAGTAGGCAAATCTTTCTGGTATACTGAAATAATGCTGAGAAAATCTAGCCTTTTTTAGAGGTTGAAGTGTTTTACATCTGAATTCACTTTTATTGTTAATACAAATAATTTTACGTCTTTTAAAAATTAAATAGAAATATCTATTTTAATTCTAATGTCTCAGTACCTCTAGAAATTCCCAAAAGTACACTGGATACCTGGGCTGCTGGTACAGTCACTGAGCCATTACATGTCTCCAACCACAAACTGAGCAGGGCACTTAAGAAAGTGCCAGTGAGAAAACCATATCAAATTCCGCCTCTCAGTGTCTTTGCTGATGTGCTTTCAGGTGCTTCCTCATACTCAGGGTGCCCTGTCTGAACTGTCTAATGGGTTTAGACAGTTACATCTGTTCTCTTAGAAGCCTAAATGCATTGGTGCTGCTGCTTTAACCAGCAGGTCAGTGGTATGAGATTTCACCTTCCTTGAATTCCCTTTTCTGCCAAGGAAGGTCTCCCATGACAGCATCCATATAAACCAGGCAAGCAGGAACTTTCCAAAGTGGGAACCCTCCCTAACCACCCACTGAGATTTTACTATTTTGCCCGTGAATATTTTCTCACAGGGAGATGACCTAATCACTTGGCTGCACTGTTATTATTCTTTCTGCCTTGGCTCCAATCATCTGGAATTACTGTAGCAAACATGAAACATCATGTACAGGCTAAAAGAAGTTTTTTCCATACTTAATATTTTCTGTGCTCTCACTGTGGATGTTTTCCTGACAGCAAAAACTGTGCATTGACCCATGTCCTTCTAAATCCTGGACAATTTGGGTTAAGCTGTGGAGTTAAACCAAAAGCAAATAATCACTCCAAAGATAAGGAAGGGACAGAAAACCTTGCTGGAATTCCTAAAGTAGTCATAGCTGTGGCATGCTATGTATGGCCACTGTTGAGGTCTTTCTCTGCGTGCTGAGGGGAATTTCCCCCTAAGTCAATATTGGAAATACAGTGCCTACAAACTTCAAACATACCCAGGATTAAAACAGAGTGGAGCTGGGGGCATGACTGTTTTTTAGGCATTCAGTCTGAATTCTTCTCATCTAGCTTCAGTCATTTGTAGGTCATGAATCATCCAAACAGTTTTAGATATCCAACTTCCCATGTATGAACCAAACATCATGACCCAGCTTCATTTAGGCAAGATGAGATTTGCTACTAAAGTGTAACTCTGGTGTAGATGATAATTCAGGGGCCTGGTTTCGTCATGTTTGCTCATCGTTTCTGCTGGATTAGAAATTATTGTTCTAGTATGTATTTTGAAATTTATACATATATATATATTAAAAATAATAAATTACATTTCTGAAAACAGAAAGGTTTTCATCCCTCACTGAATACTAGAAATATGAAAATCCCATTAAACTGCTTTGATCAACCTAACTTTAGTAAAATCAGTATTTCATATATATTTACAGTGAGAAGTTCTGATGTAATTATTGTTAGTATTTTTTGTACCTAAGGTGCCTTGTGTGTGAGAAATAAGTAAAAAGATCTCTATCTCCCCTTCCTTCCCATAGAAAAACCACCTTAAAAGACAAGGAGAGGGACTTCAACAGTAAGTTTGTTCTCAATGGATGTACTTCAGATCCTGTAGATGAGTCTTATTCCTAAGTTTATGTGTATGCATTTTGACAAGCAGGTTTTAGGGATGGAGGGAACTACTAAGAATACCTGAGTGGAAGGACCACCTTATGGATAAGGAATTGGCTGGCTAGTCAACACATTGTTGTCGTCAATGGCTTGCTGGACATTGACTAATTGGTCAAAGTCGACATTGGTGACAAGTGATGTTCTTCTGGGATCAGTATTGGAGCTGCCACTGTTCAATATCTTTGTCACCAACATGCACAGTAGGATTGAGTGCACTCTCAGCACATCAGTAAACAACACCAAGTGCTCAACGAGAAGACACTGCCCAAGAATTCTCTCACCATTCAATGAGTGTCACACAACCAACCAGGCTTTCCCTGCTAGGACTGGAGTCTCTTTCTCAGTGGGGCTGATGGGCTTCCCTTCAAATCCTTGCCCACATGCTCATTCTCAGGTACACTTCCCTCCTTCAGGCTCTGTCCTCGGTTGTCTGCAGCAGAGTCTCAGATGTCAGATTTATAAAAATATATAATTTAATAAAGTGATACAGCAACGGATCAGCTTAAACTGACCTAGAAGAAAAAAACCTCTGAGCAATTAGACTGTCATGATTTATGCACCTGCCCTCACACACTCTTCATGTGATTTCAAATCCAATGGTGATTTTTGGGCTGGGATCTTCTAACACTTCATTGGATTATTTTCTCCCCATATCTGTAAACTGCTCTTATCTTGTCGAACTGTATCTTCTGCTGATGGCTGCAGCCTCCTTGTCTTCTAGTTTGTGTTTCTTGTGCACTAGGTCAGTCAGGACATAGTAATGAAAGAAAGCCTGGACTTGAGATAAAAACCACTTAGCGACAACTAAACATCAGTGTGGTGTTAATATTCTTCCCAAACTAAAGACAAAACACAACACTGTACCAGCTACCAAGCAAACCAACTCTGTTCCAACATATCTGGGTGAAAGGTCACAGCTTGCAGCCCAGGACTCCAGCAAATCCAGCTGCTCATGCTGAGCAGGTAGAGCCAAGCAAACAGAAGATTAAATCACACAGTATTATAACTCTGAGTGACCCATTCTGTTTAAAACTCACTGTCCTGGTTTAGGGCAAATTTTGGGAGGAAACCTCTGAATGAGGTTCCTCTAGAAATGCAAATTGAAGCAGGCTCTCCTCCAACTGGTTTGGGAAAATATTTCCTTGGGGAAAAAAAATTGCAAAAAACTGTCTATTCAACAAGCAAAGTATTCACAAGCATTAAAAAATGAATAACATTAAACAACAAAATCTCTTGCTGTTCTGAAGACATGGCAAATTCAGAAAGTTCTTTTCATGAGGTGTAGCTCAGCTTGCTCATTCTCTCATCAGTCCCTTCAGGGCTGGAATGCCACGTCGTGGCCCCTGGTGGGCCACAGGTGTGAGCTCCTGGTGTTTTCTGAGTTTTCAGTCCAGAGCAGGTTCAAACAGTTACAAGGAAAAGAAAAGCCACAGTCCAGGAAACTTCTGTCTCAGTGTCTTGGTCTGGAAAGACAGGTGTCTACCAGGGAAAGCTGGAGATTCCCTTGGAATGGAGAGTGTAAACCCCTTCTCTCCAAATTATTATAATTTTGCAATTAAGGGGCTTTCAGGCAAAGGTATGGGAATAGGAATACCAGTTCTTTACTAGGAATATTAAAAATACAAATGTAGCAGTACAAAAAACCCCAAGCAAAGAAAAAACCCTAGAAACCCTGACAGTCAGAATATGACCTGACACCCTGTTGGCTGGGTGTTGGTAGCAGTCCAAGTAAGTCCTCCTGGAGTGACAGATGTTGTTCTGTTGGAGTAGAGATGATCCTGTAGATGGGTCCAATGGTGGCAAGATGGGTCTGGTCTTCCTCAGGGAATCTGGTGGAAATAGGTTGTTCTGGTGTTCAGGATCTCAGTTTTTATCCAGGTAGGAATGTTTGGCTCCTCCAACTGGGTGAAGCATCTCACAATGTGATGATGTCATGTTATCAGTCATGCAGTGAGCCATGATGGCCCATTAACAGCAGATATTGATATCCCCGTGGAGGGAGGATGGGTGTTGGAAGAGATAAGAACACTGCCCCACCTGGTTTAACAGCTGCCCATTAACAGAAGACACCCTGCCCCCTCCACCCCAGAATTATGAGGAAAGAAACACCTTCCCAACCGGTTTCAACAGATCGGAAATAGAATACATCTTGCATTGAACCCAAGACACTCAGCTAGCTAAAAACTAACTAAAAAATAAAGGAGATCTCTGTCCCGCTGTCTGTCCGTGCTGCAGACAACACAGTCCAGGAGCAGAATGTGGAGGAGTGAGTGCAGCTTCTGAAAACAAACTGCACACTTCTTTTTCCCCTTTCACTCTCAGAGTCAGTATTACAGGTACAGAACTAATATCCAGCAGAAACAGAACAGACAGCTGGGGATAAAAGCATCATAAAGTCACCCCAGGACACTCGCTCATTTAAGCTTAACAAAAAACATTTCTCAAACACCAAGTTGTATGGTACACTTGACACTGGAGGGAGGGGACACCATCCAGAGGAACCTTGTCAGGCATGAGAGTTGGGCCCATGCAAACCTCATGAAGTTCAATGACGCCAAATGCAAGGTTGTGTATGTGGGTCATGGCAATCCCAAGCACATGTACAGGCTGGGTGGACAATGGATTGGGAGCAGCCCTGAGGAGATGACCTGGGGTTATTGGTGAAGCAGAAGCTCAACATGACCCTAACAACATGCAGTTGCTGCCCAGAGAGCCAACTGTTTCCTGGGGTGCATAAAAAGCAGAATGGCTAGTAAGGCAAGGAGAGGATTCTGCTACTCTGCTCTGTAGACTCCCAAGACTCCACCTGCAGTGCTGCATTCTGCTCTGAGGCCCCCAGGTGAAGAAAGACATGGATGTCCAGGAATGAGTCTGGAGGAGGGAGACCAAGATAATCAGAGGAATGGAGCACTTCACCTGTAAGGACAGCCTGAGAGAATTTGGGTTGCTCAGCCGGCAGAAGAGAAAGCTCCATAGAGATCTTATAGCACCTTCTAGTACCTACAACAGGCCTACAAAGAAAGCTGGAGGACTTTTAGGAAAGGCATATAGTGACAAAGAGAAATGGCTTCAAACTGAAGGAGGGCAGGTTTAGATTAGTTATAAGAAAAAAATTCTTTACTGTAAGGGTGGTGAGGCACAGGAACGGGTTGTCCAGAGAAGTTGTGCATGCCCCATCCCTAGAAGTGTTCAAAGCCAGGCTGGATGGAGCTCTGGGCAACCTGGTCTAGGGGAAGGTGTCTGTGCCCATAGTGGGGAGGAATTAGACAGTCTTTAAAGTCCCTTCCAACTCAAACTATGCTATGATTCTACAACATTAGCCTTTGTAGAGATTTCACATGCTAATTTCTACACTGTGACTTAACTTGCAGTTAAGCTGTGCAGAAGATCACACTAACAAAGGCCAGTGTCCACAACAGACACAGAGGAGTCCTGCAAAAATCAGCTTCAGCAAAAGAAGGGAGAGAGTCCACAGGGTAACACACCTGTGGGGTTTCTCTCCAGTTTTTGGAGAATCCTCTTTTTCATCCTAAACTCCTGATTATGTGTTGCTTTCTTCCTTTCCCCATTGTCTAAGGCAGTAGGAAGGTACAGACTTCCCAAACATCCTACCACACATTCCCTCTTCAACATGTATTCTCCCTGCATCATGCATTGTAAGATCATTAAATTTAGCTTTAAACTCAGAAACCTGGGCAGAAAAGTTCATACTTATAAGTCTATTAAGCCTTCTCATTTCCCCCGAAAGTTCAAAAGTTCAGATTGTGCATAGCTCTGCAACAAACTTGAGCAGCCTGATGTTAGTAGAGACCTCTGTACCCACTCTTCCAGATCCTGATTGGTCCTTTCAGGTGATTAGTTACATACTTTGTTCATTAAGACTCTGACACCCATTCTTCCGGATTCTGACTGGTTCTTTCAGTTTATCTAGCTTTTTGTAAAGACATACACACCCATTTCTCCGATTGAATACAATGCTTTTCTACAAAAACATCCATACTTAAACACCTCCATTTTACGAGTATTCAAAATATGTTGCCCAGTATTTAAAATTTTCCTCCTCGATTCAATCCTGATTTTGTCTAGTTTGAGCTTGCTGTTGCATTCTATTGTTTATTCTTTCTGCTGTGTTGTGAATCTTCTGCTATCAGAAATTTCTTCTCTGTGAGGATTACATACTAACTGACTCCCTCCTTTCCATCACTAGCTTCTTGTGGCTTGCTGCATTGGGTGTATTTTTCAGGAGCTGTATTACTCCCGTAGATTTTTTTTGTGAGCCTTACAAGCTCTTCTTCCCTTTTAAAATTGTAAAACTGGGTATATGACTTCAGTCAGCCTCACCCTTTCATCACCTCTACATATCTAAAACTCCAACACCATACCAAAATGACAGTATATTCAATGGATGTTACCTGTTCCCTGTCAGCCACAATATTATAGCCAGGCTCATGTTCAGTTGGTTAGCCATCACAACCCACAGTCCTTCTCTGGGGCTACAGGTTCCCAAGTCCCAGTTTTTCACTCTGTGTGTCTCACATATATTCTGTACTTCTACATGTGTGACCCTGACTTTTCCAGCACTGAAATTATTTCTTTTTAATAAGTTTATTTCACCCAGCAATCCAATTTCCTTTACAGAACTAATCTGTTCTTATTACTAACAGTGTCAACAGTATTTGTACCAGTAGCAGGTTTTGTAAGGAATTATTTTAACACTTCCTTTCCAGTGATTAATAGATCTACCAAATAACTTAGGCCAGATGAACAGATTACTACAACAACTCACCATAAACATCTACATTTTGATAATTAAGCAACAACAACTCACCAATCTACAAACTACTTAAAATGTGCTAAAGTGTATTGTAGAGTGCTAAACTTTAATCACAACGTAGGGTAATTTTTTTGCCAGTTGCTTCACAGCATCAAGCTATACCATGACAGCATGTTTATCTCTGTCAATAAAGATTTGTGTCTTATTAAAAGCATACATTTTTTATCTCTCTTAGACTTTCTGGTACTGCTTCATCTTGATGTTACACTTTACAGGTACTATTTGTCTATTTTATTGACTTGTGAGAAGCATTCAGAATGTTTCATGCAGCACCATATGGGGTATTATCATCATCTGCCTATTTGGGGGCAACCACTTTGCTGTCCTCACCTTTCTGTGCTACCTACATGTTCCTGTTCTGATAAGCACTGGCAAAGACTGTCTCTTCAGTGGAGAACATCATCCTGAGTGAGAAAAACTGCAGTTTCAAATATGTTCAAAAACCAGAGGAAACTTCTTGGCTGGTACTTAAATTTTGCATTGAACCATGTGATCAGTCAAGTCCACGCCACACAGATGTCAGTTGGTGTCATGGTTTTGCTTTGCATTGTATCACAAAAAGGATTAAATTAAAATTTGCATTAATTACTTAGGAAGACAGAAAGCATTGATGACAGGTTTCAAGAAATGTATATGAAGAGTCTTAAAAAATACTGACTTTAATGATTCAAGGGAGATAAATAAACAAATTATTTACACATAAATATATAAAATGTAATTATTTTTCTTTTCTTCTGGCAAGATTCATCACATGCAGCTTTATTTCGTGAGCTCTTTAAACTTCAGACATGAGTTTGATCTTTCACTGGAGATTTTATTATATCCAGTTATTGTCAAATCAATAGTTCATTTTTTATTTAATTCCAATGAGAATCATTCATACTGATAAGTCTATTTTAAAAAAAACCCTATCAATTAAAATAGAAAACCTGCCTCCAAGGTAGGACAAAAAGAGATAAGGTTAGTGACAGGTTCATAATCAAAGCTCCTGTCTTTATTGAGAAATAAACACTTGTGAGGATTCTCAGTGTGTTTTATAGTCTTAACGGCTGTCAGGTCTCCCTTGATTGACCCTGAATAAAATCTAACTAGGGGTGTCAAAAAAATATGTCCATCAACTTTGCTCATGCATTACAACATAAAAATTGACTGGAGTCATTGACTACAGGTAGCAGTGAGCAAAACTACACAAGATAAATACTCTGGTTTGTGGATACTCATTCAATCCACTTTTGTCTGCCACCTTGATTTTTGGATTGGGCACTCATGGATAAAAAGTAGGTGATCTGAAAAAATCGTGTGTGTCTTTTAAAAGACAGTATCATGTTATGTTACTCCCTTCACAGAAATTTATGTTACATGGTGTTAAACCATGGGCTAAGCTTAATGTAACACGATGCATTAAAAACTGCACATCATGATTGCAATGTATGTCAGAACAATGAATTGCTACATCACATATCTCTTCATTTGTACGTAGAGGACCCATGGAAATAACTCGCAAAAGGATATATTCTCCTTTTGATGCACACACATAAATCCGTTTTTCTCTCACTACTTCCAGTTCTTCACCTAATGGTTGGTCTGAGCTAAGAAAAACTGCTTTTTAAAAAGCCTCAAGTTAGCTAGAAAAGGTTTGAGCTGCTGCTGAGTGTTTGCTATGGGCACAGTTTAACCCTGAAAACTGTAGAAGAGGGCTGTTTTGTAACCTATGCTCTCCAGTAGTGTCATATTTGAGGAATCACCATTGCTGCCTTCTCTGCCTAGGGTAAATTGTACTGTCACTATAACCTTGCTGAAAATGAGTAGGTTTCCCTCTGATTTTATACCACCATGACCCAGTGGGCTACTTCCTTTTCACAAAAGCATAGCTGAAACCAGAATCCATCCCAGTGCTGTTTGGAAAAGGTACAAAGGCAGAAATGAGACAGGACTTGGACCCTGACCCTTTTCAGCTTCTGCCTGGTATCTCCTTTCTCATTTACTTAGCTTCCCTATGTAACTGAGCCTCTCCTGTAAAAAACCACAGCTCCCACTTGAATCACCATATTTAATAGATATCTTACAAATTGCGCAACAGCAATCCATTTTATCCTTGTTCAGTTCTATACCTGTGCTACTTGCCTGTATCTGTGGTGTTGAACAACTCTCTAAGTGTTTTGGGGGAATATTTGTGGAAGACAGTTTTGACCAGGAATAAACACCTGGTAAGAAAGTGGATCAAGAGGTTTGCACTACAAGGAATACTGATACTGATGCTGAGAGCCAAGGAAATTAATTCTTGTGCACTTAGATGGTGCCTAGCTGTGTGCTGGCAGCTGTACAGAGGCTCATTTTATCTAGTTAACATATATTAAAAATTAAGCAAACATTAATAACTTTTATTGAAAATCTGATCTCATTTTATAGCATCCTTTGGGGAGACTGAATGACATTTCATTTTCCTACCAAAAAAGATAAAATTTGAAGGCTAAATACTTTCCACATTTTGTTTGATCATAAATGAAAATGAAATTATAGTCAGACTGCACACATGGTTTTGATGGGTAAACAAAGTAGTATAATAGCTCATTGAGCATTAACTTATTAAAATAGTAGTCTCAGTCCTCAGCTGAAGCACACATGCATTTGGTCATGGGTTTTTCAAGCTGTCAAAACCAACTGTCAATGGATAGACAAGGTGATGGAAACTGCCCCTGGGGCTTAGTGGACTAGTCCCTAGTGGCTGCACTTCCCTCTGCAAGGTTTGCTCTGACCTCAGCAGCACAGCTGGCATAATGTCTTACATTTGAACTACACCAGGTGACAAATATATTGTCTCTAAAGTTGAACTACTGGTATAACACAAAATAGCTTCACTGAAGAAGTCCCTTATTAGAGCCAAGCAAACAAATTTAAAAGGGAGATAAGGATATGATTAGAATACAGAATTAACAAGACTCAGTATATTTCCACTCCGGACAAGCTGACTGTTTCTTATGGCTGGTGTTTAATTGTGAGATACATTAATTGGGAACTCTTATTATAAAAGGGACTTGTGGCATACTGCAATGCTTTTGAGTGTGTCTGCTGTTTTCTTACAATGTAGTATGTGTATGGCCTTAACTTCTTAAGCTGGTCTTTCACAGCGAAGTTATGAGTTGTAGGCAGTGCTTTGGTGTGCTTGTTTGCAAGTATATTAGGCACACTGTGCACACTCCAGATTAAACATATACTGTGTAATTGTTTATGTGTGCAGACATTTGAGCTCATCAGGCTGACTAGATGCTTCCATGAAATGGGAATGAGCAGTAATTACTATACGTGCTCTCATCCACAAGAAATAGACAAAATCTAGATGGACTTTTTTCAGACAGAAAACATAGTGAATTGGCAGAAACGATTACTCCCACTAAAGCAAATTTGTACAAAACATGTAACAAACTGCCTTGAAACTATTGCTTATGTGGAGCCGGACGAGAGCTGGAATGACCAGGTGACACTGGTCAGAGAAGAGGAAGTCATATTCACAGCAAGTGCAGCTTTACATGTGAGCTGCTGGGAAGGTGCAATACAGGGGAATACATAAAGATTTGTTTAAGGGTCCCACGTGTGGAATGACTTGCTCTGTATGTCAGCATAGCTACAGCATCAGCAAATTATGTTTAGGCACCTGCCTCTATGCAACAGCGCTCTCATAATGACTAGGGCTAATAGATCTTACGGAAAACTTTCAACCAGATGCAACACAAGCAGAATGCTGCCAAAAATCATTGAAGAATTGACAGTTTCTGTACCATCCAAAAGGTGCAACAGGATTCACACTCTTCATAAAGCATTGTATTCAACTCCAGTGTTGAATCATTAATTTGCATGGAAACATATCTATGACTAACTAGGCTAGAAATTATTTCATAGGAGTTCTGGAAAACAAACTCCCTCCCCACCTTTATTTTAAAAGGAATGTGTGCCCTGGAAAGCATTATACATACCTCCCTGGATATCCAGATATCCATACCCTTAAAAATATACAAAATTACTGGGATTTTAAATGTTAATTAATAACTTTCAATTATTAATACAAACATGTATTAATGAAAAAGTACGTCATGCTTTCTGACACATTTTACAATACATTCCATGATCCACCAGCAACACCTTTTCACGTTATCATGATCTATGCTTAAATATGAGCACAGATTTGGTATATTTTCATCTATTTAGTTAAGTGAATTACCTGTAAGAAAACAATTGCATTCTACTTCTAAAATTCATTAGCTGAGATTAAGCATGGTCAGTAATGCAAGTTAATGCTTCAGGGCTAGAAATAAAACATTTTTAGCACTTGGAAACATGGGTTATCTTCTTAATATTGCTGCTTCTAGAAAAATTTAATTTTTGTACCGTTATTTGTTGTTTGCCTTCTTACTTAATTGAACAACTTTGTCAAATATAGAAATGACATTGAAGATTTTTTTTTAAAAAAAACCTTCACCTGTAGGTGTATGGTGGTAATTCAGCTTTACTTGCAGACTTCTGTATTTTCAAAGAGTATGTAGGTTAACTGGGTTGCCTTGGAATTTTTTAGAGAACAGCTTCAGCCCCAGCATGACTTGGTACAGCTTTCTAAAGACAGAATAGTAAGATTTGAGTTTCTGGCAAACCTCTGCCAGAATGCTGCTCTCCTTTCTCCCCCTCCTGCATGGCTGATGGCAGATTTGTCTATCAAATACATAATACATCTGTGAACTTGTCTGCAGGTCATAGTTGTTCATGGCACAAAGCTAGTGTTGATTTTGAGACCTGCAGCAACAACCTGCTAAGCGAGGGCTGTGTGTTCCAGGTCTCCTGGGAAGGCTTGCTGGGCTCTGTAAGAAGGGTCATTTTCATCCTACTCTGCAGATAAAACACAGCTCTCTGGATTTGAGCAGTCTTGGCCTTGCTTATACCATGTCTGAAAGGGGCCTGGTGGTGCCAGCCACTTTGCCACAGCTGCTGGCTAATGACCTGCCACTGTCATGTCACCAGAAGCAACATGACTTCCTTCATTGCAGCCAGCTTTTCTCAAGAGATATCTGTCACTGGCAATGCCAAAGGTCAGGGCAAGCCACTAACACAGGACAAAAGCATGTGGGGGTAAAGAAATCCTCTGCAGACCTTCCTGAACTGCACTTCACTGAAAATGTATTTACCTTTATTTGCTCATTGAAGCTATTTTTTTTTCTTTCTTGTTGATTTAAATACTCATTCAGAGAAAATTCTTTCAAACTCAGACTCTAGTGGGGGTGAATGTATACTCTTAAGTGGTTAGCCTCTAGTAAGTATAGCCATAAAGGAAAACAGCCACCGAACCAGCAGTTGATTTTAACTATAGGACTGAGCTGCCAGTGTTAATCTTGCCTCTTTATGGCTTTTACCAACCATCAGACACTAAGGGACAGACAGGTTCTTTTAGAGATCCTTGGCTGAACTATGAAAACACTGAGTTGCAGTGTTTAACACTTAGTTTAACCATTGCACAATAGCTTAATAATTAAAGCTTTATTTTCCTTAGCAGGATTTCATTATTGGTATAGCACAGAATTTATTATGAGAGTAACACCAGATTTCTAAGAACAGAATTACACACAGAATGGGACAGGTTGGAAGGGGCCACAACTGGTCATCTGGTCCAACCTCACTGCTCAAGAGGGTCATTCCAGAGCACAGAGCACAGGATTGTGTCCTGGCCGTTCCTGAGTATCCCCGGTGAGGGAGACTCCACACGCTCTCTGGTCAGCCTGTTCCAGGGCTCAGTCACCCACACAGTAAAGAAGTTCTTCCTCATGTTCAGGTGGAATTTCCTGGGCATCAGTGTCCACCTATTGCCTCTTGTCCTGCTGCTCAGCACCACTAGGAAGAGCCTGGATGCATCATCTTGACACTCTCCTTTTAGATACTTATAGACATCTATGGGGTCTCCTCTCAGTTGTCTCTTGTCAAATCAGTATTGTGAAACCTCTAAGTAGTAAAATATACAATTTATAATACAATTTCATTTATGATTTCTGTTCACATGGACCGTCTGCAGACTGGGTTGGATCACAGCACACTGTTTACAGTATCAATTTAACAATCATAACCTATACTTGAAAATCATGTAAAAGAACATAAGCCACTCTCCTCAACCCTTAGAGGACGCAGATGAAGGCAGAGATGTCCCTGGCCATTGGGATGTCCCAGGTCTCACTGAGGAGTGACAGCTCTGGTCTGAGTACCTACTCAGGACCCGGGAAAGGTGGGGTTAGAGAGACTGGGGCTCTAGGGCTGCAGGCAGACCCTGCCGTGGGGCTGCAGGCAGGCACTGCCGTGGGGGCTGCAGGCAGACCCTGCCGTGGGGCTGCAGGCAGACAGTGCCGTGGGGCTGCAAGCAGACACTGCCGTGGGGCTGCAGGCAGGCAAACACTGCCGTGGGGCTGCAGGCAGACACTGCTGTGGGACTGCAGACAAACACTGCCGTGGGACTGCAGGCCGCGCTATGGGGCTGCAGGCAGGCAGACCCTGCCGTGGGGCTGCAGGCAGACACTGCCGTGGGGCTGCAGGCAAACACTGCCGTGGGGCTGCAGGCAGGCAGACACTGCCGTGGGGCTGCAGGCAGACCCTGCCGTGGGGCTGCAGGCAGACAATGCTCTGGGGCTGCTGGCCGACTTTCTCTGGGGTCTGCAGTTTCCCAGGGCTGCAACAGGGTCATCCACAGCACTGGGCTGGCCGGGTGTTGGAACAAGCAGGCGGGCAAGGAGTGGAGTAATCGGTCTGGTGTCGAGGAACCTTAGTCCAGTGGAATGGGGAAAACGAATCTGTTTGGTTCGTCTCCTTGGTGCACAGGGCTTTCAGGGCCTGATTATGGGGGGAGAGCGCACAAACACGGCACCAGAGAATGGCTGCTTGCCTTGTGAAATGGCGTTAATCATGCGGACCCCATTATCAGGGGTCGGGAGCGGGTGGTGCCGGTCACCCTCCAGCCCAACAACATCTCGGCAGCCGTCGGAGCCGCAACAGGATCGCGCCCACCTCTCTCCCGGTGGGCGAACACACCCGCAGACCCCGGTCAGCCCCGGCAGGCCGGCACCGCCCCGCCGCCCGGCCATCTCCACTGTGTCGGGACGGGGGGGAGAAGGCGCGGGTCTCCCCCCCGCACCGGTGGTTCCGCCCGGGCTGGCGGCGCGGCGCATGCGCGGCGCGGAGCTGCGCAGTCACGGCGCCCGCCGCCATGGCCGACCCGCGCCTCAGGCAGATCAAGATCAAGACCGGCGTCGTGAGGCGGTGAGTGGCGGCTGGGGCAAGGCCCGGCACGGCCGGGCCGAGGGACCGCCGCGGGGATCCGTGCGGGACCGGCCGTGCCCGGCACGGGGCGGGCCGTGCCCGCGGTACAGCGCGGGGCTGGCGGGCTGCGCCGGAGAGCGGCCCTGGCACGGGCTTCCAGCCC
Source organism: Cyanoderma ruficeps (assembly GCA_008694505.1). Classification (NCBI taxonomy): domain Eukaryota; kingdom Metazoa; phylum Chordata; class Aves; order Passeriformes; family Timaliidae; genus Cyanoderma; species Cyanoderma ruficeps. The sequence goes on from VZDJ01000135.1 coordinate 313,009, forward strand.
TCGCGTACCGCCGTCGGGAACAGGCCCCGGTGTTTCGGGACACGCTTAATGCGTGTTTCGTTCCCTTTCGGTAGTGCCTGTGGGAGTCGAGGGTGGTCACCCGGCCCCCTCGCTGTGCACGGCCGTCTCGCCTCATACCTTGCCGAGGAACGAAGCCTCAGATGTTTTGGGTTTTTTTTAATAACCGAAGCCGGTGTTGAATATTTCTGGTTGAGAAGTTGCAGAACCAGTGGCATCACAGAAGCGATTAGGTTGGAAAAGGCCTCTGAGATCATCGAGTCCAACCTGTGGCCAGACACCACCACCTTGTTAACTAGACCACAGCACTCCAGTCATTCCTGAAACTCCTCCCGGAATGGGGACTCCACTACCTCCCTGGCTAGTCCTGGTAGATTCGTCGCCAGAGCCTTGATCTTCCATTGTTTTAAAAGAGTCGTAGTTTTTAAGGGGAGTGTATCTGTCAGGATCAGTTTTATTATAGTTTTAGTGTCATGGTGAGGTTTAATAAGGTTACAAAGACTGTGCTGACTCAGGCAGAGACAAGAATTAGTGTGTGTGCTGGATGAGGATGTTAAATAGTTCCGTTTCATACAATCAGCTTTATGTTATGACTTTGCAATAAGGGATGCAGATTTTCTTATACGTGATTCACTTTGAAAGGTCGGACTTGAAGACTGGAAAAGTTGTCACTGTTGGTGTTAAAGGCACTTCAGGATTTCTCTGAGCACAGGAGCAAACCACACAACTGTTTGCATTTCAGAGCTAGTACAAAGAAGGGATGGAAACGTTTGGGTAAACAATACAAATGCAGTCAGCAGGATTCAGATTTGCTTTTGGAGAACGTCCCTGTGAATAAGCAAGTAAATTTGGCTTGAGTGTGTTATGCAGTAGCAACAAGCTTTGTTCTGCGGTATCTACAGCTGCTCTGCAGCAGCAGGCGTTCTGTAAGTGAAGGTAACTTTAAAATAAAAGGGGAGAAAAATGTTATCTTCACTCCCTGTGAGGACATGATACAGCAGCAGCTCCCACTTCTGTGACAGCTGCACACAGATACAAGGAGAGGTCTGGCTCTGTCCCATTCCACCCTTCCTTCTCTATCCACAAGCCTGGTTATGCATTCAGCTGCAGTGGGCATACTCGTGTCAACTTGGGAGCATTGACACTGTCCTCTTACTTTAAACTACAACAACTCCATAGGTATTTTTTTTCCTGGTGCATGAAATGACTTGCATAGAGACTTATTAAGCATTCTATAAAGCAATTCACTTAGCACTTCAGTTAATTTTCATTAGATTTTTTTTCTGTTTTCTGTTTAGAAAAGCACACTGAATCTAGCATGTAATATTGTTTTCCAACCATGCTCAGTGCTCAGGCTTTAAAGATATATATAAAAAAAGGTAGAGGTCAAGATACAGATATAGGTTGGGATATAGAGAGCTTTTTAGACATTTCATTTGATTTGTGTTAATCATCTGTTTGTAGCATATTTTTTTTTCATTAGTTACCTAACTTGTCACTTTTTTCTACACTAAGAATTAAGCAACTGTTCTGCTTTGGATTTTTTTTTTAAAGCTGTAAGTCATAAATTCTTTGTGTACTTCTGTCAAGAGACTGTGTTTTGGGTTGTAGGTAATGTACTTGCTTGCACATTTCTTACATTGCTGTGTATCAGTGAAAGAAATTAAAACGAGAATTAGGGAGATCTTTTGCTTTTTTGGCAAATCTGATAGCTAGGCTCTTGGTGATTTTATACTTTCAACAGTTTTTAAATCAGAAGAAGTAGATTTGATGAGCATGAGTAGTAATGTTTTCTGTGTTTGTGGCTTATGTCCTAGCAAGCAATGCTTTTCATTTAATCACTTCAAAATAGTTTCACTCTCAGTAAATCCAAACAACTACCCACTGGATCGTGAGGGAATTGACATGGGGGAAAAGAGAGCCTTCTAAAATACCTTATTTGCATTTCAGATTGGAAATAATTTTAAAAACCACTGCAAACAAAGTAAGTCGGGTTGCCTGAAAATAGCTCTGACATTTGCCCATAGTTTCCATCTGATTAAGTGGAAGTGACACCAGTAGATTAGAATGAGNGGCAATTGTGTTAGTTTAACTTTAACAATCTTTTAACATGCTTGTTTAAATGTGGCTGACATACCATAATTACAAATCTACAAGCCTTGATTATAGAATTTTACATCATGAACCTATGGGGAAAGTGTATTGATTTTTTGTGAAGCAATTCCTTTTTTTTTTTAATTTACTGTTCTAAAACTGTGGTATCTTCGCAAGATTGTTCTTTTGCCTGCTGCACTGGTGCTGATACTATTTTTTCTCTTTGTGAAATAGCATCATACTGCAAAGCAATTTACAGTGATTCTTGTCCTCTCTCCAAGCACAGGAAGTTCTGCAAATTACATAAAATTCTTGGTCCGATTTTAAATATAAATGCGAACAATTCTCTTAAATGGAATTATTTTACTGGTGAGTTCAGGATATATTTTGCGCAAGAGAAGTAAGAAGAATACAAAGATTCCTTTTGCTTGTTCACTTTATTATTGCTAATTCAAGCACAAAACTAGTTTGTGTTCTTGGTTATTTAAGAAATTCGCTATTTCTGGTGTGAGTCAGAAATTTTCTCCATCTTCTGTCCACCATATGAAGTATGGTTGCTTTCTTGCATGTTGCTCATTAGCCAGAGACCCTCACTGAGACTCACAGCACCCATGTGCTGATAAGAAACTCAGGTCTCTCCTCTTTATTCTTGTGATAATTAGAAGACTCTGTGCAGCAACTGTTGGTTAGCTCAGTTAATGGGAAGAGCTAGGATATCTTCTGTTATTTGGGTATTGAGCAATGATCTGCAGAGCTGCTCAGCAGTACTGAGTCAGCATGATAGAGTGATTTAATGTTTGTACAGTACACATCTGGGAGCTCAGGGATTCAGGAGTGCATATACAGAACGCTCTGTTGGATACAAGCTGACTCCCAAAACCACTGACACTGAAGGGTTAAATAACATTTCTCAGGGTACAGATTGTGCCTCTGTTGCCCAGGGTTGTCACCAGCTCAGTCCTGGAGCTGTAAATTTGGGTTCGGTGTTAGTCAAGTGTGGTAACTGTGGTCCAGAGCTACTTAGATACCTATTAAGTGTCTTAGATACCCTTTGTCCTGCTCCTGGCATCAGGATCAGATACACGAAGTCTTGAGTTGGCCCTGAGTTTGAAGACTGCTTTGAGACTTTGAGACTTACTAACAGTCTCTTTCCCACGTGAAAACCCCTGGTTTATGTGGTCTGAGAGAAGAGTGCACCTGCATTTACAGGTTGTCTGAGGTAACATCTGTGACATGCAGGGTCACCAGCCTGGATAATTAGTTGGAAGGTCTAGAAACATGCCTGCCTTCTTTCAAAGGGTTTCCTATTTATCTGATCCTTTTCAATTCAAGTTTTCTTTTAACTTCACAATAACCAACAGTACCCACACGTATCTTAAACTATGACAAGAGCACAGTTGTTGCTGTGGAAATTGCATAGTGTGTTGGTTTGTTTGGTTTTTGGGGTTTTTTTAATGGGTTTGATTCCACTTGTTATTATACCTTTAAAGCAGATCTAAGTAATTCCTTTTGAGAAATATTTCACAAATTTAAATTAGTAATGATCAGGTCTGAAAGATTGTCTCTTGCATTCCTTCTTCTATCCCATTGGCTCTTTAAAAAAAATCTGGCATCTCAGGTTTTTTGTGTTTACCATTATCTTCTGCCCCTGAGGCAAAACTGTCTTCTGCATGTCATTGCTGACTATTATAATCTGTTATCATTTTAACTGGCAAATTAAAACACCCAAGCAGGCTTATGACCAGAAATGCTGTTAGTGATAAAATATTAAGGAGGAAAGCATTTTTTTCCTCTTTAAAAATTTTCATTTTGGTGAGAATATGTCCAAAACTGTGGCTTTTAACCTTCAGTTATTTAAGCAGTCTTTCAAAAGTTTGGAAATACAGTAGTTCCAGTTGCTTGGTAGTGCCAGTTTGATGGCTTTGTGTATATATGTGTAGTGCTTTTGTCTTTATTTTTCTTCACGGTGTGGAGCCAAATACTCACCTGTGTGGATTAAAAAGATACAAATAATTATTTTCTGTTGAATTAGAATGTGGATCCATGGGAAATGTAGAAAAATGGTGTTAAATTTATTGTAGTGCTTTATATGCAGGAGATGAATTACAGCTGTGCTAACAACCATTATCCATCCTGGCTTGACATTGAGTATTATTGAATTATATGTATCATATTGGTGGAAATCTCATTGAAGACCCTGAGACCCATTGTTTTTTCTTTTAACTGTACTAAGTCTTTCTGATGCATTGTGAATTGCCTATGCACATAATATGACTACAATTCTATCTAATTTTTCTCATTGTTGTAGCACTTATAGTTACTCCCAGCTGGGAAGGGCCTAGAGGAGGAATTAGATTCTTCTAGATTCAAACCTTCTAGTAGATTTGGGGTTTTTTCCAAAACAAAAAGGGTTATAAAGGGAAAATGGAGTGAAGCTCTTTGGCAAATCATATTATTTCAACATCAGAGGCTTCATTTCTTGTTCTTCTCTAAAACTGAAGTTCTTGGGCTCCTTAGCATTTACAACTTTCAGTAGAGGCAAGAACAAGTGAAGCCATGAAGATTCAGAGAGACCTCTAGTAACACAGATGATACAAAAATTTTTAACTTTACATGTAATTTTTAACTTGAAATGATTTTCTGACTTAAAAAATTGTGTATCTGATTTTCATCTTTTTTTACAGTAGTAATCCTTGAGAAAACTCAAGCTTGCAAAGTTTCCCTGAAATGCCATGGTAAATCCAACAGTTCTGTAAGATGTTAGATGCAGAAGGGGCCAAAAAATTCTGCATATACTTGTGTATTGTTACATCTTGAGTCTTAAAAGAGAAAATTTATCTTTGGTGATGGTTTTGTCACTAGAAGAAGAAAATAAGCTCAAAAACTTGGTATCCAGTCTAAATCAGAAAGTGGGCACTCATGGCTAAGAAAACACGGCAGTTTGCATACCTAGGTCAAGGACTGTATTTCTTCATCCTTCCTTGGCGTTTTCTCTGGGGCCCTGTAGTCTGTAAAGTTTGTATCCTTATGTAGCCTTAGTGAACCCAAGAGAGCACATAAGTAAAATTTGCTGATCAGGGACCTTGTTTTTTAAGCTTTGCAGGTAGTGATTAGCTTATTGCCAGTGTTCCTGCAGTTGCTGAATTACTCATCTTATAATTATACATAGTGTAAATATATTATACTATAAGAAAAATTACTATTATACTATTAATACTAATATTTACTATAAGAAACTTATTATTACACTATTATGGACTTCTAAGTTTGTACTAAGCACAGGTATCTCATTATCTAGTCAATAAATACTCTCACTCTGTGCTCTTAGGCTGAATCCATGGGATGTTACCATGTACAATGGTTTATGGTAACATTAGTTCTGAAGAGATGCATGGCCTTTCAACAGGGAATTTTCTCAACAGCAAAACTGAGCAGTCCCCCCTCATCATCCTCAGAGCTCTGCTTGCTCAGTCCAGCCAGGAAAATGTTTCTTGTTTTGATTTTTTTAATACTGCAGAGAAGTCTATATTTGGTGCCATTCTAGCTTATGTAGAATCTGAATTTTCGCCAACTATTGGATGTTGGGGGCACATTAGGAGTAGTAGCACATACCTGTTCTCTCCTTGTACCATTTTACCACTTTTATTCTAGGCATCCATTAGTAGTTCCTGTCCGTGACTGTAGAAGAAGGTAGAAGTTTTGTCTATGAACAGAGGATCTTAATTTCATTATGCATGTAGAAAACTCCCATTGTAAATAATCTTTTCATGTGTCAAACCTCAGATAAACTGCCCTTCTTATGATCAGAGAGAGATCTGGTTGCTACTGCTAATGGTGTAACTACAGGAGATGAGAGTATTGATGTGTATGGACTGGAGTACGACTGTAGGTGCCTTGGTGGAGTGACGGACAAGGGCCATTTGGGGCTCTTTCTGCAGCAGACAGAAGTTAGAACAGCACTTGCAACTCTGCACCCTAAGCAGACTGGGGGTGAAGTCCCTTGAGAAATCAAAGTAATCCTAAATATGGTGATCTCATTTCCCTCTCCCCTTCTCTGGTTCTCTGGTTTCTGATGCTAGTCAAACCTTTTGCTGAGCTCACTCAATTTGCTTAACCCATGAGAAAAACTGTCATCTTGTTATTTGTTTGGGCTGTGGTTTGTTTGGGGCTTGTTTGTTTTGCTTTTGTTGTTTTTTATTTGGGGGGATGGTAATTGTTATTGTTTACTTTGGGTTTGTTTTGTTTTGTTCATTGTCTTAATTTCCTGCAGTTTTGGTGTGGAGAGATCATTTGAACAACAGTCCTAGCAGAGAGGTGTGTGCTAGAGCCAGGGAGGGGAAGACTTCTGTTCACCTTTTGGTGGTCAGCTTTTTTACTGTCTCAAACCATCTTGTGTTACTTTGCTCTTCAGGTTAGGGAGCTGAAGTGGAGGAGAGTGAGTAAAGCAAAATGGATAAGGAAGTAAATCATAATGACATGGAAGGGACTTTTTTTCTCCTTCTGCCTTTGGGCTCTTCTGGGTTTAGTCTCCAGCTTTAAAATAACAAAACAGTTTCTTACAGAGAAAACAGAAATTGTGAAATTATTAAATGTTAAGTGATGTGAAAGTCAAATGTGTAAAGAATTTTAAATGGGCAGCAGCCATAGCTAGGAGCTGACCTCTTGTCTGTAAAAGCATTTATGGTTTAGTTTTGTTCTTCAGTGATAAAAAGTCTTTAACTTGATTTCTAGAGGCAGGTATACCCCCAGAAATGTCACTTTATTTGTTTCTTTATATTCTTTCCCTAGTAGTTAACTACTGACTGGCAGTAGAGGCGAGGTGTAGAATAACTGGATCTTATGTTTCTACTTTTTCATTGTGAAAGACTGGGAGCTTTTAGTAAAATACTCTGTTTAGGTTATTTTCATCTGTTGTTTCTAGGGATATAGACCTCCAGGGTCCATGAAAAATAACTAAGGAAAGCAAGCTTGTTGTCAGTAGATTTAAGTCAAGTGTGTGGGAGCCTTCACTTCAGTTGAACATTTATGTATAGCTAAAAAGAGCTAATATAAATGGAGACTTGAAGAATGAGGATAATATTTATTGTATGCAGTTGTTTGTCAGTTTTTACTTCTTAAACATCTGGTATTAGAAAGGAAAGGAAGGACTTGAGAATTTTTGGTTCATAGACGTAGTTTTAAAGGGGGAAAATAAAAATTTACTCCTAGGTGATACCATCATTATTTGCCACATGCCTCAAATCAAAAGCTCTTGTATACTTTGTGATAGTTTGTGGAACGGCTAGCACTTGCTAGAAAGCAGGATGGTTGTATAGACTGCAACAAAATATATTAAAAAATGAAACTTCTTTACAGATGTTGTGGGCTTTTTTAACACCTGACCCAACTGCAAAATATTTTTATACCATTATTTTAATTGTGACTCTTTGTTCTAGTATTTCGATAACTTACTCTTCACAGAAATGGTTAACTTTTTAAAAAATCATTGCTATCTTAAAATTTGAGGCCTTATTTTGAAACTCCAGGATAAAAGAAGAGTGAAGTGTAAATAACACTCTAATGTCCAAAGGAAATACTGAATCTGTGTAAAGAATAAAAAGAACAAATCTAGGTTGGCTTTGAATGTGACTTACCCTGTGCAATAAGAAATTGATTGTTTAGATATTTTGTAGACATGTTGGGTAAAACTGGACTTGAGCCGGTTTCTCTATACACCTCTCTAAGACTTTTTTCTGCATTTTCAGAACAGATCAACCTTACAGGTACACTGTATATTATAAAACTATAGTCAGTGATTTGCAAATATACTTCAGAAAATGATGACTCTTAGGAATTTGTGGATGTTAGGTATACAGTACCAAATCAAGCCTTTGTTTTATTGGGCTGTGGTATCTTCAACTGAACATAGGAATATCTTTAAGTCTTCCAAATAGTATTTTTGTACAGCAGTTTTTGGCACAAGAAAGTGCACAGCACCATAATGTGACAGAGGAGGTGTATTGGTTTTGCACAGGCTGGTTTTTGGTAGCAGGGAGCCCACAGAGTTGCTTCTGTGAGAAACTGCCCGAAGCTTCCACCATGTCCAGCAGAACCAATCCCTGATGGCTCTGAGGATGGACATGCTGCTGGACAAGCCTGGGCCAAGGAGAGATGGTG
>VZDJ01000135.1:326276-360916 GCA_008694505.1 Cyanoderma ruficeps
TATTGCCCATATACAGGCATATATGTGTGATACTATATGTATATATGTGTAATATACAGTTATGATAAAAAGTAATTCACATCAGTTCCTTTTTAAAAAAAAAAATTGATCTTTCAGTTAAAAGTTAAAGTTGCTAAACCTTATATTTGTTACAACACCGTTAAATGTTTGCTAAAGTTAAGCCACTTGTAGTTTTTATGGTTGCAGGTTTTTTCATCTGTGAATGACCCGTATCCTTGAAATGTACACAAATGCAGCACATTATGGTCTGGTACCTACTGAGCTGTTCTTACTCTGTTCACTGTGTATGGGCACACCATATGTAAAGATTCTGGTTTGCATCCATTCTAATCTTTTCAAAAAAAACCCCAAACTAACCAACCAACCAGAAAACCCCACCACCAGAAAAAACCCAACCCAAAACAACAAAAACCGAACAAAACAACAAACAAAAACACCAAACAAAAAAAAACACAAAGAAAAACCCCACTCAACCCAGAATCTATTTTCCAGATACAAAAGGGTTAAAGGAAGAAGAGAGGAAAGTATCGTGCAGGTATTTTTGTGTAGAGATCTGCTGAAATTTTTCAGAGGTGATTGTTAGTATTTCTCCATTCTGAAATTCCACTTATTTTTAAAATCAAGTTATCATCTTAATTAGTGTCTCCCCAACCTACATACGTGGTAGAAATGGCTTCATGACATCTAGAGAAAGGATCTAGTACAGGAAATGTCTTCAAATCAGAGCTTCTTTAATAGCATTAGCTATCAGCATCCTAATCTTATGAATGATAAATGGAATATTAACTTAGATAAATCTGAGTCCTGAACAAACTGTGGCAGGAAATTTGTCACAGAAAATGTTCTCATATTTCAGATTTCTTGTGTATCTTTTTTTAAAAGGAGAATATTTCAAGTTCTTTTTCCGATATCTACAGCTGCTACAAAAATAGGTCAATAAATACAGATGCAATTCTTAAGTATCCAGATCTGGAAAAGGTAGGGAAAAGTTCTAGTTCGAAACTGAGTGAGAACATACAGTCTTTGCATGTTTGATAAAAGTATGCAAACTTGAGGGAACACTCAGTTTGAAGTTAGTGTGCATAGAAAGAGATGTTAATGTGAAAATACAAATGATGACATGCATTGAACCTTTTGGCTAAAATTTAAAATTGTGAAAAATTATGTAAAATGTTTCATTCAGCAATGTAAGCTGGGTTTAGTTCCAGTGGGATACACATTCAGTGAGTGAGTCACATAAAAACTTTGTTTAATCATACCTCTCCCCTTGCTCCACCAGGGAATTTGTTCTCATTCAAAAAAAGTCCTCTGTCTCACAGGTTGATTAAAATGAACTTTTTTGGAAACTAAAAGTAGCAAAGCAAATAATACTGTCTCGAATTAAATCAGGTAACCTTGATCAAACAATTAACTTATCCTCTATTACGCTGATACTGGAACTAGTTCCAGTTGTTGGAATTACAGCCACTCATTTAGTGTCTTTATTATCAGTAATTAGGCTCCTGTCTTTCTCCAGTTCTCCTTCTCAAAGCTGGTACTTGGCTTACTTGTGGAAATTGTCCTGGTCGATACCCAGAGTATGAACTCTGCCCACAGCTGAAGAGGCTTTGTGGGGCTGATGCCCCTCTCTGGTGGTGTGACTCCACAAGGACTACAGCTAGTTGAGGTGTGTGTTGCTGCAGCCCAGCTTAGACTGGCTCTGTGGAGCCGTGGCTTAGGGCTATTTTAGCAAATAAACTCTTGTGAAAAACAGGGAGAGCTCTGGCTGCTGCATTATCAGGACATTCTCAGTGGATTTTTTTTTTTTGCCATAGAGCTGCAGTGGTGCTTTTGTGGCAGCTTCAGTTCACAGAGGTTCTTGAGACCCCAGTAACATTCTGTCCATCCTCAGCACTCCTAGCGGGGCACTTAACCATGACAAATTATGAATTCATTTGCACTAATGTGATCATGAAGCTCTCTACTAGACCTTTATTTATTCTCTTTTCATTGTATAATACATTCTTTGCTTCTTGGATCTGTTCTTTTTGATGTTAAATTCTCTACAAACAATCTTATGTAGGTTGATCTTACTCTTGTTTGGGGAAGGATTTTCTTCAGCATGATATCAGGCCTACAGTAGTATCTCAGTGTTTGTTCTGCTCCTGAACTAGCTAAAGAGAAATTGTTCCAGTGTTTTTCAGATCCTGAAAGATGTTTTGGTTCATATCTAGTATTGTGTAATCTAACATACACGTAATGAATACAGTAATAAATGAATACAGTAATAAAGTGGGGGATGCAACAGCAAAATTGCAGTAACAACAAATACTGAAGTTTGATAATGGGATTGCAGTGTAATAGTTACTGTAGGACATTACATTAGACTAGTGTAATATTTCTCTGACCTTCAAACTTATTTACATTACTCTTGAATCTATGCTTATTGGCAAAAAGCATCATGCTTCCAAGTATGGGCCCATTATTAGGAATAAAACAAGGATTCCTTTTCCTTTGAAAGACAGGAAATAAAATTGTTGTAAGTTATGGAACTGTTACTGTTGTCTGTGACACCCAAATCAGCATCAAGAAAAGTGGAGAAAATACTCTTTATATAGTATAGCTAAATTTGTCATTTCCTAGATAAAGCTTTTTCACAGTGGTTAAAAGCCTTTTTTTTTGTAAAACTGCGTATTATCTTCCAGGTCTGTAGCTTTTGAGTGGGGGGCTGTTATCACTGATGTAACTTTTTACTATAATAGAACAAGATTAACACAATCACTTGGTTGTTAATTGCAGGCTGGCAAAAGAAAAAATTATGTATGAAAAAGAAGCAAAACAGCAAGAAGAAAAGATTGAAAAAATGAAAGCTGAAGCATGTGATGATTATGGAATTAAGAAGCAGGTAAACTATCCTAGAACTTGTTTTATAAAATCCTTATTTATTTTCATTTAATCATAGTCATTTTTAGATAGAGGAATCTCCTGTACTTTTCTCTAGACTCATGTTATATAAGTACTAGACTAAAATCCTGTTATGAAAAGCAGCCATAGAAATTTCTTTAAGGTGTTAAATTATAAGGATTGTAGTTTATGTATCTGTATTACTTAGCACTTTGTGTCAGGATGGCTGTTACTCACCAACTCTGCGTGAGGCCATCACGAACTCTTTCTCAGAAGCACAAAGAACCTGTGGTAAACACATGGTCTGGATGGACGTGCTGCTCACTGCAAATGTTACAGCAAAGTGAGAATGCCTGATGGTTAATATGAAGGGGAAACATTTCAGCTCTTGAGTACACGAGTACCCTTTTGGTAAAATCACAAACCTCAGAGAAAGAGAGCAGTGGGTTTGCAGCTGCAGAGCTGGTGGAGTCTGTAGTGAAGCCACAGGTCAGGAGGGGACATGCTGCACTTACGTCTGCTCAAGAGTATGGTTTAGTGTCACTGTTACAGTATGATTACATTTCTTCTTGGAGGGTTTCCCACAAGGGTAGTGGCACAGGGATGGCAGACAGTTGGTACATACCCTTTTGGAAGAAGTGGTGTCACCTTTCCTGCTCAGGAGAAGGCGGCTTGGGTTTGGGAGATTGGTGTTTATTCTCTACAGTAGTGTGAAATGTCTGTGCTTCACTGTGGTCTTCATTTTCTTTCAGCTCACTATCTTACCTTTTGATTATGTTTTTTCTCCAAGTATTTCCCAGATGCTTTATCTCAAATCTTCCCAGAAATCAAAACTGTAAACTAAAATTATTTTAATTTACTAGTCATAAACATACCTTCTGGCATCCTGTCTTTATTTTTGAACAATGGAAGAATAGGTTAAACAAAATTCAAATACAAAATCAAGAAAAGACAGGTGAAAGCCCTTTTAGAAAAAGCTGAACCAACTTTTTTAGTAAATTCATATTTCAGTTCATATGTCCATGTTCTGTCTTGCTTTCATTATGCCATGGGAGTGAAATACAAATAAAGGTTTGTATTTATTGAGCAGAGCTGTCTTCTGCCTCACCAGACTGAGACTTGAAGATCTACAAAACAGTAGCCTTTCTGAAGAACTGGTGCTAACAAGAAGTAATGAATTCAATTCCTATTTTTAGTGTTGCCCATTCATCAGATTATTTGACTGCATCGTGGTATTTCCACAGTGACCTGCAAGAAATCATGAAAGTCAAAAACAGCAGTGGCTGTGAACTTCTGCTGAAATTGTTACATACTACTGGAAGGTATTTTTGGAGACCAATGACAAAAGCCTTCACAGAAAACAGTCTTGATTCATTCAGAAATTGCCTGATCCACTTTGAAAGCAGTCAGTTCCTCCAATGACATCCTCACTTCTTGTTTATTTAGAGCACTTTGCATTCTGGAAGTTGTTAATATTTCAGGTTACTAAAAATCTGGAGACTGCAAAGGAAGTTACATAGTGCCAGGAGAGATTGCTCAGAACAATATTTTGGATACAGTAAAGACTTTGAGATGTTTTTCAGAAAAAATACCTGTAGTTACACATTTTAAGAATTGCTTCTAGTTAATCTCTAATTTCTATTCTAGGGTGAATAACTTAAAATACAGTTGTATATAGTCTTTGTTTTGGTAATGAAAAGTAGCATTTGGGGGATGGGAACAAATTCAGTCACTTGAGACTAGGAGAATAGTTTTAACTATTAGTTTAGCTGATGTACTGGCTAAATCATATATATGTGTGTACGCATTTATGTATATGCACAAATCAGTCTAGAGTTCAGGGAGGGAGCATAAAAAGCTTAAAAGCAATATTTTCTCTTGAAAACTCTCTGTAGTACCGTTTTCATTTAGCTTTCTAGTTACAACTCAAAACATACAGTTTTACATACAAAAGTAAATATGGAAAAGTTCACTTTAAAGGGACTAACACCATTCCTACAGCATATGTAGTCTTAGAGCATGTCTGGTTTGTAATGAGGGATCAGTCCCTTTGTAGAACAGTAGGGTTTGACTCTGTTTTTCTCCTAACTCCCCATGTATTGGGGCAGCTCACGGTTCCAGTGGACTCAAGTGTTCTCTAGCTGAGGCAGTGACCATCTGGAGTGGCTGGCAGTTGTCACATGCCAGCCCTCACCTGAACTGTCCAGAAGGACTTGCTTAGTGAGGAGCAGGTTCAATATCAGAAAAACAAAAAAAGGACAATTTTCTTGCAGTGCTGGTAGATGCTGACCAAAATTATAATTTGAAGATTCCATTGCAGTCTGCAAGATGACTTTGTTATGGTAATAAATATTAAAATACTTCTGATTTATCCCACCAGGTGCAAATTCTGCTTATACTTTCTCTGGGTAGCAAGAAGTAGTGTAGTTCTACCTGACTGTGGATTTTGTCTTAATGAAATCTTAGTTTCTACAGTTATAACCATTCTCAATATATGAAGACTTTCCACTGAACTTCATAATACTGCTGTAATAGAAAATTTTCACACAGTATCATTTGAGTGCAGACTAACGGTAGAAACCATTAGCATTCTGTATTTCTGTGGTTGTTGATGTTCATATATAAATAAACATCCTTTCACAGCTCATGCTTTATATTGAGACTTGTGAGTGGGGGAGAAGCAAGGTATCTGCTCCATGTTTCCTCTCTCTGGGATTGTAAATATACTCTGGTGGTTTTGCTAACTGGCAACATTTTTACTGACAAATTTTTAGTGGTAAATTTTCATGTTTTTAAACGTAATTCTACAGTTCCAAGTTACTTCTTGAGTAAGGTCATTTCTAGATGAATTAAGAATTCAGTGGATTTAACACAGAGTTTAATCTCTGACTGTCAAAAGGTACATAAGAGTATATAAAGCACATCTTGCTAATATGCAGGTTTTTTCAAGTATTTGTGAAAACTGGAATATTTCTCTTGCTTTGTTCAGTGAAAGAGTGCCTTCTGAAAGACCTAAAAAGACACGCATTTGAAAGCTACTGTTTTAGAAAATAATGTGAAAGATGGTAATTTGCTGCTGATGTTATTACTTTCTTGCTGAAAGGAAGCTTGTAATGTTCTAGGACTTTCTAAATGTCTGTTTAGCCTCACAGAAATATTCTGGTTAGTTTAGTTGGATTTTTACATTCTTAGCTCTTTTCAACCTGATTGGTTCAAAGTTTCATTCTTCTCACAGACTGACTAAGATAGATTAAATGTATAGTTTCACATCAATCTAGTCATTTGCGTAATTAGTTTTTTTGCCCCCTAAGAATAGATGATCTTTGTTTAATAATATGAATTCTAGCTCTGGATGCTTGGTAAATAGGCAGTGGAAATGGAGTGAAGACCTAATGCTTCTCCTTATGTATTTTGACAGTGTCCTTAACAAGTACAGTTTGTTTACTGAAAAGCCAGCAACCTGGAATTCTCTGGACCCAGTACAGGATTGTATTCCTAACACAGACCTGGTATTAAAGATGCATTCAAGCTTTATGAAAGAAACCAAATTATGAAAAAGCATTACCGTGATCATCCTTTTCCCCTTCTGTTTTCCAAAGAGTGTTTTCCTTCTTATCTAGGCAGATACAGGTACTTTCAAATTCCAGACTTTTTGTCTTTTACATCCTAAAATGATCTGCTTTGGAAGAAATAGGATTAGATCTTACCTGAGAGGAGCTGTAAAGAAAACCCACTTGAAATACCAAGGAATTACATCTAGAGGGTTTTCTCCTCCCCCATCTGTTTTCCTCCTACAGGTGGTAGGTAGTTTGTTGTTGGCACATGGACATTTCTTGAAGCACTCAAGCACTGTAGAAAGAAGACAGTGTTCTCCAGTCTTTTACTGAAGCTTTTCTTCAGGGTCCTTCAGGAGTCTTGATCAATGTATTTGACAACTTGCCTACAGCACGTGTACTGCTGTGTTCAGTATTTGTGGGTAGTTAAAGCTTCTTTTGGGCCTGAAAGGAAGAAATCATAAAACTGTGTTTCCTACAATTCTTATATGCATTTGTGGGGTTTTTTTTGTCCAAATTCACCTTAATGCTGTATCTCCTTTGAGTTCCTGCCTTCCCTGTGCCCAGCTTCTTCCTATATTATCTGTGCTGTACTACTCCCTATATCCCTACACCATAATCCTGGCTGAGCACGCTGATATTACTAAGGCCCAGTGCCTTGATACTACTCCTGTTTACTGCTGAGATGAGAAGTACTGCAATGGTGTGGATTTAAGTCACAAATATGGATTAGCCAACCAGGAGCCTTAGCATGATTATTTATTGTGCGGTATTAATTTTATTTAGTGGGATTACTAAATTTTGGAACCTCTGGTGTTTGTGATACTTAGAGATTACTTTTTTTCTTTTAGGTCCCTGTCCTTCCACCAAATATGGGTGTAATTAGCCAGTGGATTCCAAGTGTTTTACAGACTTTTTGAGGAAAAGCAGTTCGTACTAGTAGTATGTTTTAGCAAAAAATTGTCTGCATGTCATGTCCTTATCTCTGCCATCTTTGAGTAGATCCATACTGGCAGGATTATCTGTGCAACAGAAAATGGGCAAGGGATTATGTGACAGTGTCTAAAAGCTAGACTATATATTCATTTTTGTGTATATAATTGGTACATATATGACTCATTTACATTTGTCGTGGTTTTTAGCCCACCTCTTCTGTTCACAACACCACTCTTGTCACGTGAAACAAAACTGCCACTATGCCCTGTGACCCAGTAGTGTATTAGGGTGTCCTTAGAGCAAGGAGGGCCCTATGGAGTTTGGGAGGATTTTTGTTTTGTTTCGTGCAGGATTTTGTGTTGCTTTCAAATTATTTGTGGATCTGCATATGTCTAAATCTTATGGTTAGATGTGGGTCAGTTGGGAAAAAAACCCAAATCAACATACTCTGCTTCTGGTTTTTTTCAAGCTGATAAAACTATTCTCTCTCCCTCCCTCATTATTATTACTGCATTTTTAAAAGTTACTAAATTGTTCTTATCTGAACCCAGAAGGTTTCCCTTTTCTTCCTGTTATCTTCTCCCCACTAGGTTAGGGGCAGGAGCAGGTGAGCAGCTGCCTGGTCCTTAGTTGCTTGCTGGGGTTAAACAATAGTCCTTAGCTGGAGCTGGAATTGCTCTGGGCTGGTCAGTGGAATTTGAGTCATGTCACAGGGATGGAAATGGCTGCAGTGCCTGGCACTGGAGTTTGAGTGGTTGTCGTGCTTGTCGCCCCTACATTCTGTCCAAAGGTTGGGCAGAAATTTGAGAGAATTTAAAGAACAAACACTTTGAAAAATCTAGCCATAAAGCTTATATAATTATTTCAGCTTTTGACTTTACTATGTATATTTGTAAAAGTAAATAGTCTTATCTGGAATTATCAGCATTACTGGAAAAGAAAGTGGTTTATGCAGAAGTTATATCATAATGGTTCCATAGAATTCCTGTTCTAGTCGCCAGCTGTTAGTTCTAGGAGTTATCATCCTTCTGATTTTTATTCATCATTGCATAACCACTGGAACAGGTAAATAAAACTTGGGTAACCCTTCAGAAATCAGTCAAATGTTGTTTTGATTGGAATGATTTGGGTAGATTTGTTTATTTCTTAGATCAGGCAGGACTGTAGATAACAGATTCTAGATTTACATGCCTTCCCAGGTTGTTTATCTAGTAGCACATATCAAGTAAGTTACAAATTTCCTATGATCTGCCAGCTTTACAATACACAAGTACCTAGTGCAAGGAAGTTATTATTGGATATTCTCACTCCTGTAGGTATTTTACTACATAGAGCAAAAGGCATCATTTCATGCAGTTTATGGCACACCTCATTCTGTAGATGTTATATTGACTGATGAAAGTGTAAAATTAGAAACTAAAGCTTTTTCTCTCAAAACCAAATGGACTAAGTGACACTTAAAAACTTGGTGATAAATGAATAGATAAATTCCTGAATAGATAAATGCATTCTTACCTACAGCTTAACGTCTCTTTTACAATGACCTTTTGGTACAGCAGCATTAATTCTAGCAGGACAGTACAATGTAAGAATGACAGAAAGAAGAAAGGAAGGCTTTTTGTTACAGGTTATCCTGAATGGAGATATTTAATATCTAAATATGTAACAAATTTTCATTTCTAAATAGATTTAACATTGCTGACAACTCTGCACATCTTTTCCTCTCAGTGTTTGGTGTTCAGATCCAGAAATGCTCCATGAAATAAATGTTCCCTTTCTTAAAACTGACGTTGTTTTCTTTAGGAGGTGGCAGGATTTTCAGATTCAGTGGGGTGCCAGTTTAGTAATTCTGTTCGAAGTGCATGGTGAGAATAATCTTTCTCCTAAAATGAAGCACAAGGATATGTAATAACTTTTTATGCATGATAAGCATCAAAAATATGAGCCTGCTGGTCTTTGCTTTTCATTTTTCTTTACCTTTGTCTTTCAGTAAGAGCCTCCTGCAGTCTGCACACAATGTGATCAATAACTCAATAACTTTTTTCATGCAGTAATTATCTCTATGGGGTATTATCTGAACATTCTTTTTCTTTATTACCCAAAAGATGCAGGAGATATTTATATAACCAGCTGATCCCCTTTTGGATGAAGCTGCTTCATGACAGCAGGAGAAAGTTTGTTTTAAATAGAGTTTGTAACAAATGCCGAAAACCTTACTAAGCTGTACTTTTTGCCTAAGGGAAAGATTATTCTAAGTACTGTCTTGCACTTAATACTTGATATTCAGCCAAGCCCATAGTAAACAGAATGGAAATGTCCTGTAAATTAACAGAGTTTTAAGCAATTACACTAAGTGAATGTCTTTTTTTAAAAAAAGTCTATTCAAGAAGATAGGTGCAACTGTTCTGAAATACCTAGATAATGACTGGAGTGCTGATTTTTCAGAATAAAAACTTATCCTAAAAGATAATGTTTCTATCTGGAATATATCCTAATTTCATTGGCTTCTGATTTTCACAGATCGAGATCTTACAAGAGTCACGAATGATGATTCCGGACTGCCAGCGCAGACTAGAAGTGGCACATGCAGAGCTGACTCAACTACTAGTGAGTATTGCATCACACCCCAACTGACCAAAGAGTGCTGCAGTTCCTGTGCACTTGGATAAACTACTGCAGCAAATAAAAACTGGATTAAAGAATTAGTTTCTCTAGATCCCCAGACCAGCATCCTATCAGATACCAGTATTTTTGCTTTAGATAACTGTCTTTGCCAACTTGGTCTTCAGTCTGTGAAGACTCTGTGTGTTAGAAGCTGCCTTTAATGGAATGTGTGCTCAACATACACTTATACCAGACTGTGAAAATGGACTCAGATCTCATGTGCTTGTTCCATCATCAGAAAAATCAGTTCACCCACTTTAGTTTTTGTAGATAGTATAAATGTATATAATATGCTTGTAAGGAACTGAAATTGTCAAAATACTTTGATTATTACTCTTATGCTATGGACAAGTCAGAAGAGTCCTTGCTGAGTACTGCTTAGTATTCTATTAGTGAAGTGAGCAGTACTGCCCTGTTTTGTATGATACAAATACCTTCAGGAATAAAGAGTATGTTGAACAAATAGATTCACTGAACCTATGCTAGGTTTGGAGATGACAATGCCTATTTTAAAAGCATTTTTGTCAAGAATTCAGCTACACATGTTGGTGCACAATAAATGGTATTGTGAGGCTAAATATATATATCCTAAATTATGTCCCAGATATAGTGATGGCTAAAATACAAATACTTTTAAAATTGAAAAGTCAAGGTGTTCTATATCACAGGTAGTCTGCCTCCACTGTTTGCCAAAATGCTCAGTACCTGGCAGGATTTAGGGTCTTTTTGTCATTCATCTAGTTACTGAACAGTTAGGCAGTCTAAATTTCAGTGGCATGCAGAAATGGTGCTATTGATTGATAGCATGTATACTTAAAACAAGAAATGGGGGCAGCTACTGTTGTTGTGAAGAATTTGGAAGTCTTCATGTGTTGCTTTCTATGCTTAGCTCACTTTCAATCCATTTATTAAAATTTACTGTATCCTAGTATGTTTTTCAACTGTCAGTCTACTTAAGCACTTTTGTAAGAGTGCTCTTGCTCTAAAGTTTGTTCGTATTGGTACCTTGGTTTTAAATATTTAACACTATCAAATAAAGGTATTCATAGGTCAGATCCACTTGCATGTGGCAGCCATTACCTGGGGCCTTGAGCAGGACAAAAGAATTTACCTGTGCTTTGAGTAACACAGAATGTTATGTTTTCAAAAATTATATATTCCTCATTTCACCCAATGGTTTGAGTTGGAATGAACCTTCAAAGATCATCTGTTCCAACTCTCTTTACAATGACCAGGAACATCTTCAACTGCAACAGGTTGCTTAGAGCCCCATCCAGCCTGATACTGAGTATTTATATGGATGTGGGACTTACCACTTCTGTGAGCAACCTGTCCCAGTTCTTCACCACCCTCACTGTAAAAAACTTCTTTATATCTAGTCTGAATCTGTTCTCTTTTAGTTCAAAACCATCTCCTTTCACAACAGGCCCTAACAGAAAGTCTGTTGCCATCTCTCATGTAGGCCCCCATTAAGTACTGAAGGCTGCTGTGAGGGCTGCCCAGAGCCTTCTCTTCTCCAGACTGAACAAACCCAACTTTCAGCCTGTCCCAAAAGGGACGTGCTCCAGTCCTCTGATCATTTTGGTGTCCCTCCTCTGGAGTCACTCCATCAGGTCCATGTCCTTCCTGTGCTGGGAGCCCAGGGCTGATGCAGCACTGCAGGTGGGGTCTCAGCAGAGCAGAGCAGAGGGGCAGAATCCCCTCCCTGGCCCTGCTGCCCACCCTGCTCTGGATGCAGCCCAGGACACGTTTGGCTCTCTGGGCTGTCAGTGCCCATGGCTGGGTCATGTCCAGCCTCTCACCCTCCAGCACCCCCAGGTCCTTCTGGGCAGGGCTGCTCTGATCTGTCCATCCCCAGCCTGTGCTGGTACCAGGGCTGATACCAGGTACTGACTCAGGTGCAGCACCTTGCACATGCCCTTGTTAAAACACATGGAATTCTCATGGACCCACTTCTCAAGCGTGTCCAGGTCCCTCTGGATGGCATCCCATCCCTCAGGTGCATCAGCTGAGCTATTCAGCTTGGTGTTACCTGCACATTTACAGATCTTACTTTCTATGTCATTAATGAAGATATTAAATAACTCTGGTCACTGTACAGACCCCCAAAGGATACCACTGGTCGCTGATCTCCATCCAAACATAGAGTCATTGATCAGTTCTCTGGCTGTGACCATCCAGCCAATTCCTTATCCAGTGAAGAATCCACCCATCAAATCCACCTCTCTCCAATTCAGAGAGAAGGATGTTGTGGGGAACCATACAGACCACAGTGACAATTCCCTTTTTGCAGTCTTTAATGACTTTACCTGACTGCCGTGACTTTTAAAACATCATGGAGAGAAGCATGGCAACGGCATCAGGGCATTTCCTCAGGACTCTGGGAGGCGTCTTGTCAGGTCTCATACCCTTAGGTACATTCAGGTTCCTCAGGCCTCAGGTTGTCATGATCCTGATCTTTTCCTACAGTGGGAGGGACTTTGCTCTCCCAGCCCCTGTTTTGTACTCCATCCTCTTGAGAGGTGTAGGAAGAAGCTGCCAGTAAGACAGAAACATTGTTGAGTACTTCAGCCTTCTCATTTGTTAGCAGGGTTTTTTTACCTTCTTAAATTTAATCCCACAACAGTTATTTTCAGAGTACTCAAAAATGTTGTTTTTGATTACAGGAAAATGAAAAAGAATTGGAAGAAGCCGAAGAGTATAAAGAAGCACGTTCCATACTGGAGTCAGTGAAGCTGGAAGCCTAGCTGTTCTCCAGTTCTCTCTTTATATGCATTAGCACGGGGTCCATTCCACAGTTTCATTCGACTATGGCTCTACTACTATTGTTGACTTACTTAAGTTCCCTTTATGCGAATTGAGCTTTCTCTAACTGCAAGGTGCATCAAATAAAGAATGTTCTGAAACATTTGTGTGTTCCATATTCAGGCAAAATAGATATATTTCCAGTTCACCTCAATTTAAAAAAAGAAAGGCCATTTAAAGTAAGTGTAATGGTTAATATAGAGAACTTAAATCTGAACCATTCAGACTAAGAAATAAAACTTGGCTAAGTAAGGGACCAGTAAATACTTTAGAATGAAATGGCATTACAGAATGGTTTAGTTAGAAAGGTTCCATCTCGTTCCAACCCCCTGACATGGGCTTCAGAAGCACCTTATATTTGAAATAATTTCAAGCCAGTACAGCATAAAAATCTGCACTGAAAGAGAAGGTAAACCACATAATCCTTCCCAGTCACCTTTTTATCTTCAAGTCCAAGACAAAAGCTGACTCCAGATCTTTTTCAATGTGCATGGCACTAAGTCGTAGAGCCCAATTCATACAACTTCCATGTATCAAAATTCTTCTACTTTTCAGGAAACAGAATTAGCAGGTGACTAGTATATTGTGGGTTGCATCTGCTAATAAGAGTTATGGACTAAATGCTTTTCTTGAAAGCACCTTGGCCTAAATGATTTTTTTTTTTTTAAACAAAGTTCAAACCCCAGGACATGAAATAGAGCTAATGGGAGCTAATGGGTAAGGGAACAATATTTAGTCTGCCTGGAAGACCATTAAAACATTATGTACAAAAGCTGTGGTTTTTTCAGAGTAGCTTCTCTAAAGCAAATAGTAAGTTCCGTTGATAAACAAGAAAGCTTTTTACATTAGTTTTTCTAGTTTGGAAGTGTTCTGGCATGTTTCTTAAAGGCAACACAAAGCACAGTGTACCTTTTGTGTGGTGCTAAATTGAATACTCAATAAAATTCTTTGTTAATTTGCCTGACTTAGAGTGAACTGCTGTTTCAGTACTTATTTATGTACCTTAAGTACATTTAGAGTAATGTCTGCTTCTCCATCACTGTCAAGTACTGTGCTAAGAGATCAACACCAAAGATTGCTGGTGGAATCAGTCAGAATGATCCACTTTTGAAATCACCCCAGACCAGCACCATAGAGAGCTAAGAGGTGAAACCTGTTCTGACACTACAGGTCTGTAAGAGAACACACATATCTTCTTACCAGCATTGTGTTCTAGGCATGGAACTGCCAAACGTGCACTGCCTGGGTCACTGCACATATGAACTGCTCTTGAGGAAAACATCCATCTTTGGATTCTCATTTCACCCAGTTTCTTCTGTGGACCTTCACTGGGAAAGGTGGCTGGAGTGCACAAAGCAGACTGTGTGTCTCAGCTGACAGACTGCAGCAGGAGTCTGCTTCCAGCCCTTGAGTGGAGAGTGTGAATAAATCCTGAGCTGAGAAGGAAGTGCAGGGAGATGCCAAGTCTGCTGGGTAAAGCAGGGTTTAAAATAAAAATTGCTCTTCAGAAGAAGGAATACACACTTGTGGAAAACAAGCCCATAGGAAGATGGTGTGCAGTTGCTGAGTACCACAAGAAATGCATATGAGAGCTAAAGAGGTGTGACCTGTAGTGGCTGAAGGCAAGTAGGATTGTCATATGGCTGAAGCTGGCATTCAGAATGAAAGTCACATGGCCTTTAACTACCACATAAACTCCAGGAAAAGTTCCTTGGTGCAGCAGTTTCTAGGGTGAGTGGTTTATGTTTTCCTAACACATCCCTGTCCAAGCCATTTCCCACCTCCCTACTACTGCATCATGAACCAAGATTTACCACTAAGTTCTCTAAAAATGAGCATGTTCCATAGTACAGGAAGTAGCCAGCCTCCCTGACAAAAATCAAGGTATGTTCAGACCTGAAATACTTTGTCTCCAGATGCCTCTGGAACCATCTGACTTCTGAAAGGACAGCAGCACGTTTTCAGACTGCCAACCTCCTTTAGAAGAAGGAAAGAGCTAACTGTACACAAGTATTTTGGGTTAAATCCACAAAAAGCCTAAACCACACAGAGCTGTTCTATTTCCCCATAACAACAGCCTGTTTTGGCAAGCCACCTTCCCTGTCTCTGGGGAAACCTTTCAGTGGAGCTGGAGTCAACCTCCATTCTAACACTTGGGGTCTTGAGGGGTGGGGGAGCAACTGCAACCCTTGCTCTAACTCAAGAGGTTCAGATCAAGGAAGATGCTCAATAACTGAGCCATACTTACTGTTAATAGACTGAGGTCTCAGAATGGCCACGTTGGTATGACAGGTGGCTGCACAGCTTAAGACTGCAAACAACTAAGAATTTACTACTAAAATTGGATAGTCCGATCACCCCAAAAGGGACAGTTCTCTTCACCAGACCTGCATGACGAAAAAAGCAGAATAGGAAGCGTGTGCATTTGATACGTGGGTGATACAAGGGTGCTCAGTACCTTCAAGGACAATATCAGAAATCAAAAGGGTCCTGACAAACTGGAGAAAAATTTAAATATTCCTCTCAGTAAGGACATATTTAACTAAGAAAATAAAGCAAACTTATACATGGCAGCAGCGATTCTCTACTGCACCAACATAGGAAAAAGTAAACGCTAGACACCATTTCTGAGAGATACAGAAGAATTTTAGTGAATTACATGCAAAACATTAGCTTAGCTCATAAGACGTGGGCAACAACCCTTACATTCCCCTTCTTAATAGAAAAGCTTTATCTGGAAGCATTATTGCAGCTAGAAGCTGCAACTAAAAGGGAAGAACAAATAAGGATTCAGAGGAAAACAGTGAAAACTACTAAAAAGATTGAAAAATGGAAGAATTCTGTACAGAAGAAGGAACAAATCCAGACATCTTAGCCTGGAAAATACTGAGGGTAGTAGTGGTAATAGTCTTCAAGCATATACACAATTACAGAAGAAAATAATAAAATTTTCTTGGCAGACAGAGTAATGTGCAATGAGCTTGAGTTACAACGAGGGGGAAAAAATACTGGACAGGTTCCTTCCTCAGATAACAACTAAGACAAATGAAGCTCTGGAACAGACTGCCCATGGAGGCTGTTGGAACTGCCTTCCTAGAGGTCTTCTCTTGACCAGGCAGCCCAGTCATTCATGACTCAGGGACTGCTGATCCTGCCTCATATTTACATGTTAGGGAAAACCATCAAAAGGTGGATGAGAATTTATCCTTTCTCAACAGCACTTATCCCTCACTCAAAAATACAAAATATTTGTGACACACCTGAAATTAACTTTGAATACAGCACTGAGGAGATCCTGAGTCCTCTCAAAGGAGGCAATTCAGCAATACCTGTCCGACTTTCCAGATGTTGCACTGCACATTACAACACAGGGGACTCAAAGAAGGGGAAAATGGTGTTCCTCAATGAAAGGACCAGGTGAACTTATTTTTTTTTTCTGACTTTCCACTTCCTATTCACATTTCTGATCACTTATCACACGCAATGTCAAAAATACTTCAGGTTACCATTTGTCATTTTATTTTTTGTGTTAATTTGTGCACAAATGGGCTCAGGGCAAAGATAGGAAGCTGAAAGTTTGAAGTGTAGCTGAAATCAGAAGGATGGAACTTGCAGGAAGTGAACTGTGGGGCCTGCTGGAAACAACTGCAAGGGAAGCAGCAAATTTTGTTCAAAGTCTCACTCTTCATACAGATTCAGAGCAGGACTACAAGCCGAGGGAAGGGAAAAGACAATGTGTTGTCTATGGCCATGTAACCACCTTCACAACCCTGCTCCCATCTGATCTCTCAGATTAGAGAAGAACCCACTTCTTCTAAGGACACTGAACACAAAATACAAAGGAGAACAATTTCTGGGTTCTATTCCATGTGCCATCTTGGCTATGCTCTCTTACCACATGGAGCAGAGGGCTTACAATAAGTCCAAATTATGTGCATAGGACTTCCGAGATGATGGCAAAAGGGATGTGTAATTGCCACCTTCCCAGTTTTCTGAATATAAATTCAACCACAGTGAAAAAATCAGCTCTTGAACTGTGCAGACTGCTTCCTAGTGTGTCCCAGCAGCCAGCATTTCAGGGCAAGCATCCCCATTCCAGGACCACTCTACATTAACATCACCTTTAACAGAAAGAAAAAAAACTTCTACTACAGTTTTGTTTTCTCACTGTTCTGAAGTTACTGTAGCTGTTACATTAGATGGAAGGAAACTCAGTAACCCACAGAAAGAGCCTCAATTAATAAGGTTAACAGAGGCTGAATAGGTTGAAATTGGAAAAATAAGCACATTATTTATGTATCAATTACTACTTGCTCTCCATTTCAACAAAAGGAAATAAAATTTTCTCATCTTTCCTAACAATCCAGAGGCCTCTTTCTGCCCCTGCATAATTAGCAGTAAATTTCACCACAGCTCTCCATAAGCAATCAAAAAGGCTACCTAATTAAAAAAGTAATTAGTTTACATAGACAGATATGAGTGGGTAGATTAGTTGATGAAAATAAAATTAAATTCCTCTGGATGCTTTTAGTGACTCAGCTTTCTGCTCTTTTACAGCTTCTACACATTTCTAAAGGAGCAGGTTAAAAACGAGTAAAAAAACCCTTCATTTGTAAACTAATAGAATATCTTTCAGAACCAATTGATCAGATTTGGCTTGTCTTCTGTTTTCAACACAGAAGATAAACTGCATATTTTATAAAGTATAAAAATCAGTGCCTCCATAAAAGAACTAATGAGTTATGTTTCATTTTCTCAGGTCACTTACCCAATACCTAGGCACCAAACCGTGCCAATGCTGAACCTGTAAAAGGAAGGTTTGAGCACTAACACCAGAACACTACAGGATTTGTAAGAAGCCAGAACAGCTCCTGATACCAGACTTGACCAAAGGGTCTTTTCCTCAGTCATCTGCCATCAGCAAAAGTCAGAGAAAACAAGTTGAGTAGTAGGACTGCAGTTTTCCTGAGGGTAAACATACACCCTTCACACTCCTGTCATTTTCCCAAATGAAGGAAACTCCATTGCTTTTTGTGGTGGAAGCCGGGAGCTGCATTCTCATACTTTAGCTGGGGGACATATGGGGAACACAAAACCACTAGCCAAAACTCAAGGGAAGACAAGCATAACAACAAATATAACAGTGATCCTTGATGAGAACCAGGAAGCTTTGTCAGAAAAACCAGTGAGTTAAGAAGTTTCCTTCCTCAAAGGCTTTATCATGGGCAGTGCCTACTGATGGGCCTCACCTCCATGAATGCATCATCTACCATTTGTCACATTCACACAAAATTACAGTAAGAACTGTAACTAGCTCGAGAGAGGGAACTGTCTTTTTAACAGTGTGGGGGGAAAATGCAATGAACTAAACGTTCTTTGTTAAGCGAATTAGCTGAAAACCAGAGTTTTACACTTTTTTAAATTAAGAAGGTTGCAATTGGAACTAAAGTTTTAAACAGTGATATAAAAAAAATATACAACTGTTGTGTACTGAACTTTTGAAACCATTTGTTTTTTAATGTGCCAGTAACAAATTCTCATTTTGTTTGCCTTTGCTATTTTTGGAGCACTAGCCACTGATTCAAGGACTACTGAGTCAACTGGCAATTTCTGGCTACTAGGGACTCATGAGAATCCACTCAGAAGACACGTGAAATTCCACATGTATCCTCAGACACAGCACATGGAGCGAATGAGGAGGAAAGAAAAGCTTTTGGAGTGATGAAAACAAAGCAATTTTCACACCAAAGTTAACGAATCTCAGATTACTTGGTCAAACCAATTTTAAATTGGTCATTTTCAACATTACCTATACATTGTTCACCAGCCTACACAAAGTTAGCTGGTGAACCTTGTCCATTTCTGAATGTTGAGCTTTTAGAAGGACAGACCTAAAAAGCCACAACATTAGTTCTTCACTGTCCAAGGGCAAGAGGGCAGAACCCATGTGCTCAGCACTAGCCCCTTCAAAGCAGCCTAGATCTGAGCTGACATGAAAAATACTTTCCTTTCATTAAACTTACCATTAAAAGGAGTGCTGGCAGAGCAACATCACAACACACCCCAGAAATGAGGAGTCAAGGTAAGAATGGTGAAATCTTTTCAAGGCTGAACATTCTGTGGATAAAGAGAACATTCCAGTCCCTTCTGCACCAAACGCAGCACCTTTCAGAAAGGCTCCAATTAACTTTTAATAAAAAACTCAGTTGGAACTAGACCAATACTTTATTTAGACATCCAAATACCAAAGTTTACTCAAAAATTACAAACATCATCAGCTGCCTATGATTAAAAGCACTTCATAACTGGCTTAATGTCAAGGAGATATGCTACTCTGTAAATAGAGTTACTTCAGAAATAAGACAATTCACTTCCCACTTTACATCTCCTTCATGTAACTCAAACAGGAAAATGTAGAGAATGTTCTGCAGGTCTGCAGGCAGAAGGAAAATCCACACTGTCCAGATGCTTGACTAGCCAGACAGACAAACTGTACCTTGTCTTAGATGACTAGGCAGAGCAGTAGACAACTGCCAGCACAGGTAGCACTGCAGTTTCATTTTGTTGCTATTCAGAAAATGAATTGGTCTCTCCAACACTTACTTCAATTTTCCACACAAAAAAAACCCTCCAAAACATCCCCACAAAAATCTAAGTGTTCCAAGGTTCTTCTCCCAGTGGTGATACCATGATTACTTCATTTTAGTCCTTCTGTCCTCTGGTATAAGTGAACAAACTACACTGAACTGAAGAAGCAAAAAAGTTTACACATAAGCTCCAGAACTTTTTGACAATTTTAAGCACAGAAGCTAATCATCTCAGGATTATGCAGTATAATACAAATAGTTAATACTGTTAACCAAGCAGAAGGAATTACTCCCTTACAAGAGAAAAATCACACACATTTGCAAGATTAACGCCTGAAAGACACTTGCAATCTCCAGCTGTTTTTTTAAAGTCTTCTGCACTAGAACCCAAGTTGTCAATGGTGGTAAATCTGATTAAGTGCCCAAGTGGAGAGGAGAGGGCAGGAATGAGCTGAAGTGTCCATTGCCCAGAAGTTAGGCTAACTCTGGATGCACAAGGCTTGGACTACAGCCTGAAGATGAATCCAAATGCATACCTTAAGCCAAAGAGAGAATCACCCTGCCTCCTGAAACTCAAATACACTGCACTAAAAACAGAACCATGGCAAGATGATCACAAAGGACAACATGCTTTGCAATCCAGGATAAAAACCTTATAAAGATGTTACAAGACAAAACATTCAACCTTTCAGCTTCCTTTTGAACTGCAGCTAGGTAAGAGAATTTAACCAATGCTTACATGGAAACCAGCCTCCCTCAAGCTCTTATTTCCACTAGGAATCTCAGTAAGCAATCTAAGGAGCCCACTACTGTTTTCAAACATGAATTCAAAAAGGAACACATCCTGACTGTACCAGGCTATTTTAACTCTGCCTCTCTAAATTTCTCCCTGCAGAGCAAAAGCAGGCACACTCCAAGGACAGCACTGCAGAGCAGTGACAGCTGGGAGCCATGGAAAGTAAGGAAGGCCATTTGCAAGGAGATTTCCTCCCCCAGCATGTCACCATCCCTTACAACAGACTCTCTCCTGCACCCCCTCACTGCTTCATTAGCTGTAAATGATGTGGCTTAAGAAGGAAACAGAACTTTTTTTAACGTTCAGAGAGATCAGCATTGCACAAGAAGACTTAATTTGCTGATCACCAGCAAACAAGCCCCACACAGGGTTCTGGTCTCTTCCCAGTCTGGACACCCCAATGACTCTCTCTCTAGTTCCCCACCCTCAAAGAGTGGAAATTACAAACACCACCCTTGCCTCCAATGCTAAAAAAGAGAACCCAACACTTCCACTTGAAAACCACTCTCACATTGCCCATCTGAGCATGAAAAGAGCAGTAATTATAATGGAGTTCCTGGAATCAATGAAAAAGTCCACTTTCAGCCCAGCCTTACAAGATGGCACTGCTGCCATCATGTTCTGCACTTTCTGTGTCTATCACATCAAACTCTTTCATGCCACGACTCCCAGGCACACATTCATAGAAGTTTACCCATCCAAGTAATAACTGTTATTCTAGGGTGAAAGTAATTCATCTAGAGCAGACTTCATTAATGCCAGGTGAGGACAAACCTAGTCAGACACTGACCATGCCTGTGGCATGTTAATACTCCACCGTGTTGACTGGAAGCCTCTTTTACTCAAGGACCATCCTGCCCATGCTTGTCACAAATGAGGTACCTGCAGTCAGGCCAGCTGCAATCACAAGACCATGGGCACAAGAGCCTTCTCTCTCAGTCAGAGGGGGTTTCAAGGCTCTAATAATTTCATGTTTGGTCACTATTCTACAGGTAAATAAAATACTTTTTCTGTACCATACTGCAGCTCCCCAAACACCTGTTTCTCCCAACACACAAAGTACCTTCTGCCCATCACAAAATGTGCCACCTTATTCTCAACTGGAGCATAAAGAAAAACAGGTTTTCCATCCTATAGCTTCCCCAGCAGTTGAAGATACAAAATTCTGAGTGCTGGCTCTCAGCTTACCTTGTGACACTCTGCTTACAGTAAATACCTACTGTAGATAGCCTGGGTTTCTGGTTGAGAAGGGACAGCTAGTTTTAAATGTGAGGAAAACGACAAGACTGAGGTTGAGGTTTGTACAAGTCCTTGCTACAGCTGAAGCATTAGAAAACTGTGCCACACTCATGACAACTTAAGGAGGCAGCAATGCTTCTTTGTGCAGAATGTAATTTCAAACACTGAAAGCCATGACTGAACTATCAACCACTGGCCAGGAGGAGAGAGACCTGCAGGCAAAAGAGTTTGTGTCAGTGCAGAAAAGAGAACACAGACAAAACAAACAATGGTGGAAAATGGTAGAAATGTTCTGAAAGTGAAACTCAAAAACTCAAGAAGTGTTTGTTGAGAAAACATGTATCTTTTTTCCAACCGGTAAGAGAGTCTCCTGATAATCCTGACTTTTTTTCCCCTAAACATTATCTGCAATTTCTACCAACAGAACCAAGCATTCAAAACTGAAAAATGTTTTCTCCTAGAAGAAAAAAGCCAAACAAATAACAACCTGAAGAAAGGTCCCTTAGAACTAACATGGTTATGGTCACAAACCTAAGTACTGCCAACAGGATATCCTGTACTAGAGTCTGGCTGGTGCTGGCACCACTCCATTGCTGCACAAACTACCAAAATAGGAGAGAAACGCCACAGTTTGGGATGTGTGCATGTATACCTGTCTACATTTATATACATATATATATATGTGTGTGTGTGTGTGTGTTGTAAACACCTTAAAACTACAAACACTGCTACAGCAAAAACACAGAGGCAGTAAGTTAAAAAAAATCAAAACAAGCAAAAAAAGAGAAAGAAAAAACAAGCAAACAAACACACACACAAAAAAAATCTTTCCATGGTAGAAGAGTAGGACAAGTCTTCAACCCAGGGGCCATCAATGCCCCTGCAGCTCTCCTCTCCCCTGCTGCCAAGCACAGCCTCCCCGCATTTTTTGCTAATGTCACACAGACTTTGTTCCTCATCAAGAAACTTGACCTTTATATCTACTGCATGCATCAGGCTGAAGAGTGACATGTTTTCAGTGATAATGAGGACAAAATGTAGATTCCATCTCTTCTTTAAGTTACTGAGCGCATAAGCAGAGAATGACAAATACCCTGGCCTTCATTTTAGTATTTCATATGCAAGCCGTTTTTTTCTTGATTAGACGACAAAACACCAAGATGTGCCGCATTTTACACTATTTAAAACCGAACACAAAGCTGCGGGGGAGGGGTGGGGGGCGGGGGAGAAGACAAAACAACGCGTTTCCTTCCGCCACACGGCAGAACCATCGCGCAATCTCGGCGGGGAGCAGTGCATGTTCCCGGTTGTTCCCGGTTATTCCCGGGGAGGCCGGCGCTCCACTCCCGCCGGGCCCGGGCCCGCGCCCACCCCTCACGGAGCTCTGCCCTCTCCAGGCCGCTGCCGCGCCGCCATCCCTCCGCTGCCCGCGCCGCGCATGCGCGGCAGGCGGCCGCCCGCGCCACCATCTTGGCGGCTTCGCGCCTGCGGCGCCCCGGCGCTCGGTGCTGGGCGAGCCGGGATCCATCTCCCTAATTGCCCGTATCGGGAATAATTCACGTTCTCCCTCTCCGCCGCTCGGCCCTGCGCTGCCGCTCGGGGCGCGGGATGGTCAGCCGGCTCGGGGCCTCGCAGTTCTCGCCCTGTGCTCCCCGCCTGGCCGCAGGGCGCAGCTCTCCCGGCCGCGCTCCGCGAAGGAGCGGCGATGGCCGGGGCCGGCGGGAGCACCGGGCGGGCCCGCAGCGGGTGGCAGCCGCCGGCGTCGCCGCTGCTCCTCCCGGTAAAATGGCCGCGCTGTCGGCTCTTCAAATTAGCCGTGCCCGAAACGCGCATCTCCAGGCGCTGCCAGCGGGCGGGCAGAGCGCGGTGGCCGCGAATGCCCGTCCTCCTGCGTCCGCCGGGGCGGCGGGGAGCCCAGGACCGGGCTGGGACCGGGCTGAGGGCGGGGGACAGCGGCCGGGGGTCTCTGGGCCCGGCCGGGAGCGGGAACCTCCATTCCAAGCCCGGCGCTGGGTGTTCTCAGCAGTTTAGATATTTTGTGTAACTCCCAATATTCACCCAAGCCTCATTACCACCTCCTAATGAGACCCCTTTACTCCGTGACGTGCAACCGCTCCATCTCATTAAGGAAATCGCTCTTCAATGCTGATTATTTTATTTGCAGCCATAATTATATTTCTTTCGGCTAAATCACGGTTTAATCGAGCCCACATGGAGGGCAGCAGCACTAATTACAGCGGGAGATGCGGTGGCGGCGGCGGCTCGCCCGCCCGGCCGGCGGAGGAGGCGCGGGCGCGGCGCTCCCCTGGCGCGGCCCGGCCGGGGGCAGGGCGGAGGGCCGGGGGCGAGGAGGTGGTCTCAAACACAACAACTTATTACTTCTAATTCCCCGACTGTCACCAAATCACCTGCACGAAACAAGAATCTAATTTGTTAAGCTGGCATTTCTGCAGATGGAAGATCGATTTTCTCTTTAGATTTCTCTAATTGAGTGAATATAGACGCCCCGAATTAGCCGCGCTCGGGCAAGAGGGGGAAGGAAAGGGAGAGGGAGGGAAAGAAAAAAGTCAACAAAAATCATCCTTGTAAAATAAGCCATATTACCTCTAGGATTGCCCCCCAAATAATAAAGGAAGGTGGATCGAAAGGTCCCAGATTGAGTGACAGTCATATTTCTGGAACTAACTGGTTTTTAAAAGAAAAGGTTAGGACGGCTGGAGAATGCTAAGTAACGGCGCGGGAGAGAGATGGCTGAGCTCTGAAATTGCTTACAGAATTACATTTGTTTTTCTTGTGATTTTATTAAAAGTCACTCCTCATCTCCAGAATGCGTGAAAATATCTACTTTCCACTCAGATACACCACATTAACTTGTTGGAGGCGAATTTGTTTGTTTGTCTATTTTATTTATTTGCCAGATAAGATTGATGCAGTCTTATTAGCGCTATATCTAGTTAGAGGAAGAGATAAGGATGAGATGTTTTCTTTTTATTCCAATTACTAGACTTGTCACCTAACTGAATAACTGATATATGATTATTTATCTTGAGTAAATAGAAATCAGAAAAGCAGCCAACTTAACACATACAAACAAAATATGTATGTTCCTTATTACTATATACCACCTATGCAATTGAAGGGATTAAAACTGTGGCCTTAAAAAGGGGAGAAACTTAAATACTCCGTCCACTTTAGCCTCTGGTGTACATTTTGTCATTGCTACACTTGGCGGATGGGGATTTTAAAAATACAGGTATGTGTTAAATAAATTCCTCAAGGTTCAGTAGCAAAACTCTCCCCGGAAGTGTGCTGTTTGCCTAAACAGAGATATATCTGAAAAATTATTTATACCAGCGTTGCCTTCGCCTTTTGGGGCAGCCCCAGTAATTCCTGTCCGACTGCAACAGCTACAGCCCAGTGCGTTACGCTTGGGCTCCGCATTTTTAAGTTTATAAACTTAGTATTATGTCAAAAGCCTATACATACATGATACATGCGTGCGTACGAAGCTGGATGGAGAGGGGGAGGTGACTTGTGCGTGTAAAGAGTTTGCATCTGGTCGGCTGAGAGCGGGCAGGGGGTGTCAGGCATTCCTTTATATTAAAATAGCTTTTTCCCCATAAAAGACTGGTTGTCATCGCTCTGATTAAAATTAATTGATAGAAGCCATCTTTTCAATCCAAAGTAACCCCTTCACCGTCGAGAGATTGCCCGCAGCCTGCCCGCCAGGAGACAGCCGCAGGCGCTGCCTTTGGCTCCGCCGCAGCCGGATGCAGATATTTACATGAATTAAAAAAATTGGGGAAATGCTGTTCTTAACAGTGTTTGAGGAGAGGTGTCAGGTGGCCCGAGCTCTCCCCGCCGACCTTAGGGGCAGGTGTTTTCGGGACACCTGACGGCTTCGTTTCTGGTCAGCCTGCGAGCCGTTCTTGCCTCGGATGCCTTTAAACTTCATAAAGTTGCTTTCAAAGAAGTGTATTTATAGCGACGACAAAATGCTGCATGCAGCATAATGTCGTAAAGCGGCGATGATCGTCACGTTTAGCTCTGACTAGAATGTATAAATTGGGATCTGTAGCTGCTGGCAGCCTTGTCCTTCGTTTCCAAAGAAGTCATATTTCCGAGAGGGTTGATTGAAATGAAAACACGTGTTTATGCTTTTCCATTTCTTAACTCCAAATTACCCCTAACGAAAGGATATAGTTTGATTTGTCATTTGTGTTTAGGGTATGTCGATGTGGAAAAGTAAGCAAATAACACTCAAAAGCATAGGTGTAATTTACAATGGATTAAAATTGATTCTTTTCATCAGGCAAGAAAATAGGGAAATGTGAGGTCGTTAATTATTGAGGGAGGCGTTTCTCATTAAAGCGAGCAATGTTACAATGCAGCACTGAACAGCGGGAATGTGAATAATAATATCCGATATTTCAGCACTACTGTCTGGAAATAAAAAGAAAAATAATAATATATTAAAAAAAAAAAAAAGGAAACCGCACGAACAAGCCAGCAACCAAAAGTTGCTTTGGTAAACGCTGTGAGCGTTGCTACGTGTAAAAACCAATTACGGTGCTCTGCATACAGCAGCCAGCTGGATGGATGCTCAAGAAATACATAAATAAAATATCAAATTACAAACCTTATCAGCCATTTATGCCAAGCCACCCTGCTGACTTTAGCAGTTTAACCTTATTTTACTGTGTTTCTCGCTCCAAATATAATTATTCTGATAAAAGAAGGTTCTGTTTCTAAATCAGAGCAGAATTGGTTAAATACACTTGTTTATATTACGGCCTCATTCAATCAGGGCTTGAGTTTAGCGGGGAGAGGAGAGGGGGAGCTCTGGGGGTTGGAAAGTTCTCTACCCTTTCTTACCAGGGTCACAGCGCTGGAGAATTAGGGTTATATTAGTCCCAAACGCGGCATGCCCCGCTCCCGCGGCCCTCGCTCGGGCGGATCGACGGCGTGGGCGGGGGACCCTCGGGGGAGGGCAGGGCCGGCCCCGGCCGGGGCCCCGGGATCGGGACCCCGGGATCGGGACCCCGGGATCGGGACCCCGGGATCCGGCCCGCCGGGTTCCGCCGGGCAGGGCAGGGAAAGGAAGGGACGGGATGGAAAAGGAAAGAAAGGCGCAGGAAGGTGCGGGGGGAGATGATCTCCCAGTGCCTGGCCTCTTGGCAGGCGCTTCTGTACGAAATTCAATCTCTATTTTTTATGAGAAATAAACTGTCTAAATAAATTTTATTAGGGGCAACCAATATATTTTCTGGTACTGCCCTTTGTTCCAGTTCTACGTGTGTGTAACAATCTAAAACCTATTTATTGAGGAAAAATCACTGGATCCGTCATAGAAAATCCTTTTACTTTGCTCTGAAGTGATTTCTGAAGACACTCGTGTCACTCTGAAGATTTTTGGCCATTGTGCTAAAGCCTTTCCTTGTTAGGAACTTCAGTTCCTATGATCATGTGGGGAATACCGTAAATTGTAACAGGGAATGGAGTTGACTGGCAGTTTTTTGGCTACACTGGGAAAATGGAAAGATGACGGGGAATAAAATCCTTGTAAATACATCTCCGACGCTGCCCAGGTGAATTCGGGCACTTGACAGAACAGGAGTGCGCGAAAGCGGAATGTGATTTGGGTATTTTACATGTGCCCCATTGCCATTTTCTTTCTGACACGCGTTAAGTGTCAGACCAGTCCGCTCTTTTCTCTCCCACGGACTTCCTTCTCTGATTTCCCCCCTTCCCTTAAGACGATTGCGATCTGAAGTCTTGGAAGAAATGATTTAGTTTGTTTATACTGCTATAAAAATCAAGAGCAATAGAAAAGTCATAAAATGAAGCGCGCTATCAATCACACCGCAACATTGTTATTCAGCAGTTACTAACAGAGATTGATAATCCTTTGATTTCATCCCATTGTTATTACTCTGATGTGTCTGCACATTAACTATTACACATTTATTTATCGACCTGAAACACACAACAACGCGGAGGAGATGCACACGCACGCCTTTGCCACCCTGCCCATGGCGCGCTCGGCAGAAGCCGACCGCAGGCACCTCGAGCTTGTGTCAACACGCACAGCTAAAAATGAGCTCCAGACGCCCCGGCCAGCCCCTGGCCGCTCTCCTCACCCCGGCCCGGGCAGGGCCAGGCTCCCGCGGCCGCCAAAGCCTGCCCGTCTCCCCAGCGACTCCGCCGGCTCCGCTCCGCGGGTCCCGGCAGCGGGCTGGGGGGATTCTCCCGGCAATTTCCACCGCAGGGTCTCCCCTCCTGCCCTACAGCTGCACACAGAGAATAATTTTCAAAGGAAAAAGAAGAAGGAAAAAAAAAANGGGGGAAAAAAAATAATAATCCCGAAACTCCCACCCCACCTCCATCTCCTTTCTTTCTCTCTCCGGCTAAATTGTGGCCCGGCTCTGGGTCTCTCTCCCTGCTCTGAGCGGCCGCTACCGAGCGCCCAGGTTCTTCTCAACAGCCCGACGTCTCGAAAGCTGAATTGAATCAATGTAGCCTGAACTGGGAGGAGGGATAAAAAAAAAGGCAGCAAAACTGCCCTAGAGATCGGTCGGCCGGTTCCTTTGTCTCCTTCAGTCTCTGCCGAAACCCCTGCACATCTGAGCTGCAAACAGAACCACTCTTGCATCTGTTCGCATGCAGTATTTACAATGTTTCGTGTAAGTCAATTGGATGGCAGAAAGAAAAAAAAAAGCCATTGGCTCCGTATTATTTAACATAGACTTCACTGGGCTCGCTTTTTGGTGGAAGCTTTATTTGCACTAAATGAATAATCTTAATTGCATCACTTTTGAATTAAAAATCAATGTTAATCAAGTTGGAAGTAGTAAATATCAGTTTTCATTGTGCCCGGGTAGAGGGTATTTTTCTTGTTTTGCAAATAAAAATACAAGTCAAATAACTTTAAAAGGGCATTATGTTCTGCTACAAATACAATTGAAACGGATTGTTTAGGAGCGGATCAGAAATGGTACAGAATTTTGCACTTAATTTCCTCAGTTATCATTTACAATAAGAACCTCTTGGCTTGACAGCCAAGTCTAAACAGTAGTAAATTAGTACAAATTTATACTGATTTTACTCTAATAATCGTAATAAAAGCTTATAGATTTGGCACTAATTACATAAATGCCTAATGATCTTGAAAATTACTCTGGTTAGAAATATATTACTAATCTAAACTTTGTTGTTGGCTGGCTTTGAAAAATCAGAACATTAGAAATGGTTCGCTTCACTTCTGCAAAGCACTTTAAATTGTTCAAGTAGTTTAACATATTCCAGAGGAAAATAAAAAGCATTTAACTTTATTTACTGCTTTAAGTTGAGTTTGTAGGCTAGCCGAACTTGGAAACTTTAGCCGAAAAACCAGGGCTTTACGGGCGTTTAAATCCCGGGCCGGGAGGCAGAGCTCCCCGGGCGGCCGGGATGCGTGGTGCTGGGCTCCCTTGCTCCTCGCTGCGCTCTGCCTCGGCACCGAGCGGGGCCGGGCCGAGGTGGCGGGCACCCCCGGGGGCCGGGCGAGCCCCCGCTGCGGGAACTCAGGCAAGTTTTTCTCTCCTC
Source organism: Cyanoderma ruficeps (assembly GCA_008694505.1). NCBI lineage: Eukaryota > Metazoa > Chordata > Aves > Passeriformes > Timaliidae > Cyanoderma > Cyanoderma ruficeps. Next base: position 355,346 of record VZDJ01000135.1, read on the forward strand.
GACGCCCGGCAGCCGTCGGGGCTGGTGCGGTCTGAGAGCCCGGCCGCAGTTTTTCCCTAGCGCTCCCGCTCCCGGTTCCCCGGGGCTGCCCGTCTCCCCCGCTCGCAGCCCTCGGTGGGCTCTGAGCTTGCGAGACCCTCGGGAGAGACTGATCGGGCCGGGCGAGAGGGCGCGCTCCCGAGGAGGCATTAAAAACAATAAAAGCCGATAAAACAGAGGAGCGACCCGGAGCGGACGAGTGTGGCTAAATGTGCGTTTGGAAGAGAAGGAGAGAAGGAGAAAGGCGGGCGGCCGAGGCGAGCGGAGCAGGGTAAGGGAGCGCGGCGCGGGCCGGGCCGGGGCGGCGGGAGGCCGGGGCGGCGGCGGCGGGCGGGCGGCGGGCGGGCGGAGCGGGGCGCTCCGGGCGCTGACATTTGCAGGCTGCCCTCCTGATTGGTCCCCGCGCCGAGCTGCTCACGGGTTCATTGAAGTGTTAAGCACCTCCCCGTCTCTCTAAAGGACATTATAATGCAAGAGACCCCCTTTTTAACCACACACCGAATTTTCTTTCATTTAGACGATCTATATATATATATATCTATATATATATATATCTCTCATATCTTATATCTATTTTAAATAACTTAAGGCCGCTAAAATTTGGGGGGGAACAGCCTTCGCCCTGGAGCGGTGCGCGATGCTGTCTCACGCCGACCTCCTGGACGCCCGTCTCGGTGAGTTTCCCCCGGCACCCCCCCGCCCCGCGGCGGCTGCACCGGCGGCGGCGGCGAGCGGGGAGGAAGCCGGGGCAGGAAATTGACAATTTGTTCCTTATTTTACCTTAATGCGTTCTAAATGGGCTAATTCCTTTAAAAGTAATTGTACTGTATTAAAGTTTAATTTGATTTAACATAAAAAAAAAAAAAAGAAGAGAGTGAGACCTACGGAGTATGTAGATCTACAACGAGTTGTGGATCATTTGATTTTTCTCTCCCGGTTTTATATACATACCTACACATTATTATTATTATTATGGTGATTATTATTTTAGGATGGATGAGCTCGATGGTGTTTACGGAGTTCTGTGTGGCCTTTTCTTGCCGTTTGCTTTTCTCCCTCCTTCTTCCCCTTAAAAAAAAAAAAGGGAGAAATATCTGTATCTATCTATTCATGGTTATTCATGAGTTTGTTTAGAGAAGCGGAGGGAGGAGAGGGGAAAGATCGGCCAGACTGACCGAGGTCCCCGCGCATCTGTCGGGGAGGTAATGCTCCCGGCAGCAGGGCGGTTCGAGCCTTATTTCTTTCTCTCCGTCTCTTTCTCTTACCAGCTCCGCTGGAAAACCCAAGTTGAACCCGTGAAAACTTGCTCTCTTCCTCTTCCCATCCCTTGGTTTTGCAAGGGGAGGCCGGGAAGGGAACTGGTTATTTCAGCAGGAAGAGGAGCTGCTCGATGTAAAGTTTTCTCCTCTCTGCCCGGGCCAGGGTCTCTGCGTGTCGTGAAACCGAGCAGGGCTGCGGGTCTGGCGGGGGCCGGCGGGGCGGAGGCGGTGGCGGTGGTTGGATGTCTCTCGCCAGTTCCGTGCGCTGGAGAGGGGCTCTGACGGATCCACGCTCAGCTCCAGCCGAATGACTGCCGCTCCTTTGCTTTCCGCAGGGATGAAAGACGCGGCCGAGCTGCTGGGACACCGGGAGGCGGTGAAGTGTCGGCTGGGCGTAGGGGGCTCGGATCCGGGGGGACACCCGGGAGACATGGCTCCCAACTCGGACACGGTGGAAGGGACCACCCTGCTGCCGGGGGAGGACATCACCACGGTGGGATCCAACCCCAGCTCCCTAGCCGTCAGCGCCAAAGACCCTGACAAGCAGCAAGGCCAGCAGGGCGGCCAGAACTCCAGTCAGGCCGGGCAGCAGCAGGGTCAGCAGAAGCAGAAGCGGCACCGCACTCGTTTCACGCCGGCGCAGCTCAACGAGCTGGAGAGGAGCTTCGCCAAGACTCACTACCCGGACATCTTCATGCGGGAGGAGCTGGCCCTGCGCATCGGTCTCACCGAGTCCCGGGTGCAGGTATGAACAGCCGCCCCCGCGCAGTGTCTGCCGGCCTTTCCCCGGTCACACCGACGGCGGCACGGCCGTGCGAGGCCAGGCACGACAGGGAGGGGGGTGGGTGCCCCAAACCTCGGCCCGACGGCGGGGTAAATAACCCACCCCCGAAAGCAACAGTTTGGTCAGAAAGCCTTGAAATCAGACATGCGCCGCTCCCCTTCCAGCAAAAGTGTCACCTTGGGGTGTCCCCCTTGTCCTCTATCCTACCCACCTGCAGCGCGGTGGTTCCCCAGCGGGTCGCGGGCTGACCTTCCCTCGGCTCCACGGCTCCCGAACCGCGGCTGGAAGGAGTCCGGGGAGGGACAGCCCGAGAAGAACGGTCTCAGTCCTCGCAATATCCCGGCGGCGCTAAGAGTCGAGCCGAACCTCCCGGGAATGGGTCCCTTTCCACCGGAGCGGAGCCCGGTGACCACGGCGGGGCCGCTGTCCGGGGTGCTGACAGCGACACGGCCGCGGCACCGCCGGGAAGGGGCGTCCGCCAGAGCCCCCCGCCCCGAGAGCCGAGGTGGGGGGCGAGGAAAGGCATATCGGCTCGTAAAAAGGCACTTCGATAAAAGCCAGTTGTGCTCGGACTCGGAGTTTCCCCATACTGGCTTTTATAATGCCTGGGGGACGGCGCGGGTAGTGAGTAACTTCAACATCTAGGGCGCACTTTGTTCTCTAAAATACATATATATACACATATGTACATAGACATATGTATGCGTAGGCACACAGGACAGTAGGAAACCATTTAGGCAAATAAATGTAAACGAAATTTGGTGAAGGGAGAGAAGGTTCAAAGCGCTAGACTGCTCAGACGCAGCTCCTTTTTTTTTTTTTCCTCTTTTTTTTTTTGTACGTAAGGTTATTTTAGCGACTTTCCAGGCGAGTCCATTCCGAGGGATGAGAGCCTGCACAATAGAAGCACTTGTGGGATGCGCATCCCGGCTAAGTACCGTGCACCGGGATTGCCGATGCTGAAGCACTTTTAGCGCAGCCACTGTTCAAAATCCCTCTCGGCAAGCACAGGCTCCTCAGCTAAATAAAGACACGTCAAAAAGAATCCCTAAATGAACGTTTTATGAAGGAAAACAGATTCCGTTCTGGAATGTGACAGAAAAAGCGCGTCTGCTTTTAAAAAGTAAAACAATTTGACTCAGCCTACACAGAACTATAATTAGTTTAAATTAAAAAAGAAATTAGATTCACAAATAAAATATAATTGGACAACTGACTCTATGAAAAAAAGAAAACGAGGTCTATTAAACTTTATTGGGTTTCCCAAAGGTTAATGATACCAATTTCAATATTAGGAGTGTGGTAAATGAAGTAAAATATAAAATGGAAATAGTTATTTTCTAACAGCACATCAAAGAAATTCGTAGGAAGAAAGACAAAGTGTTTTAATGGCCTTGGCATAATCTTAAACCCATGCTAATAGCTCGAGACTGCTGATAAAAACAGTTTAATAGAGTGTCAATTTAAATTTTTTTTACAATAATGTTCTGTAATTTAAAAAGTAATCAGATCAACATAACCTTCTTAATTAACACTTCAAAATGATTAACATTATGTAATCTAAGGCAAAAAAAATTTAATATATTTACTTCACAATCCGATGTATCACTGGTCCTTGATCAAATTTAAATTAAATAATAATTAGTTTATGTTCTTATACGAGTACTTTACAGTTTTCTTTATAGTTAACAGATAGCCTACACATTCCTTTCAGTACATGAGCTCCACACTGATTAAGGAATGCTCCAAACACTTAATTTATAGCGGCTGTGCATGTTTTTAAGGGTTTTAGATGCCAGGATAAATCACCACTTTCCTCATTTTAAATCTGTATTTAATGTATATGATACATTTAAATAATTATTAAACTGGCTGATGCTTAAACGGGAGTCCAATTCCACATCTGATATTGCTCCGCTTTTCAAGCTGCTGTAATAAAACGATTCTTTTTATAGCATGCCATTATTAGAAACCAATTTCAGAATTATTTATAACCTGGAATGGCTTATTAAGCAGCAATGCGAGAATCATGCAAATTACGCGATCAAATGCAATATAATAAGCATAATCATTAGTCTCTAGCACGGATTAATTAACTTTCAATATTTTATTTACATAAAAACTAAATCAGTGAAATAACTTCTGCACAGTCAGGCTTGCCTTCCAATATTTTATATGAACAAAAATAATGTGCTGTAATTCCATTGACCGTGTCCCCCACAATGGTCCCGTCACCTGCCACATCTTAATAGGGGACAAGCTGAGAGTATTTTCTAGTTTTCTAATGGAATGAGAAATTGCATTTTCTTCCTCTCCCAGCACTATTAAAGTGTAATGAATTCGGCCCAGAGTTCACGGCTGGCTGATCGAAATGAACCTGAGATCTGAGCTTTAATACAGCTCTCCAGATTTCCTACCAAATCTTCACATTAATCATCTGCTGGATTCCAATGAGATCTTCATAAACCTTCGGCTTCTAAAAAAAAAAAAATTTAAAAAAGAGAAGAAAAACAAAAGTGATATTGTCTCCCTTTCTATCGCTTTCACCCTCTCTCACCCGTTTATAGCTGGGGAATTAAATGGGCTATATATTTTAAAATACATTTACAGTATGTCTATATTACTGTAACAGCAGATATCATCAAGGTAGGTTTTTAGATTCCAACCTCCATTAGATTCTCACTGTTGTATTAATAATTTTCAGGGGCTAGTTGCATTTAAAAAGGAGTTCAAAGTTGCCAAATGCTCATGGTTAATATATTTCTAGAGTTGTCATGTGTGCATTTTCAAAATCTCCCCCAGGTTTTCCTTGCATTTTAATCTGTCATGCACCAGTTTTCAACTGGAAACATTCACATTTCAAAAGCATATGCAGCGTAGCTATGAACTTAGGTGATCAGACCTGATGGAGATTCTTTACACCACCGGCAAACCATGAAACATAAAAAGATTTTGTAGCCGCAATTTGACTATTAACCCTAAAACATAATTGAACGCGGTTTTTTTCGATTATTCATATAATATTTAGCTCCCTCATGGCCGTTCATTCCCGCTAATGGGCGTCCGCCTTTCTCAGCCCCCCTATGGACCCCGAGACGGTGGAATCCGGCAGACCGGGGCACTGCGCTCCCTCGGATTCCGGGTGGATGCTCTTTCCCCCGGTTTACGGCTGTCTCGGCTGCTTTCGGCCGCGGTGTGGCAAGTCCCACCAAGCCATCCCTGCCAAGCTGCCACCACGGGACCCACTCATCCCTGGTTTCGTTATTGTCGGTTTGTTTTTGTTACGTTTTGGGGGTTTTTTTAAGCCCACACGCGGGCGGTTTGGAGCGAGGGTTTCCTGGCCGGGCCCCGGTGACCCCGGGCAGGGCTCTCCGCCCGCCGCGCTCCGGTGGCGGCTCGGGAGCGCGTCCAAGCGAGGGCCAGACCCGTAGGCTGCTCGTTGTTGGTGGTGGTGGAGGTTTTTTGGTGGGTTTTTTTGTTTGTTTGTTT
>VZDJ01000135.1:361340-391135 GCA_008694505.1 Cyanoderma ruficeps
AAACACCCCCGACCCTCCCCAAGCCCACCCCCCGCCCCACCGTGCCCCCGCGCATCACCCGCGCACCCCTGTGCCCCGAGCACCCGCGGCCGCCCCGAGCCCGGCCCTGCCTCCCTCCGTCACCGCCGCCCGGCTCTCCCGCCGTCCGTCCGCCCGCCCGCCCGTCCGGCTTTGGCTTTGCAAAGAAACGCATTTTTTGTTTCCGTTTTCATAATTTTTATGGTTTATTTAGGAGCGGCGACCTGCCGCTGCGAGGGCGCCGTCGGGGGGCGGCCGGGCGGGTTCGCGAAAAGGCACGGAGACCCCAGAGAGAATCAAATCCGTTTTGATTAAGCATTGATGAGCGACAGCGAATGTGATGGGGTAAAAGAAAAAAAAAAAAGGAAAAAAATTTAAAAGCTTCTTTTTGTAAAAAAACAAAGGGGATAAAAGGGGGAAGAAAAAAGCGCGCAAGAGCGCTTCCCTTTTTCGGATCTTTGATTTCGTGACAGTTGAGTTGCCGATCCTCCCTACCTTTATTTACGCATTTATTTACGTTCCTGCTGCTATTGTCCCTCCGCAGCGCCGGCGGAGGCGCCGCCGCGCCCCCCGCCCCGCCTGGCCCGGCTCGGCCCGGCCCGGCTCGGCCCCGCGGTCCGCCCGCCTGCATGTGCCGGTCACCCCGCCGCAGGGCAGGGCCGCTGGAGGAATGAACAAACGATGTGAAATAGGATGTTTTGTGTAGATAAAGCATTCTTGTTACATACTGGTCGATTCGTGATATGTTTTAACTTATTGTCTGTGCTTATTTATTGAATTTTGGGTTACTTAATAAATGTTTGAGCTAATATAAAACATATTACTTGACTTTTCCGGACACGTTTATATCAAGTTAATGTGAATGGATAAATAAAATCATTTTCAGTATGTGATATGAAGAATTATAGATTTTGATGTGGCGTGTGAGATATGAGAGGTGTCTTCAACTGCAGGCAAAAAAAAAAAAAAAAAAGGACAGGACTTCCTTCTGTGGTATTCACTGAGTCCTTTGTCACAAGTTTGGGGATAGTTTGCTTGCTTAACTTTGCATTGATGCCTTTCACTTGTCACAATTTTAATACTTCATGATTAATAAACTTTTGTTAATCTTTCTGTGTGGTTGGCCTTTAAACTGCGAGTAACAAGTAGTTCTGTGGTGAAGCAGGGCAGGGACAAGGGATGGAGGAGAGTGGGTCAGCAGGAGGCCAGGGCAAGCAGGCACTGGAGGCAGGAATCGTTGTTTTGGAATGTGAAACGGGGGCACGGCCGCTGGCAGAGAGAGCCCCGTGGAAGAGAGAACGCTCGCTTTACTCCCCTGCAAACTTTGAAATGGTGGGGAAAAAAGAAATGCAGTACATTGCCAAGCATCATACAGCCAGGTTTGGGCTTCTTTCTTTCTTCTTCCCCCCTCACCCTTGCCTTTTATACAATACACTGAGATCTCTTCTCCTTGTCCGTCAATTACACACCTCTTAATTACACACCTGAGAGTGCCCGACTCCACAGGCACCCGCAGAAGGGTCCTTGCCCGCTCCAAAGTGCATATTACATATGCATATCTAATTTAAAAGAGAAATAAAAGCAGAATAAATTATTGGTGATCCAGACCACAAGTGAGTCCTCTGGGAGTCACCTGAGGAAACGGCCCTACGCCCTTCTGCAGGAGTCTGCTCCTGCAGGTGCTGAAACAACCCAGGATGCTCCACCTGAGGTAGCCTAGGATAGGCAACACAGGTCCCACACCCCAATCTGTGCCAGCAGCACTTGGGAGCAGAAGTCACCGTGTTCTGTCTCTCCTTCCAGCCCTGCCTCTAGTCCCTGGTCCAGCCTTGGGCAGAGCAGCTGCCCCTCTGCACCCAGATTTAGCTCTGGGATTGGAACCTGTGATCGGTTTAGTTCAGCCATCACAAACGTGGGCACAGAGAGTGCTTAAGGAGCAAAGCTGGCTGGAGCACCTCCAGCTTCCCTATCCCTATCCAACAGGTGACCCTGCATGGGCCAAGGGGAGCAGCAGCCAACTGGGATATCCCTTGGTCTTCCCAGTTCCACAGTGTTCCCTTCCCCGTAGTGTGGCCTGCCAGGAGGGCGAAAGGTCTCTCCACTGACATGCAGAAGAGTGCAAATCTCACTCTACTTCTTCCAAATGTATGGAAGGTTGTTTACAAGCACATAATTTTTACAGCTGCTTTATATTGCTATAAGCAAGACAGCTTTATGATGTAGGAATGTCGTAAAGTGTGGTATGGAAGATCTTAAAAAAATATGTGCTTTTTAATGGTGGAGAAAAATGCTCTCTCTGGCTGAGGGCAGGGGATTGAGACACAACCTGTAAGATCCAACTCTTGACACTGAGCATTGCAGCTCTGTGAGAGAGGCCTTACAAAGGTCCTTCAGCTTAATGCTCGCTCCTAAAACATCCATCATTTCCTCCGTATTCTAACGCAGCTGTAGCCCTGGTTATGAGCAAAGATTTTTTGATCCTAGGCAACTTTGATACAAATTTGATTTGTTTCCATAGCAATAGATCCTTGTGTTCTGAGTCCTGGAGATTTTTGAAATTATATGTACCCTTAGCACCCGATGAAGGTTTGCAGCATAAAACATCTAAGAGCTGATGCTCTTATGTGTTCTTGACATGGGTGGAAGGAAGGAGACCACAGGCTTCCTTCCACATATGCTACATGCTCAGAATTATTTTACGATAAAGTCCCAATCTTGCTGATGTTAAAAGATAAAAATTAAACAGCATGAACCGGTTCTATCTAACAACACGAACAGCTTTGCTTCATTCACGTAAAGTGATCAAAATAAATGAGTGAATTCCATATAAATTGAGAGGGAATAGTTATGCTGAATAACAATTAGCCTATTACTGACTAAGTAGGTAACACCAGGCTCTGGGGTTGTTACGAGCTGGGCTTATTTGCTTATGTTAAGGTGCATTTTAGCCTTAAGCTGTTCCACCCAGTGTGTAAGTAGACTGAGATTTATGTTCTTATGTATGGATTCATTTCCACGGTCGGCACATATTCATGTAATTCTACTTTCCTCTAAACACAACATCACCCCTAATGTCTAAGGAATATACATAAAGATAATGTCACTGAACCTTTCATTTGCTCTCTTGATGAAATGCTCCGACACTCTCTCTCTCCTCTCTTCCTCTGCTTAAATCCCCATGGAAGGCAGAATCTGCTCTTACCCGCTGCTGGAGATTGCAATCACTGAGCAATTACTAATAAGGGAAGAAAGTTTGTGCAAGGCAAGGGATCAGCCAACATTGCAGCATGGATTATATTATTGTACTAGCAGTAATGATCCCTGCTCTTAGAAATGAAAATGTGGTTTAATTTGTGTTGTGGTATTTAAATTTTCATTTTTCGGAATAAAAATCTCTGCACATGAAAATGTATCTTGCAGTAATGGAGGTATGGCAGTTAACCTGTCAGTTGAAAGTATGTAACCTTCCTTTTCTCCTTTTCATGACAAAGGTAATCTCATCTGAGGGCATTTATGTGAAGAAATAACAGCATGGCATGGTGTAACCACTGGCTCATTAATCCTGGCATCTACTTCCTGCAGGGCTTCTTGATTAGTTAGATTCATTCATCAGGTATTTCAGAGTTTTTGATTTCTCACCACTGGCTAGGTTCACTGAGTTCAGGCTAAATTGAGCCAGAAGCAATGTTTATTAGTAATTTTGTAATACAGACTACTCTAATAATTCAGTACAAATATTTCATCTGAAATATATCCATTCACTCTAACACCTAGTGCAGTTTGCAGCTGTGTTCAGAGAGAACTGAGAGAACACAGTGATTTGGCATGTATTTCCTAAATTATTAACATGAGAGCTAATAGCAAAATCTTCTTGATTTCCAATGGTGGAATTAAGATTCCTTTCATTCTAAGGCAAGCTGTGGCAGGGAGATGACCACCTCTTACCTGCCCTTTAGGCTGAGCTCGGGGTGGTTGGTCTGGGAAGCATGGCCTTTCAGCACAGGGATGAAGGGCAGAACAAAGGAATTTTAGTTTTTCCCTCCTGTGTGTTATAAACACAGGAAAAATCCGTATGCCACAGAAGTGAATGGGAGAGGAGTCCTCAGAAATTAGCCACCTGTAAAGTCACTGGTATGTGGCTGTGACTATCTCAGCTGTTTGGTGGCTGAAATAGAGTTACTGCTCGGACAGTAGACAGTAGAGACAAAGAAACAAAGACCCTTGTCCTGGAGCCTTTAAAAGCCATACTCACCTGGCAGTGAATTCAGCAGGTGCATTGTGAACATTTGCAGGGTTGGTGCTCAAAATTGCTCTGCCACTCAGCTTTCTCAGAGTGAAAAACTTTCTTTTCTGAAAGAGACAAGAGGACCACACATGAACCATGTTCAAGTGCCTGACCACACCTCGTGCCATATCACCTCATCCAGCCATGGAGGAGGTAAGACCTGGGGCCTGAGAGCTAGTTTGACTTCATGAATGAATGTGATATACCCAAAATTTATTGGACAGCTGATAGCCACGTCTTAACTCAGAGAAGAAGATGTAGAACCTACATCTGGCTCCTTTTAAACATCGCGGACCAATCGTTACCCACGCACCAATGGAACTGGGAAAGAAAAACAGAGGTAGTTGTGGTGGTGGAAGGGCACAACAGGTGCAACAGTTTTAATTTTTCACCTGACGGCAGCATGAGTAGCAGCCAGAGTCAAAGAGGATGGTCTTGCTTCAGCAAGAGTGAAAGGGGATGGTCTTGCCTGGGATGTGGCAGGGGATGCTGCTTGATTAACCAGCATCCTTGTATTTAAGCTGTACTTGAGAGGCTTTATGAAAGGCCTTCTGTGAGACTGACTAATACTCCTCAGGGGAAATCTTGTAGGAGGATGTGTCCCTTCTCACACTTCCCAAAGCTGGGGCTGATGCAGAGATGAGTCTGGCTTTGCCTCTCACCCGGGATGTTGCACAATGGTGTGGGTGGGAGGTCACCTCTCCTATTTGCCAATAAATTGTGTCTGTTTCAGCTCCTTCCACGACTGTCTTTGAGGCTCAAGAGTGCTGCTGCACCTTTATGTTGCATCATTCATCAATGCTAATGCTTAAATACATTTTTCAGAGCTAAAATTACGCTTTTGGGGGCGCTGAAATCTGCCAGAGGAGAATTCCCCCTGCCAGGGGCAAGGAATCCAGAGGCATTTGTGCAGAATTTGCCTTTGGAGGTTATATAACAATTCTGCAGAGATCCTTACCCTCCTTGGAAGGTCAAGAGGGAAAATGCAGAATATGCTTAATACACTGTCTCTGAGGGTGACGTTCTCTCCTGACCCCCATAGACAGTTTGTGCCTTGGAGTATGAAGTTTGATTAGCCTTTTCTCTCAGCACTGGAAGCATCATGGTAGTGATCCAAAAAGTGCTTTGGGAAAAAACAAACTATGGACTTTCTTTCACTGACCTCCCGCTACAGTGAATTTCATAAGCTGACAATGCACCCTGTAAGGACACATTTCTTTTTTACTGGTTTCAATTTATTGCCCTTTAATATAATTTAAGTGGCAGCTGTGATTCCCTGTGGCTCCTTTACAAGCTTTTAAGGTTTATTTTTTTTCTTTTGCTAACTTTTTGAAGAGCATTTCTGAATGGCTCCAAGCATCCTCCCCTGGTTTTGGTGTCTAATAATTATCAGGGAGCACCTGATAATGTTTATGCTTCAAGACATAAACATTACTTTATAATGAAATTCCTGTGTGCTGGAAGGCTGTGACTTTGAGCTTCCTGTCTTATACCAAAGTCCAGGCAAAACCTGGTTTGTCTGTAACACAAAGACTCCTCGTGCCATTGAATCTGAAGGATTTGGTTGTGCCATAATCAGAGTCCATGTGAGTCAGTGGTAGACTGGGAGAGCAGAAGAAGAAAAGGACATGGAGTGGTCCAGTTGTTTCCATGGATAAAGCCATTATAGGGTTCTTTTCACTGTCCCCTGGGCCCTTGAGAACAGGATGAACCCCGCTCAAGGAGTCCCTGGGAAGGAACAATCTCTCATTTCAGTAACATCACCCAGCCTACAGGCTTGTGTGGCTAGGGAGATATCCACTGAATTCAGATTTATAAACAAGTCCAAGTGTAAAAAGGTATTTCATCCTCTACATGGCTACAAAATGTCACCAGAAATTAACCAGCTTTGCTCTTTCAACTGGAGAACAAAATGAGGAGTCTACAGAAGGTCAGACATATAAAAATGCATTGAAATGAAAAGGGAGGAATATTAAATTACTAAATAAAGAATTATACTTGGTACAGTTTGTGGCTCTAATCTTTTTGTCTATTTTAAGCAGTATAATTAACACCCACAACTGTATTCATTGTCAGCTTGTGATCTTCAGGTCTTGGTAGCAAATAAATGACTCATACTTTATTCTTTAAATTTTAATTACTATAAGAAATACTTGAAGATAATTCCACTATATTTTATATTATTGTCACTTTGCCCTTTCTGCTTTAACTGCTCTGCATTTTTAAGCTCATGTTTGCTCAAACCGTGACTGGACAGGTTCCTGCCAGTGTGGGAAATGTTGCTGGGCTCTGGGGGACCCTGTCCAGGCAGAGACAGCCACAATGGAGATGTTTTCCAAAGGATGCAGGACACTGTGTTATTGGCTTATGGGTTATAACCTTGTGTTAATAACCTTGTATTATTAGCTAATTGCTCTGGCCTGTCTTCATATCTCACTGAAGAAGTTGCTGCCTCTGACCCACTCATCATCTGCTTTGTATCCTCACTTAAATCAGACCTTCCTCATTTCTGTTGAAGATGATTCTCATTCTGTCTACAATAAATTGCTCCAATAGTAATTTTTTCATTATCACGTCCTCTCTTGGCCTCTTCTGCAGGGTGTAAATCTATAGATATCTCCCATGGACTCTACAGTCAATCAATTGCATCCAAACCACAAAGTCAGCCTGTTGCTTGTTGATGCCTTCCATACACATCCTCCTTAGTGTTATAACTCTGCCAGCAGTTGGTTGTAACACTGCCTACTAAAGGAAAATATTCCAGTGTTGCAGGTACTTGTCTGAAAAGCATCTAAGTGTTTTGATACCTAAGTCTCCTCTTCAAAGTAATGTAGGCTGCCAAATTTAATCACTTTTAATGCTCTTTTCAATTTCACTAGCTTCTTATCAAACTCCACAATTAGTTCATGACTGTCTTGTTTATCAAATAATGTCCTCCCTACTTGCTCTATCTATAATCTACATGAATACTCAAATCTTTGCTTTCCATTAACTACAACTGGCCACCTTTAACCTTGCAGTTGTCCAGCCATTCCAGAGGTGCTTTTTCTACCAAGCCACAAAGCCCCATAGGATGTTTAAATCTCATTTTGATCCTTATATTTTGCCTCTAGCTTCAGACTAAGCTACCAATGCAAAGCACAGCACTGTGAGGGTTGCTGTGGGAAAATGAACTCTGTGTCAGCCAGACCCACTACAGACACAAAGCAGTTTATGACCTTCTGTGTGAAAGATTATCTACTAGCCTGCTTTCACTGCTGCCTCTAGGATTTTGACACATCATACACTCTTGTGACTACCTTGTGAATGGTATTTTCCAGGTGAAAAGCAATTTGAAGCACCATTCCTGGCTATGCCTTTTGCCCTCACCTTCAGCTGTCACCATGGGTACCACTCAACTGGTGAACCTCCACTAAATGACTTTGGTACATCTAGGTTACATCTAGGCCTTCTTATTTCCAAATTAGCAGGAAAAAAATTCAAACCATCCGGCACTTGACTCATCATCAAATTGTTTAGTGGCAAAAGCCTTCCTCCTTCAACTTACTCAGGGCAACTTTAATTGGTCCTGCCTTGTATCAGAGTCTGTGCAGCAGTGGAAAATCCCAAAGATGTTCCTGTTTGCCTCAGCACATTTCCTAGAGGTTCCCAGGGAATCAGTTTGACTGGCAAAGGCAGCTGGAGTCCCACCTGCACTCTGGCTGGGACGTGCTGGCCAGAGTAGCTGTGCATGGGGCCAGGCCATTACTTCCTCAGATATTCTGAGAGACTAATATTGTCAGGGAGCACCTCCAAGGGATGCCTCTGTTTGCTTCTGAGTCTACTCTGCCATGTGCAAGAAAGCAACACGTGAAATTTTCTGTCTGCATTCCTGTGGAGGAATTTCCACAATGCAACGTGCTGCATTTAAGCACAGACAGCTGACATATTGCTTTGACTATTCTGCTTCACAACATTATCCTACGGAACAAGAGGCTTTCACTTACCATGGCTTTACCAAGGATTTTAGCAACACTCCTACATTTGTTAAGGGTGATTTCCCTTTGCACAAATTCACAGTTTATTTGGGTGCCTGCATCAATACAGTTGTTTTTTGAGGTAGTGGTTGCTGAAACTCTTCAAGCTGGAGTTATTGGTGCCCAGGCTTTCTGAATATGAGATTCTCAGAAAATATTATATTCTCAGAGAATTAGAATATCAGATTGTTACATGAATCATTGGACCCTGGAAGCATGTAGAAAATCCTCTGTACTCTGAATTTCATTCCTATGAGCTGAATTTAGACTGCAGTTTTTGGAATTTTGGGTAGAGAACAATAGGCACAAGATGTGGGCAACAGCTTTCACAGCAGGGTGAGGAGAGGCCACTCCTCACCATTGCCTGAGTGGGGGACCAGGCTGCAGCAGCCTTGCTGACTTCAATTTAGGTAGCAAGGCATATTCAAAAGTCCTAAATTTCAGCAGTATCCATGCACTCATTCAGAGTGTATCTCTGAGGACTCTAAGGAGTGACAAGGATAAGCCAATAGGAAATAAAAGCCACCATGTTTATGATGAATTCAGATTGTCTGTAGATGGCTGGATGTTACTCCAGCACTGCTGCAGGACTTTGTCTTGCCTGTTGGGTAGCAGTGTCAGGGTTTGGAGCCCAAAATGCAATCCCCTGACATGATTCACTGGCTTGGAGTTGTATTCAGTGAGTAAAAATATCAGCTGCAGAATCCTACTATGGTTTATTTACTGGTCATATTAGCATGTGAGCTGATTCACACTGCCACAGAAAACCCTTGCTTGCATATGGATGTTATTATGCTATCAACTGCTTCTGATATCTCTCAGATTTTTTTTTTCTATTTTCTCCCTCCTAATCTATTTTTTTAGGCCAACAACCCTGCTTCAATGCCAGCATCTGCCTTTCTAATGATGTAACTATTTACTGCATCGTTGTGCTCTACTCTCATTTCATGTTGTCACACTCTCCATGACAATATTTGAAAATTGTCAAAACCCTCAGTGAGAAATTTGTACCAGGGGGAAAATGAGAAACACAAGTGGTGCAGCCAGGTTTTCAGGAAGAGGCACAGAGGCTGTCACCACGCCGTGCCTCTCTTGTGTGACCTCCTTCTGGACTGGGGCTGACACACACAGCCTGCCTCTGCTAGAAAAACCTGATGCTTAGTTTATTTTTTGGTGTGCTTTCACTATAAACGCTCTGAGTCCCTCTGGACAGCTCTGTGCTGTGTTCACATCAGCATTCTTTGTGTTCTTCAGTCAACAGAGTTCACTGCTTTCTCTAGCAACAAACGCCCATGCAGCAATCAGTGAATTATTATTAAAACAGGAATTGTTTGTATTGAGTTATTATCTTCAGGACTGAGTGAGCCTGACTTAGGCTAGGAGACATTAACTGAAGCAAATGTGCTGGATAAAGGAGAAGCAAAATAACTGAGTGAATACCCTTGTTATCAGCAGCCATCAAATATTTTCCTGAGCTTAGTCCCCAAGCAACTCTACCTATATCTTCCACCGTGGTCCTCAGGAAAGAAGAGATCCCTGGGTTTTCCTTGCCTTGTCAAAGCCCTCCCACTCTGTGGCTTCTGCAGACTGTGGCAGCCCAGGACACACTACAGCCATCATGTCACAGTAGGGAAAAGAAGGGACTTCAGGAAGAATAGTACATTTGGGCAATCGGGTGTTTGGGTCAGGGTGGTTACACACAAGTTTTTCTCTGGTATGTTGTGCTCTGTTTTCATACTGTTTTTCAGCTGCCATCACACATGCCCCAGCATTCCACCAAGGTTACCTGTGAGCCAGGTGGTGACTGTCAAAGTGCTCAGCTGCCCCAGAGGGGGCAGGGGGACGTGCCTGGCATCCACACACCTCCTGCTTCCCCCAATGGTATCTATCTCAACCTCTGTGAGCAAATGGATGCACTGATGCTATCCCAGCCCACTCACACCCCAGAGGTCAGAAACACTCCTCCTCATCCTCTTCCAGCCATCAGTCTTAAAAGTCAGTCACTAATTGTTTTTTACCATCCATGCTAAACCAACACAAGGTGTTACACCAGAGTCCTGGGTGGGGATTATGAACAAGCTGCTGCAGAAGATGCCCCACAGAAGGATGCAGTTCAGCCATTGTCAGGCTGGCTGACATTTGGTAGTGTCTGTTTCTCTGGTTAGCTTGTTTGTAGAAATGTGCAATCCATTTTTCATTAGGTAATGTGCTGGTAGTACATGGACACCTCTTCCATAGCTGGTGGAACAAGGGATCTCCAAATCCAGAGGTCTACTTTGTCAGCAAGCAGTTTAAGAGTGACCCAGGCAGAATGTTCCTCAGCTATCCTACAAGCTTCTGGGTAAAACAAGGTCATTCATTTCTGGAATGAACATTGAAAGGAATGAGGGCTATCTGCTCTCATTTTTTTTAAAAAAAGTATTTATAGTAGCACACATTTAGGTCTCTCTTCTCAATAAACAGGCCAAATACAAAACTGTACTTAAAAAACAAAACAAAGCATCGCTGTAGACTTATAGGGCACAGAACTGCAGGATGTCTGCATATCTCACTCCATGTAATAAACATGATATTGTGTCAGGCTTTATTTCCTGTGGTTTGAAAACCCACCTGTGAAGTTATATGTTGCCCTATACACAACATGGTTGTATAAAGGACTCTTCCCAATGGTGATAACATAAACATATATTAACATATATTAAAAACAGCACCTACACACAAATCCAAACAGAAATACACATTGAGTTACCATAATTTTCAGTCAAAACAATTATCAGAGTGTTTTTGGAATAAAGCTGGTTCTATTTTCTCAGTTTTGTTTGGCCAGTCCAGTGAGGCTACAAAATATCACCAAGTATTAAAAATGTGAAGTCAAAAAGCTTTTTTTTTTTGTCTCAGCTGTACTGAATGGCAATTACATATTCTGAACAATCATACAACTTCTTTAATCAAATGAGGTATTATGCAATTGGCTACATTTTCCTCAATACTTTCAACTTCAGTGAAAAATACAATAATTAAACCCTCGGTACAATGACTTTCAAACCTCTGTGCACTCTCAGCCCCCTCTCTTCTTCTCTTTCTGGATAATAAATCCTTATGAAAGCTGCCACCACGACTGAGACAGGTTGTGAAATTGTTTAATAATGTTGACTCAAGCAGTGACATCATTTGGAGACTGTTGCTTTTCTTGCAGCATCTTTAGAGACAACTGGAAGCTGGTGGATGTTATGGAGCAGACACAGCCCCTCCAGTAGGAAGGGACGTGGTTTGCTGCAAGGGGAGCCCTATATCCCCCAGGGGAATTGAGGTGAGCCAGCTTTAGGGGAGAAAACTCCAGCATTGTCCTCAGTGTCCTTCCCTGCAGGACTTTCAAGCCCTTCTTTGAAACACTTCTCTTGGGAGAGGGACAGAGAAGATAATTCTTCCTGTTTTGAAGGCCAGGGAGTGTGCCTAAACAACTTTTGTCACCCCAAGCAAAGTATTTTAATGTGCCTGGAAAATAAAAAACCCCAGCTGGAAAGCAAACCCCACAGAGCCAATTGCTTTCCTCATTCTGAGGAGATCCTGCTGCATCAGGCTGTGTTGTGAACATGTGTGGGGTTGGCAGTCATATTCCAGGAATATCTGCTTTATAAAACTGATAATTTAATCAGGAAAACACAAATCTATTTTAAGAAGAAGAAGAAAAACATGACTGTGAGGTTTCTTCCCACTGTCATTATTTTTAATTTGCAAATAACCTCAGCCTAATTCCAGTGAAAATTATCTGGCAGCATATTGGGGAAAAGATTACTTTTGTTGTTCCCTGTGTGGGAGGTGTTGTCAGTCGGAGCACCCTGACTTCAGTGTGAGAACCACACCATGTTTCAAAAGGCAGTTCAACCCACAGAAAATGCTGTAAAATAATAACACATTTCCCAAATATGCTGTGGTTTTAAAATTATGCATATATGAAACTTGAACGTTATGTGTTTGAAGGGATGTAAAATGTCTGTCTTTCAAAAGCTTGGCTGCAATTGTAAGGATGCCATGGAAAGAAAAAAAAATTACTAGCTCTAGTAACAGATGTGAAATTACATTAGATAAATATAATCATTAGTTTCAGTCTCACCCTGGTTAATTTGTTTGTGGAAATGTGCAACCCATTATTCATTAGGTAATTTTTCACACATTGATTAGAAAGCCATGTCGAATTGTGACCCAGCACATTGGGGTTTGACTATCTTGCAGTGAACTATATCGCTTACAATAGTGGAAATGGGGGACAAAATGTTTATCTCAGGCTGATTTTGTGCCAATAAGTAAAGTAAATCAATAGCCAGTGAAGTGTGAACAACATTTCTCTGCTGTATAATATGGTTTTGGGGGCAATTTGACATGCTACAAGGGGAAACAAGGGTCTTGAACAGAAAGGTAATAAAAGCAAATCATGCTGGTAACTGTTACTGAAGTCTTGTGCTTTTCTCTACATGGGCAGCTTTAAGATGAGAAAAATAATGCATGTAGCGGTCCAAAAACACTGAGACACTCCCCAGATTTGTAATCATTGGAGTTCAAGCCCAGATGTGGTTGAGAGAGGCTCAGGTCTCTGGAATGGAAGCTGACTCTGTGTGCAGGCAGGTAGGCCCCTTGGGCTGTGCTGGCAGTGTCCTCACTTCCCCAACAGCACTTGCCTCTGCTGACACCTTTCTCCTGGCAGCTTCCTGTCTAGGGGGTTAAATTCTGAGGGTATAAATCCTTTTGCATCAAACCACAGAAGCAGGTATTCCCACACCCCCATGAGAGCACTGCAGCAGGCATGCGACTTGTTTTAAGTGGCACTTGCTGCTAGTGAAACTAGCAGAACTTCATCAGCTTCAGTTTATCTGTTTGCACAGCAAAGAAGCTCAACAGCAGACCCTTCCCTGCTGTTACCTTCGGTGTTTTGCCTTTGTGAATTGCAGATAAGTTAAAGAAGGGAAGAAGGGAGAGTGATGTATTTATGGTTGCTGCTATCATGTCTGTCTTTTATATCCCTTGCACAATTTATTCTTCCCAGAAGACAGTTTGGGCAACACAGGTACATGATCAGTGATTTTATACAAGCACTCATTGTGGGATACCTTGTTTCATCACCACTGCTTCTTGAGTCGGACAAAAGTTAATGGGAATAATTATTTTTTTTTTTAAATTTTTTGTGTTGGTGTTTTTGTTGCATCACCTGCAATGCCCTGCACAGACCATCATGGCACTTGCAGCAGTCTCAGGTGAAATACAAAAATAAGCTTGTCCAGGAGAAAAAGCAGGGTAACATATCCAGCCATCCTCAGACAGGAATCTTTGGGCACCTGTATTCTCCTGTGCCCATGACACCCGTTACAGTGAATTTTGGTCAGAGAAAGTAGCTATGAAGAAGTTGTTCCTCTTCAAAAACATAAAAAAATTTTGTGCTTTCTAGTTCCTCTCAACCCCATCACCTCAGTCTTGGGGGTGGAAAGTCTCTTCAGGACCTGGGCCAGGCTGGCAGAAAAACTGCTGCAGTAATGAGATCTCTCTGCCCAGCTGCTAAGTAGTTTAAGGGAAGGCAAGGTGTTTGAGCAGGAGGTTGCAGGAGGGAGACAGGTTCCTCTAGAGAAGCCCTTCAAATTGAGGAGCTGACAATCCTATTTCCCTCAGGGTGCTGGATGTGGCATGACCCCTCTGAGAGTGGCTGTATGAATGTCTGCCTACCACAGAGGGGGCAACGCAGAGGTGTTTGTATCTATCCAGGAATAAAGATCCTTCAATCAAATCACACACTCTGTCTGCTGGAATTAGAAAGGCTCAGCTCCTGATACATTTTAAAAGAAAAATAAATAATTGACGTAATTAAAAAAATGCATCCCAATGCAACTCAAACTTGGCTATTAATGCTGCATTTGGGTTTGCATAGGAATAAAACTAAATTGTCTGAAAGAGACCTGAAAGGCTGAAAAATAACGGAACAACACCTCTATTAAACTCATAGGAGTCTCTTCTAACACCAAAGGGGCAAAAGCAATATATATCTGTCAATTTATAAGGTACCTCTGCCTGGCATTTTAAGCCTCAGATGTGTTCTTTAAAATACAGATTAAAATAACTTGGATTTTTCCACATAATGCATACTGCATTAAGGCAATTAACATTTAATTAACAGCAGGTTTTCCTCAGCAGGTCAGATTGCGAAGGGCTCACTGTTGTTGCCATAGAAAGTGGAAGGCTGGGCTGTTTGGTTTCCAGAAAAGGAACAGCTGTTTTTGAGCCCTGACAGTCTGAAATCATCTTGAGTAGACTATAATGCTCAAAAGAACAAGGAAAGCAGGAGGAAGTGGCTGCTGGTGGTGTCACAGAGACCATCTCAGGCTGCTGGAGAATGTATCTGCTTTATAAATCAGTGTGCTGTTGTTAGGGCATGTTTTTAATTGAGCTGACAGTAGAGCTTTAAAACTCCTGTATGCGCTCCGTGAGCTAATTTAACTGTTTTCCTTCTATATGCTTTTTAATTTTGTGAGCAAAACAGTGCAATTATTTCTCACACTTTTGCTTTTCATCTATCCTTTTTTGTTGTTTCTCTCCTCTTTTATCCAGATTCTTTGCTTTTTCTCTGGGTAGCCATTTGGGGCTTATTGTGAATATTATCTAAAGATACACAGATGCACAAATTTCATTAAGAAGTCACATCGTTGCTCTGAATTGAAAGCTGCTATCAAGATGAGGCAAGTAATATTTGTAAAGGGATCTTTAAAAATATACTGGGTATATAAAAATATACTGAAATGAAGATAAGATAGATGTAGTGAATCTCTAATAACACAGACTCCTGAGGAAAATGAAAGAAACCAACAAACCTAAACCAAACAATCTCAATGAGAACTTGGAAGAGCGTAGGGGCTCCCAGAAGGTGGTGGAGTTTGTCTTTTCTCCTCAGTAGGTGTAAGAAAAGGCTCTAAATCATAACATCAGTGAAATGCAATAGCAACAACAACTAACTGTCATTTTCAATAGCACGATTGAAGGCTTCATGTTGGGGAAGGAGGTTACCCTGGTATGCTCCTAGGCTTTGGTAATTGCAGGCAGAACTGTTCTTACAGTTCAAAGCAGTCTGAGAGAGAATGATTCAGACTAAAATCATTCATGAATGGTTTTGGCTGTGGTTTTATTCTTCATTTATTTCCAGAGGAGAGCAAAAGAACAGCTTTCCTTCTCCTGGTAGGTAACGGATTTTTACTATCAAAAGTAATCCATCTGTCCTGGTAAATTTGTTAACCCCCCCATACCTGATATGTCTGATAGAGAGATGAACAGAACTGTAGTGCAAGGGCAGACCTCAGGGAAAATGTGACCCCAGGAACAGTATATACATATATATGTGTGTGTGTAGGTAAGTATGGTAAATATGGTACATGTATAACCCCAGCAAAGGGTGTGGAAGTGGATAACCATTTAAGAATTTGACCATGTGGATTCTGTTCCTCACATTGCAGAGGAGACAGAGACACAAAATGACCTGAAGAAACGACTCTGCTGGTGGCACAGGCACGAGCAGCAGCTCTGCCTGCTGTGGGTGCCATGCCTGGCTTGCCCCAGCAGGGCTCTTCAATGTTACTCGCCAGCACTATGAGTACACTGGCCCAGGAAGGCCAAGGCACCTGTCTTAGACAAACCTGATGCCTTAAGCTTTAGCTTTCATGTTTTCAGATTCTGTGCTGCCTAGGGGCGTAGTTCTGAGCCTCATATTAAGTGCCATAAGCTCTCTCCACAAAGTTGGTAGACAAAACAAATCCTTTTCCTGCAGAAGACCAAGGACAACTTTCAGCCCAACAGCACAAACAATGGTGGGCTGAAGGGAGGAACAAGCAGGATGGGACCTCACAACCTGGACCTGTAATTGGACAACTAAACCCCAATATGCAAATGGACCAAAACTTACAAAAATGTAAGACCTTGTGACTGGTCAGCCACTTTGTGACCATTCTTAGTCCACCCTGGGTGTAGCCCTGATCAGGCTCCTGTCCTGCCCAGGGTGGATCCTGGAAGCTTTTCAGTAAATACCTACTTTATTCTCTATCTCTGTCCAGTCTCTCTTTCAGGTCAACCCTCCCAAGGCATCAAACCCAGATGAGAAACCCAGAGATGGGAAGAAGCTGGTGCTCTCTGCCTTCCTGTGTTGATTACAGGAGGTGCAGTGAGGAACTAAACCCAGAGTATGTGGATCCTCCTGGACTGCTCCTTCTTGGGAGCTCTGGGGAGCACTGCAGTGCTGTGAGTTCCAGAGCTGGGAGTCAGGGATGGAGCATTACTGCATTCCTGGAAGCTCTCCAGCTCCTCTCTCTCTACCTGGGTGGTTCTGTTTGGTGAAAAATACTTCAGTAAAGGAGGACCAAAGTGATTTAACACCACATTAGTCTCCAGAAAAAGCATTACTCTGTGTAGGTGGGACTTAGGGCAGTTATGAGTGGTGGTTTCTCTGAGTGCCAGCATGACTGCCTGCAAGGATAGGGCTCTCAAAACATCCAAGGAGTACAGTGCAGAGAGGGCGACACTGTAGGTTTATTTTGGTTTGTTACTGGGGGTAAGAAAGAAAAGTGGGAACCTGTCTTCTCGGGAAAATCAGTGCAGAGTCAGCAGGGCAAGAGTTTCTGGAGCCCTAGCCCTCAGTTAGAATATGGACCAGTGCAAGGAAAAGATCTTTGATTGCTGTTTGGGCAAGGCAAATCATGCCAAAACTACCCCCTTATGGAAACACCTTGTCCAAGGAGGAGCAGGATCATGCAGGTTTCCTGGCAGTTAGATTGCTTAGTGGATTCCCTTCTGCCAGGTAAGAGCAGCACAGGACTTTGTGACAGCCCCAGAGGATGCACCCTTGCCTGGGGGTGAACCACTGCAAAAAGAGCAAACTGCTCCTGAACAGGTTGTGTTGCTGCTGAGCTGGCTGTGTAGGGCCCAGATGTTGTAAATTGTTTGCCATGCCTTGTCTCCCACCTTTCCATTTTTCTTTTGTTTCACCATTATTATAAAAAATTGGTAGATGGCTAATATTACAAGTCCAGGGCAAAACTACTCATACGTTTAGTGTAAGGACATTTAAATATTTAAAGCAGATGGTTCCCAATGACCTTACATGTCTCCTTTATAAATGTATGTAGCGTCTTATAGAACCATCTGCATCCCAATATGCAGCTCATATGTTTCCAAGTGTTTCCTCGTTAACCAGCAGAAAACTTCATCTTCCATCTGACGTGAGATAAAGGTTCAAGCTCAGTAACAGTCGTGCAAATCAGCACTGCAGGAGGGAGCAGTGTTTACCCCACTACAGCGAGGTGTTGGAGCCTTGCACTCTGCATTCCAGATGGATCAACAAGGCTAGGATTTGGAGGATGAGGGCAAGCTTCCTCACATGACCCGAGCCTGGGAAGTCCCACAAATAATTTGCAAAAGCATAGCCACTGACAGTGACAGGCATACATCTTGCCTGACGCACCTGCATCACCTCAGCAAGCCTACCTGTGAAATGCAAAGCAGCGCAGAGCAATGCATGATTTCCTGTCCCCCTGGATCAGTCTTGCTCCCCGCTCTTCTCTTGTACAGAAGAGCAGAGCTAAACTAGTAAAAGCAATTTTCCATTCTCCGAGAGCCCCAGGGGAAATGAGCTCTGATCTTGTGCTCGTCTCACACTCCCTTGATTCCCTCAGCTGGCAGCTTTCCTGTGCTAGTCTCCACTGTGCAGAGCTTCTCTGTCATTAGAGCAGTATGGTTGCCTCACTCCTTTCAAAGAAAAATCCTTTAATTTTTAGGACTCACTCTGTGACTAGTCGCGTCCTATCTGCACTTTTTTTTTTCTTTTTGCAGGAAATAATCTAAAAGAATTGTTCATAAAACATATATAAGTGGCAGGTAGATGGAAAGTGGCATGCCTCTAATTTAAATTTCGATTAGAAAAAAATACAGAAATGTATTACATGAGATACTGCTAAGAGTGTATGGAATATTGTGTTTTAAGACCTACTGTAGATCTATGTCGGTGCCTGTGAAAGAGAGGATAATTAGTGCCCGTACTCTCAGTCATATCAGACTAAAGGTAATGGGGTGTAAGAAATGGTTCATTAGGCTCTCTCAAGTACTTTTACTGTGTCCATACTATTTATACCAGCAGAAAAAATTCAATGTCTTTAAAATCAAGTCAAAGCATTCGCCTTAGATTCTTCAGTTTAAGAAATAACATTGAGTGATGATCTCTTAAAGTCAAATGGAAAAAAAAATGTACATAGAAAAACCCCTTAAACCAGTTTTATTAGCATTCTGTGTCACTCCAAGGCAGTCTACATGCCTATGCAAATCCTGCCTCCTTCATTTGTGTTCCCCTCTGTATGCTTAACCTACAAGGGGGGAAATTTGTGG
Organism: Cyanoderma ruficeps; assembly: GCA_008694505.1. NCBI lineage: Eukaryota > Metazoa > Chordata > Aves > Passeriformes > Timaliidae > Cyanoderma > Cyanoderma ruficeps. Next base: position 380,061 of record VZDJ01000135.1, read on the forward strand.
CTGGAGGAGGCAAGCAAACAAAAGCATAGCATTTATTTTCAAGACAGACATGAATTTAGAATATTCTTTGCTTGCTTTTCTGAACAAAAGAGCAAACTGTGTAGAGAAGAGCAACAAATGTGGGTAAGGGAATGGAAAGAATGTCTGAAAAAAAGGGTTAAACCCCCAAAATTTATGTAGCTTGACTACACAAGGGAAGGATAGGATGGCATGCTACAAATGTTTAAAGGGTGCACCTACCAAATGAGAGGGGGGAAAGTTATTTAGGCTGACAAAAGAGACATAAGTAGGAATAATACAATGAAGTTAACAAACGAAAAATTCAGGTTGAAGAATCAGGAAAAGCTTCCTGAGAGCAAAATATGTAATACAGCTCTGGAGCAATTTCTTATGGGAAGCAGAGAAGCTCCATCACATGAAGCCCTATGCATTTAAAACTAAATTGAAAAAGCATGAGAAAATATAAGGAGAATAAAATATAAAGCACTTTATTGTGCACTGGAGTCCGGGGTGGATCATCAGGGGCTGGTCCCCTGCCCTCTGTTTCCAGGTTTTTTTGGTTCTTTGCTAACCATGTGCCATTTGTACTTTCTAGAAAAGTAACTAACACAGCAAGGGTAAATTTGGGAGTCAGTCTATTAGCATAAATTACACTATATATCTACAAGATAATAAGGGCATAGCAAAGACACATTGTACTAATTCTGCATGCAGTTCTGAGGGCACTTCTGAGCATACCTCATTTTTTGGTTTGCAGCCTTGGGCACCTCCATTTTGGGAATTTGGCCCTAGGTTAGTGCTTAAATGGATACCTTGCTGTGTCTGGCAAGGATTAAACGAGCTGTGTTTGGCATTGTACTGTCCATAGGTGAAATGGGTGACTTGGATAACACCAGCTGTGGAGCACCCACAGCTCCCATGGGTTTGAACAGGGAGAGGTGGTGCTCAGGTCCTGTTGGTGGCAGATGCTTCTCATGGCTTTTGGGTCTGGTTTTGCACAGGGCTATGGAAGTGCAAGCCCAGCAACCTGAGCTAGGCATGGCAGGAAAACATTTCACAGGAAAAGGTAAGGGGGAATGCAGGACACTACAGCGATCTAAACTTGTGTCCTTTTGCTTTTGGGCACCAGAAAGGAGCTGCATAAATCATTCCAGTTCCCTTGGTTTAATATGTTTTTCAACTGACCTATCTAGGGCACACACAGGCCCAGTGGCCATATTGCATAAGGACAGGTAGGACACTCAACTCTTTAACATACGGACAATGAACACCAGCACCCAGAGAGAATGCACAATTAAGGCATCCTGATTAATCTGATATCACAGAACAGACATACAACAGGGAGTAGGCATATCCTGAAAGAGGCAAGGAGTCGTTTCCTACCTACGTAAAATATACACCATGCACATTTAAGTGTCAACTTCAGCTTCCACTATTGCCGCCTGTTCTACAACTGCTGCATGAAAATGAAAGCTTCTAACTGCAAAATACTGTTGGGAGGTTTAGTTACAGTAGCATCATTTGTCTTTTCCCACCTTCTAGAAAGTGTGTTGCTTGGTCTTAGAAGGCTATGGTTTTTCCTTCACGTAAAACTTCTCCAAGCTGTTTCAAAATAGTTTGATGTGAAAAAGGGATTATCTCAGAGGTATTTGTCTTTATGTGCACACAAACAAATGGTTGGTAACCTGCAGCCTCTACAAATAAAAGTGTTTATTACCTGTGAAATCACAGGAAACAGGTCACATGTGTCAGACAACCCTGTTCTCCAGAGCTTTTCTGGTGACAGTGACCACCACAATATGTGTAGGCATTTGTGGTGAGGAAGCTCAGTGTTTTCCAGCATTGCCCTGGTCTTCCACAGAAAGAATTGTTGTTTACCCTGAGAATTTAGATTTGTTAAAATCAACCTCTGCAGTCCTTAGAGAAACAGAAGAAATGCTCAAAAGCCTCTTGACTTCAGCTCTGGTTGGATTTCTCTTTCTTCCACTAAGATTGCAGGATTGCTACATAACCACCTTGTAAGCCAAATACTGAGTTTACAGCACTCCCTACACTTGATGTTTGCTACAGGAAGGCAGACTGAAAAATATTCTGTATTTGTTTAGAAAGCAACAGCACCTCTTCAACACAGAATGTAGAATGAAAGCTGCCCTCATGTGTTAGCACAAAAAACATTTATCGCGTTTGGTGAAATTCCAGTGTACACTTGCTTTACCTCAAAAAAAATTTCTATAAATCAGTCTGAATTTATATTAATCTTATGAAAGTTACCCTCCAAACTGTGGGAGTGTTTAGGAGACCCACAATGAGCCATGATGCTGCCATGCCAATGGAGAGCTGGAACATCATCCTGTATGGAGGAGCTGACACTCTTTACATGTGAGAGTGCTAAATGATCTTTCCATTGTGTTTACTGCACAGGGTTGAAAACTCTGGGCTAAGTCTTGCTGGCACCAGATTTGGCAAAGGTATGTCAGGTCCCCAACAATCTGCAGAAGCAGGGGAAATGCCAGTTCAGGTGCTGCACCCTGTGTGCAGGCACAGCACTTCCCAGGAAACTGCCAGGAGGACAGCTCTTTTGTGGTCATGCACAGCTGCATGTTACAGGTGTCTTTCTCAGTTTTCCACAGCTCATTTCAGTGGAGCAAGGTACTTCTGCACAAAAACACCCTTTGTAGTGAACTTTCAGACCATTACACAATTTCACACAGGACACCTTTGAAAATAAATCGCTCTTCATACTGTACTTTGTGGCTTTCTCTACTTACACTCCCCCACCCCCTCCAAAATTCAGGGGAATTCCAGAACATTTTGCAATTAGCTAAGGATTATATTTCCTTATTTTTATTAATTTTATGTAAAGTGGGATTTATCAGTGGAGCATTCATTGACACTGACTTCAATTTATTCTGATGAAACTGACTGACATCTGTGTGTGCTGTTCATCAGTCATAATTTAAACCATTCTTAATTGCATTAAATGTAAATTAAGACATTCAATTTCAGCCATTTTTTTTCATAAAACACTGTGAACTGAATTTTAGTGGGTCACGAGATCTTACATTCAAAATAAATAGGGTAAATTTGAAAGTTACCAGTGATGTTCATATTTTACCCTTTGTCGGCTGTATTTCTTTTGTAGCTTACTAGATTGGAACAATTAATTTTCTCTCTGAAGGGAACATGAATGGCTAAAGATGATGTAGCTGAGTTTTTTAACAAATTACTTTATCATTTCTAGAGCTTGCTTGTTACTACAATATATTAAATATATTAAGAGAAAACGCAATTAACCTTTCATCTAAACCAAATGACAAATTAAAACAGAAAACGTAAACCATGCCAGAATCAGCCCTCTGATTTTGAATTCAGAAGGCTATGCCAATGGATTTATTTGCTGAGCTTCCTCAAGGAGGTTTTGCAAAGCAAAATCTGTTCAGCAATGAGGGCTTGGGTCAGCTCATGCTGGCAATAAAGGGAAGATATGCAACACTGTTTTTACTATAAAGGAGAGTGGTGTTGAGTGAGTGGACTGGGACACTGCCTGGGAAAGATTGGGTATTTAATTTCTGCAAGTTAAGACCAAAGGTCCCCTTTAATCCAGTGGATCTGGTCTCAAATACCTGGCACAGCAACCAGCAAAACTCAGTGGTGAGGAGGTGATTTTTTTAAAATTGGGTACGTTTTGTCCCAGAATGAGGGATGAACTGAACACTGTGACTTAATGGGGAGAACATTCAAGCCCTGCAAATTCCTTTTTTGAGTGCAGTGGCACAGCATGTCTCCAGCCTAACATAAAGACCTTGGCTCAGGGCAGGGAAAGCTGCAGTTGCCCATGGAGCAGCCCTGCCTGTGCTGGAGGGGGCAGCCCTCACCCGAGAAGCAGCTTGTGTCCATGGGGCTCACCCTGAGAGGGGCTAGGAGGCTGATCCTGGTACCTGAGCTGCTGAACTGGTTTGACAGTGTGGGGCTCTTTGGGAAAGGCTGGAGGGATTCTTTCTCTGGCTTGATGTGGGTTTGGATGCTCAGTTCCTGTTTCCCACTTTACATCACGGGCTGCTGGTGGGGGAATGGGTGGCCCATTGGTGTGAATGGATGTCCTCAGTGGTTTAAACCAAAGGATACACTCATTTGAGAACTCTTCCCACCTCAGCATTAGCACCTGTCTTGTCACTCCTCTAGACCACTCTCTAGAAGGTGTGGTGAGACACAGTGCTGAGCTCACCTGAAGCCAGCTTTCCTCCCAGCCCACTGCTAAGGACATCTTAGCTCTGTCTAAAGCTCTGGTGTGCCCCAAATCAGAGCTCTGCTCTGGTATTCACCCTCACAATTCCCTGAATGAAGGCTACCCCTGTGGCCACAGCTCTTCAGGATGACATGCAAAAGTTGGTCAGCAAAGGGAGCACCACAGGTCTACCCTCAGGAAACGTAGGAAAAATTTATATAAATATTGTCTATGACATATACGTTCCCATGCCAGTTCTGCTCCTGGAGAATGAAGTGTTGCAGTAAGTCTGGAGATGGGTAGTGATGCAATCATTCTCCCAGTTTCTTGCTATTAATATATGTCTCTTACTCATTTTTAAAGATAGAGTAAATGAGAGTACTGAATATAAATGGCCTTTGTAAGTCATTGAGGTCAGTGAAGCATGTCATTGTTTGCAACTTGAATTCCATGAAAGCACTGGCTGGCTGAGGGGCACACTATATCCTTTTTTTTTTCTCATAAATAAAATCCACAAACAATATTCAGTATGTTTAATGAAAATTATAAAATAATACTGTGTACAATGAGTTTCCAAAGCCAGAACTAGTTGTGAGTGCTTAATAATGTGACCTTACAGTGTCATCTTTAGCCTACGTGATGTCTATATGCCAGCAATGTATAAATTATTTCTCTGGCTGTACGTTAGCAAACATTTGATTATGATTTATTTTGGGGTTCTCTGAAAGATGAAGTAAGTTCTTTAATATTAGCATTACTAATGATTTTAATGAGGCATTAAAACGTTGCAGTATTGTAGGAACATTTTTCTTTTTTAATATTATTTCATTAATAGTTTACATGAATGTTAATGTTAAATTGATTATGGAACCTGAAAGAGTAATCCACAAAATGTCAAAGTGCCATTAGCACAGTGAAAGAGCCCTCCAAAGGCAGGGATCTGGTAAGAGCTAATGAGATATCTCTGTACCACATAACACTGAAGCAGCTTTTTCTAAAATTAAGTCTGAAAATTAGGTTTTAATATCCTTCACTTTGGGACTCTCCAGCCATTTGAGCAACTGAGTGCTCAGCCTCATGCATGCAAAAAGACAGATCAGGCCATGGGCCCAGAAGCTCCCTAGAACTTGGTCTTACACAGGTGAGCCCCAGTTAAAAATATCAAAAAGTCAATGGCAAAAATATTAAGAAGAAGATAAAGGTCTTTCACAGGATGTGATGACTGCATCATCCATTTATTGACAGCTCTGCACAGTGGATCATCCATAGGAAGGTATGGTTCACATGCATTATGTACTGCACGTGTCACTGGTTAGTTGAAAAAGAAACTTACTTTCCGTAAGTTTTGCAAAGCAAGTTTTTAGATAACATCCTATTTTCTCAAAATACCAGAGGGCAGGTTTGTTCAGAGGAGCACTTGGAAATATGCTGCATTAGAAAGCCTAAATGGCAGCAGGGGATAAAGAGGGCTGGTGAAGGCTCTGGCACACAGATGTGAGATTCTCCACTGATTCCCAGCTTTAGGGGGTAGGAATATTTCAAGAACTCTGCCTTAAACAACTGGCACTTATGCAGCAGATGAGCCAAGGTCTCACTGACCTTCTCAGCTTTACAGGAAAAGTTAATGTAAAGGTGAAGCATTCTCAAATAATGTCATTTACATTATTTACCTAACATTACAATGTTAGATAAATCCATGCTTTCACATGCTGTGCACATAGTCTTGAATTTCCAATGATAGTTTAATTGTGGATGGGGCAAAAAACATTTACATCCTAGATCTGTTATCTTCTCATATCATAAGAATCATGAAGAGGTGAACTGAGTAATTTTATTGTTTCCCCCTAACTTAGTTCCATGCTAGGGAATATATGAGTATCCAGGGATACAAATTTGTGTAAAACCATCACGTGCACAGCAAAGCAAATATTGCCTTTTAAGTATGACCACCAACACACATGCCTGCCTGCAGTCTCCCACCAGCTTGTCAGCAGCTGTGGTATTCCACACTAGGTCTTGGCTACTGAGGTCCAAGCTTTTCTTGCAGCAGCATTTCCAAGATCCCACTTTTTTACCACCAGGACAAACCTTGTCCCAGCAGTGTTTAAGCAGACATGTCCAGAAATTCAGGTATGGGGGTCTTGGCACCATGGGGATAGCCCCAGGGCAAGGTGCAAGGTGCAGGGGAGGTGGCACTTGTGTCTTCACAGGCATTGGCACAGCACAGTGCACTTCAACGTACTTCAAATGCCTCCTAATCCCGAAATTCGTGGTAGAGAAGACCATGAGGCATTGAACTTCTTGTGGTGTCTGAATTTATGCAGGGGGGAGGAATGCAGAGGTATGGGATTGCCAGATACTGGCTCCCTTATGGGTGGTGGAGGGAGCAGTGTGCCCAGCTGCAATCTGCATGCAGGCAGGGGGCCAGCTCTGGGCAGTGCATGATTTTACTGCTCCAGGTGTCCCTCTCAAGGTCTTCCAAACCACCACAGTGCTCAAAGGAACCCCAGGCTGCAGCAGGTGCTGGAGGGAAAGCCGCAACCTAGAACTGTATTGTGCCACCCTCATCCCTACAAATCATCTTCCTCTGAGCCAAGGCTCATGCTGAACCCCAAAAAAGAGCTCAGCCCCAGGTGGGACTGACAGCTTCTCACTCTTGTCCAGATAAGGTTTGTTATAGCCTGATAATGGCAATAAATTAGCCCAACAAGACCCTTGGGAATAGACCTTCTCTGTCACAGCTGAGGAAACTGAGGTTCTGTAGCTTATAGCCTGATCCTGCTGGGCCTCTGACTGTCAAAACCAGTGGAAGTTCATTCATGGGCCAAATGAGAGGACTATGGGTCCTCTCCTATAGGTCTTTCCCTGTAGACAAAACTCACAGAGTACTCATTACTGCTGGAAAGAAAAGAGCTTGGAGAAAATGACAATAAATCCCTGTATTACAAAATTCTATTGTAATATTCCATTGTGAGGAGCGGATGTTACTCCTCTGCCTTCCCCATAAAAATTCCTTGGTTGATTTAATAATTTACATACTCATCATACATTAGTTCAATGCCATAGTTTTGTTTGGGGTTTTCTGTTTGTTTCCCATAAGCAAGGAAACTGGTTTGAAAAACAACTTGAACGATTTTCTTTAGCTGTGGGTTTTTTTGTACCCCTTTGGTTAGAAAAGTGGTTTGATGGTTTTATGCAGGACATAGATGGAAGTCAGCAAAGCTGGACCTGAGCATTACTCCACATCCAAAGTTCTCCCAGGTTACAATTATCCCTTGCTTCTCCATGGGGCAATGGGCAGCAGAATGCTGTTTTGAGTAGTCTTGAGAATGGACTTAGCTGTCAAGAGGCAGAACAAGGAAACAGTGGCCTCTTTCCTTTCATCTTCCACCTTAGAAATTAGTGATGGCAACCTTACTGATTAAACCAACAACTTTAGAAAGCAGTTAAGTAGTTAAAACCTAGATAATTTTCCAATTATAAGGAGAGGTGATCAGCTGAGAGAGAGAGAGAGAGAAACAGTTCTGGCTAATAAGCAGAATTCCTCATTCCACCTCAAGGCTGTGCAAAGTTCTTAATTTTGATTTCACTCAGGATTGCTTTGCAGTAACTGATGGTATGATCTGGTTCACTATACTTAAGAGGGCATGCATTTATTATCCCATTTGTTTATGTTATCTGAATATTCCAGCTTGTATCTAATATATGGAAATTACAGTGGAGCTCCCCAGGAAGTCCTGAGTGTAAGAAATATGTTTATCCTGTTAAGACCTGTTTTGTTAAAAATAAACTATAAGATCAGTATGAGACAAAATAAAATAAAATAAAATAAAATAAAATAAAATAAAATAAAATAAAATAAATAAAATGTAATACTTGCATCACTCCTTATAAGGAGGAGGTTGAGGCAAATGTGATAGCCTTTCCCCACACTCATAGTCAAAGAAACCTCCACCAGTAGGAGTTTTTTTTCCACGTGGATAGCACTGTCTCGGCCCTTCATCCATTCCTAACTTTAGTGAATAAGCAAAGAGTTAACCTGGAATCCTTTGCCATTTGCAATCCAGTGTGCTGGTTTCCTGCGAGGGAGAGTTCAGGGTGAATTCATTTTCAGCTGAATACGTCATTAAGGAACAGGATTTATTAATGACTTATTAATGCAGGCAGAGTCAAACTGAACTCTGGTACAAATCCTCTGGTATTCAAAGGAAATAACTGCTTATGAGGACATGGGCTGTATAGAGCTAGTTCCTGTCTTCAGATGTGGATATATAGGCAATATTAAGTATGCTGTTTAATACTGTACACTTATATCCATTACCACTCAGAATAATAAAAACTTCTCATTTTACAGTGACATTTATTTACTGCTGAACATCAGCCCAGGTGAAAGAACTCCCAGTTCACTCCTGTATATAATCTCAGGTTCTGTCATTCACATGTAGAAAACTCAGCTCTCTATTTAGCACAGTGTTGGTGAAAGATAGACATTTACAGGGCCCCTCTGCCCTTGAGCTGTTCCATTAGTGCATGGAAAGCACCTTGCAGCCTGTGACAAGCGCAGCAGATCGGCACTAAATCAAAAATCAGTGCCAGCCAGGGATCTAAGCCACCATGAAGGTCACAGCCATCAGCTGCATGCCATCTCAATCCAAACAAAACACACTGGATACAGGGGGATTTTCACTACTCACAATAGGAGACAAACACATCATGTTAGAGTAATCTCCTGATAGCAGCAAAATGGGTAACTGACCTTTTAAATACTTTTGAGTATTTAATAAAAGTTTGAAGACGGGGGAAAAGAGGTATTGGTAATTTTTGGGTGCTTTTTGTAGTGTAACTGAAACATTGGCTCTGTGCCACAGCAACCTAAAATATTAACAAAGAATTTATTTCCCAGAGCTGGGAGAGCTCATATGTATTAAAAAGCTCATGAATTAATACTGTCTATTATTATTTTTCCCCCTAAATAAATTCTCCCTATTCTAGTGATTGCAAAGAAACCCACTCAAGTAACCTTAAACAGTGGATTAATCTGAAAGAGATTTAAGTGAAGATAGAGTTGTGCACAGCATCTTTCCTGAAATTGTGACCTAAAGAAATGTCCAGAGTTGCATACTCTAACAGCAGCACAAAGCTAAATGCACAGAAAATAGTGGAATTTTAGATCAAGGGGTTTAAATAAGGCAGTCAGGACACGGTCTACTCCCAAAGTTGGAAGGAGAGGAGGGGAGCTCAAACAGTAGGGCATAAACTGGCCAAGCCATGTGCCATTTCTCATGAGCACACAAACTGGTACAGGTTTGTACAGGCTGATCTTCCTGCTGGGATCCGTGCCTGTGTCGTGCACAGCTCTCCTTCCCTTCACAGAAAGTGCAGGTGTTGAAAATAATTTCCCACTACAAGGGTCGTTAGGATCAAGAGGACAGAGAAGGAGGAACAGCAGAGGAGGATAAAAATTATTTCCTCCCCTGTGTCCACCAGTAGCCAATCTCTCTGTTCAGCCCTGGGGTTTGGAGTGTCTTCTTGTCTTACAGACACCTGACTGCAGGGGTGGTGGGTCACAGAGGACTGAGAACACAAGTTCCTTCTGCTAGTTTCCCCTGGGTCCACAGAGAACTTGGGAAAATTTGGGAGTTAAATCCCAGCATCAGTACAATCAGTCCCAGGTGATTTTGCACCTTCTCTTTGGACAAATTCTGGAGTAGACACCCCAAGTGAGCCCTAGATGCAATTGCCTTCTCTTTCCCAGGTCTCTTCCCTCAGACTTTGCTCAAAGGGAGCCATTCTTCCAAGATTACGATGTGCTCTGATGGACAGCTCTTATTTTCCCAGCTCTAGAGTAACTTATGTTCTCCATCCAGAAAGAAAAGAACACAATTATGCTGCCTGTGAGTTTGTACTTGTGTGGAGGACAGAATGTTTTCCCTTCCTTCACTATACTAAATTGCAAAGCTCATGTGCAACTGCATGAGAGGAAAACAAGGCCCACTTGGAAATAAAATGACCTGAAGGGGGAAGGTAAAACTGCTTCCCTTTGGAGATCTCCACTTCCTGCTTTGGAAGGACCATTCCTGTTAGAAAAGTAAGACAAAAGGAAAGGCTCTGAATGGGTAGTATAGAAACATTTATGTAATCTACTTGAAGAGATCTATTGAAGTGTCAAAGCTTATTTTGGCTATGTTGTCCAGACTCTGTCGGACTAATTGGCTGCATCATTAATTATACAGAAAGCTAATTTAAATAAGATGCAAACCAATGCACTGGGTCAGGCTATAGGTCAATCAGTGCCCAGCAGTGGATACAGTTTCCTATAAGAGTGTAAGAAGCAGGGCACATACAGAAGTAATCCTCCCCGTACCACACTTCCATGGCTCATGAACTGTCATGTTTTAATACCACCAACAGACCTACTTTTCATTGACACTGTCTATTCCTTTCTTGACTACCACAGTGTATATTCCTAAATAAAGACTTAAGACTTGCCAACATTTTTTGGGACATGAAGGTTTCTTTTTGAGATTATTTGTAAACATGAATACCAGGTTTACACTGTATTGCTGTTCTAAATGCTCATTTTGCTTTTAAAAAACCATGTATAACCTGGTACATGTGAGTGACCCGTAGATAATTTTATACAGTTTATCTTGGTTTTGTGTCAAAATCACACCTGTATACTCGCACACACAAACACAAGAGCACCACAACGTTTTGCAGGGTGCTCCTGCTATCAGGCGCCAGCTGAAGGCAGCGTATTTGGAAACCAGGTGCTAAGAGGCCATTGCGAAGATAAGGAAACCCGACAGAGCTTTCTCCCAATCCGAGAAGTTTCCTGCGAACGAAAGAA